>MPGH01000002.1:217893-263739 GCA_001937105.1 Colletotrichum chlorophyti
GACAGTCATTTGGTGAACTACGATGTTGGTTAGAGCGTGCTGGACGCTCATGTCTGTATGGTATGGGCGAAGGCTGACTTGTGGATGTGAGAGGGTTCAAGGCCCTGGTGTGTGTGGGGTGGATTTTTTGCTGGGGGTTGACCGTTCCGGATGACGAGTGAGGGGGTTAGTCATATATCTTGGCTGAGTTCGGCGAGTTGATTCGGCTGTTGATGGTGTCACAGGACGGCTTTTTCCCCGTGATATCGTGCTTTGTTTGTTCTCGAGAACCATGTCAGCGAACCGAAGTTGGCGCGGAGCCTGGCCGCCGGTTCGAGCTTCACGATGGGCCCATCTCGGCTCCGTGCCGTGCCCGTTGTGGAGTGTGGCCGTGATTGAGGTCCTTGGAGTAGATCCAGTCTAACGGAGCGACTGCTTAGGAACAAGTCTTAAAGCAGAGCTCGAATATCACGATCAAGAAGTTTGTATCATTTAGAAACGACTGACGTGTTGCATAGTGGCGTTGGTGTCTAATGACATGCAAGATGCTGGTTGGCCGCTGGGTTTGATCGGCCATTTGCTGTCGTAGAATCTGACCGGTGGCAGGAGTGGAATATCAGAGATGTATGTTTGCCGCCTCCGTCTAGTTCTTTGACCAAGACGATCATTACTTCTGACTCCTACGGAGTCGACGGTCTGGTTTCGGGTTCTGCGCGCAGCGCGCGAGACGACGAAAAACAAACGCCCCTCCGAGTCTGTCACCTTTGCTGTGCTGAAAAGGGCGACAGCCTTCATTTTGAAGCTGGAATAGTGGTATCAGTCCCCTTTGCCGGCAGTTTTCCCTTTCCTTGTGAGATTGTGAACCAGCGCATCGCTCACCCGCTTAGTTATTCGTGACAGCTTAATCGTCCAATCTTTATTTCAAAGGCACAAGGGATCCCCCGAAACCAGCGTGGAAGATAAATTCTTCGCCCTTGATTGTGCACAAGACGCATTGAAAAGCAAATTTTCAGGACTGGACGCCGCATGGTAGGCCAGATGTCTGTAACACGCCAGCAGGGGAGAAGCGCAGAGGCATCCTGGGACATACCGCAGGCGGTTCCGTAAATGTAGCTGCTTTGCAGGAAATCAATAGCGCGAAAAAAGCCTACGAATTATGATGTGCACGCCCATTGGGCGCCTGAGCTGTTGGATGTGGGTGACCTTTTTGTCAAAGTACTGGCCAGGAGTTACGGTAGGACCACCATTGCCCAGACGAGCTCTTTCATTGCGAAATTTCCCACCGCAAGCCACCAACAAAACCGCCAGGGTGTGATGCAGATTCGAAGAAACGTTCATGTAATTCATCATGAAGGTCGACTCAGAATCCAACACGGCCTGCGAGACTGCAATGGAGATGGCGGAAACGTGCTGGCGTTACACTTCGAACGACCTTCTGTATCCCACATTTGTTCGGGGACTCGTTCGAAAAGGGTCATTGATACTAACTTAGAAAAGATTTGGCTGATCTGACTCTTCATCAGCACTGATTCCCTGCCATATGGCCTAGGTTCTCAAGGGGAAACAACCCTACAGGTAAGTGGACTGATGCTGTGCCATTCGGCTTGGTGTGGCCCATCCGTTTTGACATGGCGGACATACTGTTGGCAACACAAGAAGTTGATCATGGCTCGGGCATGCTACTGCTATTCAGAGTCCGTGAGAATATTAGACGTTGCCATCGACCACGTCTTAGCCAAGGTCTATAAAAAAGGTGGCATTGAGATGAAACAAGTCATTCTGAATTCGACATCGGCAGTCATGGCTCATGGTAACCTCTTGTGAACTGAACCTGCAAGTAACGGCAAACGACAATGCCAAAGACTGCATGTTATGTTGGGACCATGGTCGACATGAAAAGAGACGGGCACCTGAGAAGGAGGAGAATCTGGTCCGAGTTCATACCCAGTCCCCGCCAAATTTCGTCAAACATTTCTCATGCATGCCCATAGTCGCTGGCATTCTGATGACTGGTACTCTACGCCCGGGAGTCATGCCCAGGGCCTGAGAAAATCCGACATTGCTGGTGAGCAGCCAGCTGAGACCCTTACTAGAAGTCTTTTCATTGTTCAAAGCAGCGAAACCATACATTTACATTTGAAACAAGGGAAAGAAGGTTTTGAGAGACTGCCATCTAGGTTATTTTACCCACTAGTGATAAAAGCCAGCCTGTATGCGTTACTGAGACGAGCAAGACGGCCAGGAGGAGGCTTTGGTGCTAGCCTTCGACAAGTGATCCACCAATTCTGCTGTTAACGTACCTTGTATCTTCTCCTATCTCTCCTCCTCCTCCTCTTTACACTACTTTCCGTTCGATCATGCGTGCTTGAGCCAGTGTATATAAGGGCATGGCTTGCACAAAAGGATTCTTCTCCACAGGAAAGCTTCCACACTCGTGTCTTCTGCCACTTAGCAATGCCATTAAGACCTCTCCAACTTCATATAAAAAGCTTCTTTTGTACAAACTCTGCTGCAGCACCAAGGACAGAATGTTCGCTTACCCTCCCTCAGCATGTCGCTTCACTTGCACTGAGCCCATTTGCCAGAACAACCCATCTTTGTGCAACCACAAGCCCGAGAAGCATATTGAGGCCGTGCGACGCCCTATTCTAGACCCTGATCACAGGATAGGCGAAGAATCGACCAAGAAAAAGGAAAAGAAAGAAAGTAAAGACAACGAACCTAAGAGTTAGCGACACGCCTGATGACGAGATGCCTTCCAGCAAGCTAACCTTTGCCAGAGACTGCAGACAAGCCAGAAAAGACCGAATCTGTCGGTATGTAGCCAAAGTCAAATGGTTTCCTGTCGGCGATTTCCGAAACAGAAGTGCCTATCAAGATTTTCGGGATGGTACGACATATCTCTCATCTGTGAACAAACGCGGCTATGCATTATTCTAACTTTGCGCCACAGGGCTTTCTGTTGATGAACAGAGTTGCTACCGGTAACTGGGGGCTTGAAAAGACTGGAATTGTTGGTCTCATAATCATCGTACAGGGATTCGTGGCAAAGCTGGTGGTGGTGAGGTACACGGGAGTGGCACGCGGATGGGTAGAAGGGAGTGAAACGGATCAGTGAGGCCCTGCATCAAATGCAGTTATGGGGTTGAACAAAAAAGAATTGGTGAGTAGTATAGTGTATAAACTTGAAGTTACCATATCATGGCGTTCAAGTCTCGTCTTTCGTCAATCCTAAAACTGAGTGCCTTACTGTGCAGGTTAAACTCACAGAAGCCGAGAGGCGAAGCTAAAACAACCACCTCCATACTTTTCCACTCTGCTGGTGCGCCAAAGGACTGTAGGCTGCCTTTACAGGCACAAAAGAACGCCATGAGACTAAAATGTATATTGTGACTGTTTTGTGTGCCTTGCTAATCCGTGCCGTACGAGGACAACAACCGGATTACTTGCTTGCTTAGAGAATGAAGAACGGGGTCAGGATTTCAAGGCTGGGCCGGAGATCTTTCAGAAATTCACATCCAAAAGGAGCCGAACTGGCTGGGCCAAAACTAAGAGCCAATAAATGAAAGCTTGGGTTCTGAACAGCAATTTCCTCTTACCAACCAGCTTTACCATCCTTGGGTGCTAAGACATTGGCATGACGTTTGATAATGTGTAGACTTGTCAGCCATGCTTGATTGACCATGAGTTTTTCGATCCTGACCAACCCGTGAGCCTCAACCGTTTCCCCTAGCAACCAGTGCTATGTCCGTCACAACTACAAGGTAACTAACCACGTATCACACCTCCTGTCAGCCTGCCGCCATTTAAATTGCCCATGGTCCGATGTACCAGGATGCCAAATTGATTAAGCGCTAATTCTATGCACCGCTTCTGTGCCACCGGCACTGCCCTGTCTCTGTGACAGACAAGGGTATCGAACAGTCGTGAGGTCCACCATGATAGCGGAACGCATCCGGAATCTAATCTGGTCGAAGTTCTGGCATGTATGGTATCTCTAGGCAGCAACTAGCTTATTGCCGAAGTGGTCATGCAGCGCGTCTTCCAACATTCTGCCAACAGCCAAGGTGGCATTGCCGGGAGGGTTCCGGGACAAGTTATCATTGCATGGAGGTGGAGACCGGATCGATTTGACAAGGCGACAGGGACGGACTCGAGGCGCTTGTCATGTCAACCCTGGCTAACCTGACGTCGCGTGCCACGTTTTCAAAGGCTCTAGGTCAGCCATGTTGTTGGCGAGATCCTCGGCAGTACACATGTCTGATTGTACACGAGCAGAAAGTGAGAAGAAGCTGTAGTTTCTTTCTAACATCAAATTGAATAACCACAGATGTTGTGCCGCGAACTACGTCGATGACTCAGGTTTCTCGAGTTATGACGCGCAGTTCAGAGTAGATGTTGCAGAGACCCCAGGAAAAGAAACACGTTATTTCGCGTAGCCCCCGTTGGGAAAACTTTCAGCTTCCAAGGTCTATTGGTTGGTAGTTGTCGGTTGGGACGGGCCTGCAGTCTGCAGGGGACCCAGGCGCCAAGTGAGGCACAGAAAACTCGGATGCTAAACAAAGAAGAAGACCAACGAAAAAGTACTCTGCTCTCCTTATGAAAGTAAGGGCACTGTACTACTACTCACAAGTACTCTGTACCTACTTACAACAACCCCAGGAAGACGGCGGGAGAGAAGGGGCGGTGAGATCCTTTAGAACTTATTGACCGGGGGCCGCTTCCGACACCTGTGGCTGTCGTCGTCGTTGCGAGTGTTATGAGTCACTATGAGCCTAGGAGATTCTACATCCTCCCATAGCCTGCATTTATTGTTTTGGTTTGTTAAGGTACGTGTGCATGATTCGATGAAGAATAATCTGTCTTGTTGCTATGTGGGGGTGAAGTTGGTGCAGAGTCTTGAGAACGTTTTATAACGAGATCTGGAACGCAACATGACCTCATACGCAAGACTTTGTTCACCCATCCAAGGAAGTCTGATTGGCATTCATGCCTCCCTATTTGCTCCCCCTGAGCCCTTCAGTCATGTTATCGTACGTTGGTTGCTGGCATCCAGAGCTGCAAGGCTGTTGACCGTCGGCCCTGCGCCTCGCTGCATGGGCATGAAGATCATACCCGTATACGGATTGATTACAGGAGCTTCTCCCCGTCGCCACTCTGGTTTGGATCGCCGGGGCTGCAGCTTCGAGGACATTCTGTCCGGCTGTCTTGACCCATTCATCCTCTTACGTCTGCATGCGAGTGATAATTGGCTGTTTTCGATAGTGTCTTGCAGGTTCGACACACCATGAACGGTCTGGTTAGCAGTCGGGGGTTGGGGTTCGCTAACAGAGAGGTTGGAAACCGTTCCCATCGTATCCAAAGACGCTTGTGCCAAGTCGTTCGTAGCCTCCGTCTCGTGGGATGTTGATGAAAACCCCAGCGAGGTAAGGTCAAACCCCTTCAGGTCAAGGTGTGCGCAGTTTGTGCCCCCATCGAAGTAAAGTGGGAGGGGGGGAGACTCCCTCTCTTGCTTGTCGTCACAGGAAGCTGGGTTTGTGCAGAGCCTCTTTCGTCCTTTCTTGGCACCACCGTACCACTTTCTGGCAGTCTTAATGACCAGACAGATCAATCCGTCGTGCTTTACCCAGGACAAAGTAAGCGTCCAGGAACCCGCCTTCGCCTTCCCAAGGTATAGGATATCGTAGCATCGATCGTATTGTAGTTCACTTCTCCCGGGTTGCGTTTCGAAGAATGGATCGCAAATGATTTTGAACTCGTCGTTGCCCTGTGCCTTGAACTGTACTGTTTGTTGGCGGTTCTAGGAGGGTTGTTAGTTTTGCTAAACGAGCTCAGAAAGCAGAATCTCAAGCATTCCCAAGTACCTGGCTAAGAAGAAAACAAGCAGAATCGTCCCATTGTCCATCGGGATTGGAGTTGCCACGGTTTGCTTTTTGCTTCATTTGTTGACCGAAACCTGCGCCGCGAGCTAAGAATTGTTCCACTGTCAAACAATTGCTCGTGGCCAATGCCACGCCTTTCGCGATCCTTCCAGAGCTTGTGCAAATCAGGAGGAGTACAATCATCAGCTATTTTGACATTTCGGAAACTCACCTGTACATCGTTGACAGCCCCGTGACGAAATGTGGTGGAGGAACCCCCGCCTCCTTGCAGATAGTTTCAAGTTGCGACTTCACTGCAACATGCTTGGCTGTCCCACCAGAAACTACAATATGAGGAGATGCTTTGAAATTCGAAGCGCTTCGAATATGGACCCTGGCGACTTCAAAAACTCGATGGAGAGCCTGTTCGAAGCAGGCCGCGACTTCATCTGGCGGTAACTTGACGTTCCAACCTCCAAATCCCGCGAATCGGAAGGGCATGGGATCACGGTGCGGTCCGAGGTTGTTCTTCTTTCTGTTGAAACTCTCCAGCATCTCGTGTCTTTCTTCCGGTGTCAAGGTGACGTTGCTGCCGGCTGTTTCGACGATGTACTCCAGGCATTTCTCCCCTATATTGAACGACCAATGTTCACTGCCGCCACCTGCTCCTGGAGGGGTGTCAGAGACTTGACCCACGTTGAAGACAGATAGGACATACCAAACGGCTCCCCTATCCTATAAAAACTTGCACTTTTGTCGCGACCGTGCACAAGATTGAACGTACATCCGTTCTATGACCTCTCAATTAGTGAAAGCTGCAAGAGATAAGACGAAGAACGATGCAAGAAGGAGCAAAGTAGCTTGCTTACCATGTTATGCCCCCCAAGATCGAGAAAGAGAAAGACGCTATAATCTTCGTCTTCGTCTGGGTGGAGGTAGTGCAGGCCCTCATCGAGAAGAAAATGGGCCAGAGCCTCGGTCTCAGTGTGGAAAAAAATGGCATCAGGGGGGTGGCCGAACACCCTGGCAGCGATGCCCCGATAAACGTCCTCAAATTCTAGCGTCCACTGAGATGGAATGGACAAACCAATCCTCGTGAGTCTGATCCTCTTCCTCACGCAGATATCCTTGACATTCCCTCGTATGGTTGACAACAGTTCTTCCAGACCCTGACGGAGGCGCTCGAGAAAAACAGCGTCGTTCTTTCTTTCCATCAGGGGACGCACCAGGAGATACTGTTCGAGAAATTCGTCGGAGGCGCCAGCGAGTGGGTAGAACGCGTACTTCAACGACACCGCTTGGGAATAGGGATCTAGCTGTTCTCCAAGATATACAGGACCGTCAGGTTTGAATGGATACGCAGCTGACGAGAAGTCTCCGTTCATAGCAAAGGTTTCATCAGATGTGTTCTCGACATGCCACCCATCGTTCATGTCTGGGCACCGAAGGTAGGCTCTTGTGCTGGTGCTACCTATATCAATACCCAAAGTGCTGTTGGAATAATAATAATAGTCAGTGTATTTCGAGACATTAACAAGAAAGTGGTGGAGAACTTGCCCATCCTTGAAATCTTGGAACTGCCTGGACATGATCGCGATGGCCGAAACGAAGTGTGGAAGCAAGCAAGTCAAGGAAGGAAAAACAAAATGATTCTCTTGCCGTTGGAAGTATACCTAGACGGGTTTTCTAGGGACAAGAGAAAGCTCCGCGGGCAACTGATCCTTTGCATCGGTGCGTACCGGTAAGGCGTTACCTCCTAGGCTGCCTGATGATGGACGCACGATATTCGGATCCGGGGAGTTCATACATCCAACTTCCATGGACGTAAGAAGTAAAATTGGCAACGACATGTATCAGTCCCCCACGATCAAGCGGCGCGCGTACTTCAGCTGCTGCAGGGGTTCCCAACCCTTGTCTTGTCAAAGGTACACGCATGCTTTGCCGGGACAGTGCGGATTCTGCAACCCGTCTTTTCGTAGTCTAACATAGCATGCCTGGCTGTGCACATGTTCAGCATCCTTCCAAAATGACAGGGAAAAGCAATCTTGCTCGAGGCAGATGGGGTTATGTGCCTGACGGCTTTCAAAGCGCAAGTCTGCTCCGGATATTCTTCAGGCCCGCCCGGATTGCTTTTCACAAAATCCTTCGCTCCTGCAGCGATTCTGGTCAATCCGAACTCAAAAAACATCAAATTTCTTAGAAAAGAACCTGTTCAAGAGGGCAAGGGAGTCCCCGCATTGGAAGAGAATGAACCCCTGATCCTGTTATCAGTAATCCGCCACTGTTACACGCACATCATCGGAAACATCTGAGCAACAGAAAGGCTCTCAAGTTATATCGTTCCTCTCGTATGGTTCTTGTACCCTACTGAATCACCGCCTGCTTTGATGTATACGGCTGACAAGTTACTACTCAGCACTTCAGGCGTTCCCGATTCTCAACTCTTGCCCCTTGGTTTCCCGCACTTCCAGCACGGCCCTTCAACTCGATAAAACTTGCCTAAAACACTGTCAACACAGCGCCCATAGAAGAGTAGTGAGAAATGTTCCCGAAACAATTCGCGAAGTCAGCTTTACCTGCTTTCCGTCCTGAGGATCCAGAACTGGAACAGCTCAGAGCATTGCTTCATACGAACATGGAAGAGTGGAATGCCGCATCCTCGAATCTGGAGATGCAGCTGTCCGATCACATTGATCGATACAAAGAGCTGAGCCAGGAATTGAGATCGCGGCAGTCAACCATTATACAAGCCCTATATTCCAGACCTTTTGCTCAACAAGTTCTTGGGAGCCCCGAAGAGCACATGATCCCACCAACCGATCAATCCATTTTCGTCCTCCCCGACAAAATTGTATTGTACAAACCAAGAAAGAATGGGTTGTCAGGAGTCAGCGAAGATTCGCTCTTGGACGCCCAAATCAAAATGCCTGCTGAAAGCAATCAGCTGAGGGACCGCCACCCCTCGCGCGCTTCCGATAAGGTAAAGCCAGTCCAGGTGAGCTCGATTGATACATATCAGAATGCAACTGATGTGGAGTGGTAATTGTAGGGCACATCGAGTCATGGACTCAAGCTCAGCTCCAAGGTTAGCAACAGCCGACCTCACCGCAAGACACGGCCAAAGCGACACGCTCGGCCACTTCGCAGTGATAAACACCCGGCGCTGCCAAGCACTAGCTTCATTGCAAGGCCATCTCCTATCTCTTTTCCGTCAGCCGATGTTATAACAACCATTCGTGGTTTTCCTGTTTTATCAACAACTGAAACAGATTGGTCTGTAGACCTGAACCTTACGCAGAAAGATGCAATCAGAACGGACAAAGTCAGGAAACAAAATCTCTGGGTCTTTCCGTATGTTCTGGATAAGATGATTGCACTCTATGTCCTGCGATGTCCTGCGAACTGCGATAGCTCGACTTTCTCTAGACATCCACTGGAACAGACGCGGGCCGCAAGACATCTAAGACGCTGTCAGGTGGAGTTCATGGACGAGCAAGATATGATCCATCGATATGCGCAACAAGGTCAACTTTATTCTCCTCTCAGCTATGAATGGATCTAGGGCTAATCATAAGAAATTGCCAACAGTCATTAGGGACCGGGTGAAGAAACCAGTGACTGTGAAGTGGGCCATATGGCACAACAACACCCTATTCTCCAAGAGGGAACAACACCTATGCATAGATACTTTGGTTTGATAATATAACGACGATTGTAACGACCCAAAATAGGTTGATGGCGTTTAACAGCCCACCACATGAGTTTTCTGCCGTCACAGCTGGTCTAAGGTCACCTATCTACAAAGGCCCCGCGTTAGTTATCGGTCTTTAGGTTAAACCTGACGTGTGAACTCTACTAACCATTGCTCCTGATCCGTCTTTTTTTCCCCCTCCTATGTCAGGTAGACAAGGGCAATTTCTGCTGGTTTTCAGCGACGCCTGCATTTCCTACCTAGTTTTGCGGCTCCAATGGGTTGTTCTACTGTACATCTCCAGTTCGTTTTCAAAGTGCTGTCTGCAAGCTGGTGATCGAGGGCAGTAATCGGGCCGTACAATCAATAACGAGTATTTACCTTCTAGTTAGGAAGAGCCTCGCTGCAAGATAGCCCGACTCGAGCAAACCAATTGGTTTATGATCAGCAATGACATTCACTTGTGAGGGGCCTTTGACCTCTAAACACTGGGGCCGGCAGGTATCGGACCATACTAATCATCAACTCATTCCCCGCCCCAATGCTGATCGCGGGGGCATCGGGACCGGATCGAACGACGTGCGATGGTCGCTGCGGGGAAGGGACAAAAACAAGCACATATTTTCCCGGTCCTCCCACCTCTCCCCCGCTGCCCAGCATTTGAAGGTCGACAATTCAACCAACGCCGCATAAACGAGAAAATTCCTGCTGCGGATGCAACTCAGAGTCGTCATAGTTGCCCACGTGAACCCCACGATGGAGAACGCATGCACAAACGAGCTCGGTCATAGGCGCGCAAGGGAAGGACCGTTGAGAATATGCGTCTCGGCGCAGCTGCGTGATCGTGACATGAGCCAAGACGAACGTAACAGAAGCCTCGGGAAGGCTTTCAGTCGCGAAGCATACATATAATAGGCGTGGTGTGGTTCATCGTAAAACACGTCGTCTTGGGCCTTCAGGGTTTGCTGCACGTCCGAACGAAGACTTTTCTCAAGACGGGCCTCTCGTTCCTACACCCAATCTGTGCACATCATGGAACTGTTTTCAGGTCTGGGTTTCCCAGCATCATTGCCGGACTGGACAAACCTGAATATCCTTCATCGAAATACTTTGAGTCCTCGGGCACACTTCTATAACTACGCCAACGAGGAGGCCGCGCTGTCTTTCGACCGCGAGCGGAGTGAGCTCCTCAGCCTCAATGGCACCTGGAAGTTCCATTATGACCAAAGTCCTTTTGACGCCCCTATATGGGAAACAGCAAACATAACCTCCTGGGACGACATTGGAGTCCCCAGCATGTGGCAGCGTCAGGGCTACGGCATCCCACACTATACCAACATTGACTACCCGTTCCCCGTCACGCCGCCCAACGTCTCTTATATCAACCCCACAGGATCGTATTGGCGCGAATTTGAGGTGCCTGAAGAATGGGACGACGGACGACAGATTCGCCTGCGCTTCGAAGGAGTCGACAGTGCTTTCCATGTTTGGGTTAATGGCGAAGAGGTTGGATACAGCCAGGGAAGCCGCAATGCGCACGAGTTTGACATTACCGACTACCTCACCCCTGGTCAGGCCAACTCGCTTGCTGCCCGCGTTTATCAGTGGTCTGATGGGTCGTATATTGAAGATCAAGATCAGTGGTGGATGTCGGGTATTTTCCGAGACGTCTACCTCGTTCCCTTCCGTCGCTCGTCAATCGTGGACTACCTGGTTAGCACTGAGCTGAACGATTCGTTTGAGAGTGGTACCATCAAACTCAATGCGACGATCCAAGGTGAAGCTGGAAACATGACGGTCAAACTCCTATCTCCAAGCGGCGATACACTGGACGAATGGACCGGATCCACCTCAGACATCTATGAACACAATCTCGACGGGGAGGATTTCCATCTGTGGTCTGCGGAGACTCCAACCCTCTACACTATTCTCATCACATTTAACAATCAAACCATAAGCCAGAGAGTTGGTCTTCGCCGCGTCGAAATAAGCGGTTCCAATTTCCTCGTGAATGGCAAAGCCATCACGATCTACGGAGTCAACCGCCACGAGCACCATCACCTTACCGGCCGCACGGTTCCCTACGAGAACATGAGAGCCGACCTCGTCCAGATGAAGCGTTCCAACATCAACACCATCCGCACTGCCCACCAGCCGCCGCATCCGGACTTCTTCGACGTCGCAGACGAGATCGGCTTTTACGTCATCTCGGAAGCCGACCTCGAGTGCCATGGTTTCGGAAATATCGAGGAAACGAACGAAGAGGCGGCAGAGTGGACCTCTCAGAACCCAGACTGGGAGGATGCCTACGTTGACAGAGCTCAGCAGGTTGTTGAACGATTCAAAAATCACGCGTCAGTTATTATCTGGTCGCTTGGTAACGAGTGTTTCTACGGGAGGAACTTGGATGCTATGGCCAAGTGGATGAAGCAGCGTGATCCGAGTCGCATCACCCATTACGAGCCCGACCGTTATGCCGAGTCGGTTGATATTTACAGCCAGATGTACTCTTCCCCGCAAAGCATCCGGTATTTCATCGGCAATCACACGGATAAGCCATTCATCTTGTGTGAATATGCGCAGTATGGCCCCCCCCCCGGGACGTCATTCTGCTTATGAGTGTACTTACATCGTAATAGTGCCATGGGCAACGGCCCGGGCGGGTTGAAAGAGTACATCGAGCTCTTCCGGTCCGAGCCACTTATCCAGGGTGGACTGGTGTGGGAATGGAGCAACCATGGCCTCTTGAAGAAGGAAGGCGACATCGAGTTCTACGCATATGGCGGAGATTTTGGTGACGAGCCGAACGACGCCGACTTCATCATGGACGGCCTTGTTCTCTCAGACCACACTCCCATGCCCTCTCTGAACGAGTACGCCAAAGCCATTCAGCCCATCACGGTAGTTTTGGCCGAGGGCGGACACCAGCTAGTTGTCACCAACCACTACGACTTTCTTGACGTTAACGAACTCGATGCGTCATGGCACCTTGTTCAAGACGGGGAGGAGCCAACTTCCCGACAACCATTGGAGCTCCCAAGTATCCCGGCCGGAGAGCAGCGCACTTTCAATCTACCAACAGGTAACTCCAACCCTCAGAGTGAGGTATGGTTAACCGTGGAGTTTGCGCTGAAGAACGACACGATCTGGGCAAAGAAGGGCCACATTGTGGCTTGGGACCAACTTCACCTTAACGCCTCAACAACGACATACCAAACAAAGCGTCATGAAGGCATTATTCACAAACGACAGTCTCAAAGCCTCGGCGTGAAACAAGAAAGAACGCACCTCAAAGCCGAAACCGGTGACTCCTCGTTCGACTTCGACCTTCTCCAAGGAAACGTTACTTGGCAAATTGGTGACGTTGAGGTGTTCCAGCGCGGACCGGAGCTCTACTTCTACCGAGCCCAGACACAGAATGACGTCTCACAATGGGGTGACGGACCTGACTGGGATCAAGCTGGGGTCGGGAGTATGCACACCCAGGTCCGGCAGGTCAATTGGGAAGAGAATGAAGACGCTCTCACGGTCAATTACAAGGTCCGCGTTGCACCAAAGGCTCTTGAATGGGGCGTCGAAGCGGACTTGACGTACACGGTTTCTTCTAATGGTCTCATTGTCCGTGCTCGCGGCGAATTTGTTGGCAACAACACGCCCGAGGTCATTCCCCGAATTGGCTTGATGGCAGTCTTGCCAGTCGAGTTCGACGAGGTCGAATGGTTCGGTCGCGGACCGGGTGAGAACTACAAGGACACCAAGGAGGGATGCCGCATCGGGCGATATGTGTCCACTGTGGAGGATCTGTTTACTCATTACGACTACCCGCAGGAGAACGGAAACCGTGAGGACCTTCGGTGGTTGCAAGTGGGTAACGGGGATCGCGGCGTGAGGCTCGACGTCAGAAGAACCGAGGCCGAGCCCTTCAGCTTCACGTTGCAGCGGTACATGCCATTTGACCTCGATGACGCGCAGCATCCTCACGATCTGAAGCCTCTAAACATGACGGTCCTGCACTTGGATTACGACAACCATGGTATCGGGTCGGCGAGCGTGGGGCCGAAGCCATTCGAGCCATACAGATGTTACACCAAGCCGTTTGACTTTACTTTCGAGTTGAGCATTGTGTAATTTGATTCCGGAGTGTGTGTTATGAAAAGGACTTCGATATGATTTATTTTCTTGTTGACGGTCTCCCACAATGATCTTGCTTTGAAACCTCCTTGCTGCATCTACATCCCTGAACAAGACCTCGCAGAGTTATAGCCAGCCGCTTTTCATCCTTTGACAGGCAGGACCATGTTTTCACTTGGTGGCCCATCATTCTATCGTTCAATTGCGATTGCCTCCTCCAGCTTCTCATCTCAGACTTGCTGCTTGTGAGCCGATAAAACGACAACCTGGGGTCCGTTTAGGGAGAGCATTGAGAGCAGGGGGTTGAGTGGAGGACTCCAAAACCCAAGGGACTTCCCGCCCTAAACCCCAGGACCTAAAGCCATAATCCTAGGACGGTAAGCTTTTACCTGCCCTAAATCGTAAAATCAGCCAGGCGAAGCAGTCATGGTTGATATCCCCTCGATCCTAGGAATAGTAAGTATGCCACCTTAATCCCAGAACCACTAAAAACTATCCACGGACCTAAACCTAAGTTAGGATAAGTAACCGTAAGCTGGCCCCTAATATAAGCAGGACTAGCAGATAAGTAATCAGTATTAGCGGTAGATGACCGTTCAGGTGCAGGAAGTCGTCCTCCTGGCTCATCTTCGGTCAAGAACTCATTGTGGTCTGGGAAATCACAGTCTGCCATAAAGCGCAAATAATGATTCTAGGCCAAGTTTATTAGGTCTCAGCAATTACCATCCCTCGTGTTGTTACAGGGGCCGCATTTTCTAGCACATTGTTCTCAAAGTCCATGATACTGTATTTCATCGTCACTGTATTCAAGGCACCCTTCGGATAACCTTGACAAAGTTATGCCTAGGCTTACCCAATCAGACCAACGAAACCTTCTGTAACTTTTTCTCAGACGTGCTATGGGATATGGATCTGTGTACTTGCTCTTGATCCCTATGACGAGACAAGTTTCCGCGGCAGACTTATGTTATACCAATTTGCTCTCCCACGACTGGCTGCGGCATTGAAGATTCCAACAGATGTAAATGATGTATTTGCATTGGATTCCTTAACTCTCAGGATGGGATGAACTTGAGCACAACTGGAGTCGTAGGTGATGGATAGCGGCGATTAAAGGCCACCATGTCGCCGCCGGCATACATAGAAGAACCCTGAACGAAGAGCTCGAATGGAGATTCATCTGCATTGTAGCAAAACACATTTTGTTAGCGTTCGGTCTAGAATGGGTGGCGGTATGATGCTTACTGCCGTCCGGGTTGATCCACCTCGCGGAGAATTCGTTGTTGATTGGGTTGAATGTCCACTGGTCCAGGTGTTAGAGCTCGGATGTAAAAGTGAAGCTTGGGCTGTGTGAGTGCTTACAACATCGGATTCGCTAGTACGCGAAAGAAAAGTAGTAGAGCTATAGGAATTACCCACTGTCTGAGGAGTGCTGCCTTTTGGGGCTGAGTAGGTAACGGTATTAGCAAGACCATATTTTTTTGATTCTTTAAATTCTCCTTCGACTCGCAGAGCTCGGAGGGGAACTGGCGATGGCCTGTCAAAAGGCTGTGCGCAGCTGACTTACTCGGATTGGTGCCACTAAAGTAGAGGTACCTATTCACGTAAAAGAGGTGTATCCGTTAGCGAACATGTCAAAAGGCTTCATGGCTGCCCACAGGAATGATGGTCAGAGAAAAACCACTCACTGATAGGAACCAACAGAGAGTACACTGTCTATATCATCACGGCCCTGGATCAGGCCAAGTAGCGTGTTAGGTGGGGATGCGGAATTCGACTCCATGGATACTTGGAGTCGCTTGATGACTTGGGTTTCTGAAGCTGGCGTCTGGAATTTGATAATCAGAGCGTTGGCTGCATCAGGCTGGTAGAGCAACTGCCCAGTGCCTCCCAGCGCGTTCTTGGAGATGTAGCCAATGAATGCGCCGCTGTTCTTGTGGAAGACGCCGACCATGCCGCGTCTTTGCACCATCTGATTCTTTGTGTAAACCAAGATTCTCTTAGACCCACCGCAAGAACTAATTACCTCTGTTACTTCGTATGCTCTTGCGCCAAAGGAACGACGGGATGATGTGGAGACTTACGACGAGGCATCGCCAAGGCAAGGGTTGTCACAGTCCTCGATCGGGGCGGCCGCGCTAGACGAGGGCTCCGTGTTGCTGCAATAGCATTCACGACCGTACTCCACGCCAGCAAAGGAGTAGCCTCCCGCGCCGCATGCGTCGATGCATTTTTGAACGGTCATGGACTTTTGGTCGACTGGGGGATTTGGGTCGCTAGGCAGCAGGCGGTGGTGGTTTTCTAGGTCCCTGGTGCACACGCAAAGGTGAGCAGGCATGGGCATGGGGAACCCGCAGTCCCCGGGCAGACAAGACAACCACTTACTTCATGCATCGGGGAGCACTCCAACCGTTGTAACTCTCAAGAAAAGAAGCCGGGCCGACAGTGAAGGGGTAATTGTTTCGAGCGTACAGGTTCATGGCACCAGAACCCCCACAGAGCTGGTTGGGATTGCCTAAATTGCATGAGTGAAAAGAACGGAAGAACTGCATGGGACATTGCATCGTGCGGATTATATCAACTCACCTTTACACGCCTTGTTGCAGTTGCTGTCGGCGACGGGACGGTTCAGGCCTATGACAGTGTTTCCACAGACTTGAAGGGCGTCAGTCCAAAGGCATCGGCGAAAGTGAATGCAATATCGTCCGGGTGCAGGATGCATGACATACAGCATTCCTGCGAAAACTCGAGACCTGCTAGAGAATAGCCTTGTGCCTCGCACGCATCCAGGCATTTCTCAACAGTCAAGGCTTCATGTGGGATGTCGGTATCCAAGAAATCTAGCCCGCGTTCATCGCCGGCGAGGTCACTACGGGCAGTCTTACTTAGTATTCATTTGCCGGTACACCGCAGTGGTAGAACATCAGGTTCAGGCATAGCTTACCTCCAACAGTTATTCGTATGAATGTTCCAAGACTTGTAGGTCGCCACTGCAACTGGGTTTCGTTTGGCCAAGGTATCTCGACTGGCCAGGTTTGCAGCTGCATCCGGTAGAACCAAATCGCAGGGCAGCTCGGTGTCGCATGCTGATACAACGGCGGCCAAAATAACGCCGGCCAACTGAAAGAGAGGGGTGAGCTGCATGATCAATTATAGTCGGAACTGGACGGAGGAACAAATCGGATGATGGCAAAAATATAGGGAAGAGTGTGGGATTCGGAGAGTGTTAAATAACCCTCCATGCTGGCGTGAGAAGTGTTGTGACCTGAAAGGCAGCAGCTGTAATGGCACTCACTCGTTGCATTTCCAACGTGCCATATTCTCTTCTGGTTTGTTACTATTATTTTCATCCCTCGAAACACAACATGGCGCTCACCATGGCGCATGAGAACAGACGAGTATCCTTTTTAGGGCTGAGAAACACAAGGGCCCGTGATACGTGAGGACGGTAAGTTAGACGCCAAATTAGTTCCATACAGTCGCTGCAAAGTGCGGCTGATTTAAAGTGTTCCTCCGTAGTCTATAGTTTGCGCCGCTCACTAGCCACTATCAGCAGTAGCAATTTCGAAACATGCAAAAGGAGAAATAAATAGCCTCTGATCCCCGCATTGAAGCAGCGCCCGGGCTTTAGGCTTTCAGCCTGTCATGTCTCACCGCTTATGGACCCCAGAAGTCGGTATACCTAGCCATACTCGGTAGCCAGGAGTCGATCGAAGGCAGGTGGGCGTTTACTGGCAACTGCCGTGATGGCTGGATGAGGAAGAGAAGGGGTTGCTCTCGGGGCAGGGGACAAACTGTGTAAATCGATGGTGTGAGGCGTCAATCTTCACACAAGATACAGATGTAAATATTATTGTTGTTACCTAGATATGCTATGAACTTAGTACGCAGCAAAGATCATGTTCCGCAGCCCTATGCATGCTATGGTAATGTTGTGGAGATGAGATGACACTGGTAGCCAGAAAAACGGGGGTAAGTGACTTGCAAGCGTAAGCCCTAAAAAAAAAAAGAGAGAGAGAAAAAGGGGGAGGGACCGTGCCGCTGCAGTTTAAAGGTTATTTTTATCGCTCTTTGGAAAGACCGGAGTCTTCCATACGCTTTGACATCTCGACTGGAACCATCTCACTGGAATCAGCTTCAGAAACGGACCGAGTTCTGGATCTTTGAAGGGGACGCCGAAAGCGACTCCCCGGATACGTCAGCAAAGAAGGAGTCGCCTCTGTAACATAGTGCTCGTCAGAACCATCTTTTTAGCCAAAACCGAAGGACGCATTTGTTCTCTGACCGAAGCGAACAATCGGACGGACCACAGGTTCTAGCCTCCGGGGTGTCTAAGAGAGCATACAGCGTGAACATTGATAGGCAAACAAGGTCAACTCTCGTGAAAGTCATCTCAATCACCAAACACTCATTCGCAGACTGGAGAACAGCACCAATGCATTTGTGACAGCCAAGAGCTGAGCATTTTCTGAGTTTCGATACGTGCGGCGGTGGAACCCTCGTTGCCGGACGAAGCTTGCTGTTCATGTGCGTTGGCTGGCTGTTAGTCAATGTTTAAGCTTTCGAATTGTGCCATATTTGGCGATAGGATGGAAGAGTTATTATGAAGCAATCAGATACAAGAAGAGGGTGGTGATTGACAGATGACATATCCGCGACATGTCTAAGTTAAATGGTAACAGATCATCCCCAGACGCTTTATCAAACACCTCTATACGGCCGTTAACAGTCTGCTGTGAAGAGGATGCATCAAGGAGAGCCCCTACATTTAGTTTGCAACTTAGGCGGCATTTCTACCGTGAAGACTCGGACGCGTGCGGGGGTGGCATCATAGAGATCATCTACCCGCTGAAGTAACTGCTATACCAGCCTTTCCACTCGACTGAGCCGGACACTCACAATGCCAATGGGGAACCGCGACGGTCTGGACTCTTCCTCCGGAAACTGATGACTGATGTAAAGTACTCCCTCCTGCCGACATATCAGAAAACTGTCGCGGGTACTGTTTCCATCAAAGATGCGGCGGATCTTGCGCCGTTTACACTCTCAACAGCTCTCAGTGTCCTTGTGGACAAATCGGCATTCGGTGGCGGATCGGGACTGTGCCTTGCCTTGGCAGATTCTTTCGCGGCTACAGGAAATTTTGTTACTGAGTTAACGCTCTTCGAACAGTATCCACGGGATAAGGTTTTGCACCTCGCTCGAATTTTCTCGGACGAGACGGGGAAATCAATGGTTGCAAAGCCAAGAAGAGGGAAACAGTGCACGTCCCGTTCATTTGCCGAGATTCGGCCGAGATTCATTCGGCTGGGAGTTGGGCTGGTGGTAAGGCCTTGGCGTTACCCAGTTGCCGGGTATATCTTATGGCATTTGATAATTATGAAACCCACACCGAGTGCCTGAATGGCAAAGAGTTGTTGATGAAGATACAACTTTTCTAAGCTGCAGGTCTATCCATTTAGTAGATGTGGCCTTCAATTCAACAAGCAGTCCGTGGACAATGCACAACTATACTGCAAAGAATGAATACAACAAGAAGTTGACCAATTTAGCATCCAGCAGAAGACTAAACTCTATCAGAATCGAAAGCAATTCTCGGTCCAGCCAGAAAAACCTGTTTTCATTATCACGCATATTCTAACCCTGGCTCCGGCATAGAAAAGATTTTCTCTAATATCACTGTCATACTTTGGGGAAGTAGAGGCCATCCGATCTTCATCTCAGACTCTAGTAAGGCATCCTGCCAACGCTACGGAGAGTGTCAGAATTATGCCCAAAAAGATAAATGAGAATACTTCAATAGAACTTACTAGTTGCCAGGCGGCGAGTAGCGGGCGACTAGGTAAGTAGCGCCATTGCTGGTCGCAATCGCCATACCGACTTTCGTCGTGGTATTCCAGACGGCTTGTGCTGCAAAATCTTTTTAGCCAACTACCTTTTGTCACATCATCCCAGCTCTTCAGTAGGGAGTCTGCTTACTGTAGTGACCGTAGTCCCTGTAGTTGGGAGACCCATCGACCCTGATGGGTTGGTTGTCGTAAAGCGGCTTCTCGTTGAGCCACAATTGAACGCCGCTGGCATAGAATACGTTGTCCCCACCCCATCGCGCAGCCAGATTCTCTCCCTGGTTTCCGGGGTTTGGGTCGTGCTGCAAGCCGCCAACGGTCGTGAGATGATTGGCCCACACTTGAGCGCTGGCGGTGAGGTCCTTATCCCAGGTCAAAGGTGGGCTTCCAACGGCTGCCCGGGCAGCGTTGTGCAGATCTAGAGCATTCTGCTGATCGGGAGTCAGGCCACCAACTGGCGGGACAGTCGAGGTCGCTGCCGCGGACGAGGCGGTCCTGCTTGGCGTGGTGGAAGCCGTTGTCACCGTCCGCAAAGTGGTCGAGGTAGTCCTTCTGGACGAAGTGGTAGAGGTGGTCAACCTCCTAGTAGAGGTGGTGGTTGTCCTCCGAGTAGAACTTGTTACTCTGCTAGACGTGGTGCGGGCACGGACGAAAGGGACGCCAGCCTTTCCGTTGATTTTCGATGGCAG
Organism: Colletotrichum chlorophyti; assembly: GCA_001937105.1. Lineage (NCBI taxonomy): Eukaryota > Fungi > Ascomycota > Sordariomycetes > Glomerellales > Glomerellaceae > Colletotrichum > Colletotrichum chlorophyti. The sequence goes on from MPGH01000002.1 coordinate 238,091, forward strand.
CAGGCGACCCAGTTGTCCATTTCTTTCTTCGATGCCGTTTACACCCAACACAGAGCCCAGAATCGTCAACGCGGACACTACACTGGCGGAAAAGCGCATGTTGCTGAAAAGGGTGGTGTTTGTATTCACCGGGATATTTATTGAACTGGGCGAAAAGAATGGGATCGGTGAGTGGTTGGATGGTCCCCGCCAGATGTCAAATAATGCCCGGAAAGTAATATGATGATGAAGAGTAAAGAGGATGTCTCAAAGAAAGTCTTCCGAAGGTGAATTGGAGAGATCAATTAATCGAATCGAAATCTGCACGAAGCAGGCTCACGGTCGAGATAGCTATATAACCCTCCTCTGAGCGCCTCCGGGCCTAGTTTCCCGTGGCATATAGTTACCGTTTTCGTCAACACTTGATTTGGGATAATTCCTGTTTCTTTGGTGCGCAAGCCACGTCCTCACTCGCATTAAACTGTAAGACAGCTTGTCTCACCCCCTCAAGGAAACTAATGAGTCCGCCTAGCCGCAAAGCGTCTGCTTAACTAGCTAGATGCCGCTGTAGCCCATTGCTTTTGAGAACGGCCGGCTGTCAGCGCCCTGTCGAGCCCAGGGTCCAGACAATCACCCTGCTCCCAAAGGCGAACGACGGGGGCGCAGTCGTTCATAAGAAACTCGATTTCGGCGTCTTCGAAAGGGTGTAGAAAAGAACAAAAAGTCTGAGAGCGACCACAATCCATCGAGGAATCGAAACCTAACCTCCTGGAATCTCCGTTGCTCCAGAACATGCGCGTTCCGGATCGCCTTGCCCCTCGTCGGTGGCTGAATCCTAAGCTCTTAGGTCGAGATGCCCTGTGGCACCGAGGGCCATCGAATGCGAATGATCATCACTACAGCGTGCATGTCACTGATTTCATTGGTATGTCAGAGGCGCAAGGATATAACTCGGCAACGTGATGCCCCTGTCGTGCGAATTTTACCTTTGCATTAGAGTTTCAAGAGCCGTACCATGAAAGAGAAAAGATGATGAAAGAGGAGAAGAGATGAAGCAGTTGGAAATGCAATTTTGGTTCTCGACTGCGGAGTCGAGGCCTTTGTTTCCTGCCCTGAACTCGTTCTGTCTGACGACGGCTGCCGTCTCCGGATGATGTACGTCGACGTCGCTCTGACGCTGTGATATCCAGCATGACGGATTGAAGACGCAGATGAATGGCTTTCATAACCTTGATCCTCAAGAATTGATGATGATTCTTACGCTGGGGGTGTGCGGGAACGAGTTCCTAAGATAGCTGGATCACCGCGCATGCCCTGCCTCGTCCGTCGGGACATAGAAATGTAGACGAGACGATCTACATCAATAACGAGGGACTGTTGAATATCTTCCAATTCCTTCTAAGGCAGCATCACCTCTCCTATCCCGAGCTTAAAGGCCAACTGTTAAAACCTATACCCGGTGTGACGACCGGGCTCTGCTTTCCGGCCTAGTTCAACGCTGACCCCTGTAAATTAGCTGTGAATTTCACGCCCTTCCTGGACCTTTAATTCTTCACTGTGGGATCTGCACCTTTTACGACTGCTGCTATTTACTTTACACTCGGCGTCCCTAAGCTTTCGCAGTAGGTTATCGACCTTAAGAATGTCATGCTTGCGTCCGACTTCTTGCGACGCCTGTCTTCTGTCTTGCTCAACTATTGTAAGTAAACCAAACATCAAACCCCCTAAATACCGCTCAGGGACCCTGCCTTTGCCCTTAAACTGAGACTGTGGTAAGCTGAGGCTAGGTCTCGGTGGAACAGGTTGAAGGTCGAATTCGGAGCGTTTGAACCAAGAACTCAACCTGTTTTCTGGAATGGATCCCTAACGATGTACAAACCGCCTACTACTTCATCCCGCCCTGCAGTCTTGGAGTTGACGTTTATTGGCAATTCAAATACGCTTTAGGACATTCTTACAAGGCTGGGAGTTTTTTGAGAGTTATTTTCTGTAGAAAGGCTTTTTCGTACTGATATGGTTACGGGCGAAGGCATAGATGAGACGGAGTTCACAGAAGCAGAATCTAATATGAACGAGCGTGTCTCGGAATATTGAGAGTATCAAGATGTAGCTATGAATGATAGTGAAGAAGCAGAGGAATTCGACGACGTATCTCTTGTTGAAAATGCCTGAGGAGAGGGGAGAGGGCGACCTGTCCGCTTGCAAAATGCCGTGGCGGCGGACAAGACTCGTAGAAGGCTAATCAAGGCCACGGTTTCCACATGGTGGTGCTGTTCTCGAACTCACGCATCTTCCCGAACTAAACAAACGCGTACATTCATTCTTTGTGCCCTATGGTAACTATAGACCCACACTGCTCAGCGTCGAGGCCGTCGCTCAGGCGGCCGAATGGTGTTACATAATGCCGATCGAATATTTGCCGCGATTAAGGCCAGCGTCTTCGTAACTGTGTCGACCACGGCCTAAGGGGCATGGCGTAGGCGTCATGCAATCCCCGTTAGTGATACGTGCTTTGAGCGTTGTATGGAACATATCGGACCGAATCCCATCTTCCCCTGGCCTCCAAAGCTGGTGTATCCTCTGTTTCAAGAGACCAATGTGTTTAGTGAGTTGCTGAATGGGACATCTGATACAGGTTGGTTACTTCGTAGTCTGACTAAAAATTTCATAATCTCTTTCGAACACTCATACAAATTTTCCAATTCGTCTGGCCCTCTATGTGCCTCCCATGGCAACCTCTCTGGCTTAATATAAACTTATTCATAAACCTCCAAGTCCAGGGGCACGAACTGGGCTCAACAAAGCCATCGACAATCACTCCCTGAAGCCTCTCGCATTTTGTACTTTTCAACAGTGGGATAGAACTATTGCCCTTCAGCCAAATTGGCAAAGGGACAAACGGTTCGTAAAGTCGTATCCTAGAAACGCCTGGCAAAAGCAGACTCTTGCTGGCTTAGGCAGTTTTTGTCTAACCGCCTCCGACCGAAACTTTCTTGGAAATTTTCCAAGTGGACTTCGCTTTTGATTTTGTTTCCGGGGAAACGAAGCTTGTGACGGGTTTTGGGTCGAAGAAAAAGTAGGGCTAGCAAGGCGCCAACCTGATCGTTGTCCGCGCACTATTCGCAACATGATCCACATAATCTTCCTGGAGTCCAGATCCTCCATTGCTTTCCCCCCTACAGTTTTGCCAGCCCGGGCCACCGTCCCGGTCCATAGAAATCTCATCGCCGTTCTCGACAAACTTTCCCAAGGGTACAAACTAATGATTTATATGGGCAATCTCAAGTCGTGGACAAAACTGTACACAGCCAACTGCCTCCAGGTGGTTTCACGCATGCGTGCCGGGGTCCACCTAACCGAGGCAAACTTGATCAACCACACCAGGATGAACACCGTGTTCGGGTAAACCTCAACGTCCCGAAGCCAACGATGTGTCTCGAAGAAATCTCCGAAATCGCTCGGAGCGGCCGGCGCGGCCATGTTTTACCGGAAGCGGATGCCTTCGATCGGCAACTACGTATTCAACAAACCCTTGTGGCGCTCTTCCATGGGGCTTGGCGGGTTTTCCGTGAAGGGCTCTGGAGTCGTCCAGACAACTTTGTCAATCATCCTCACGGTGAGGCCGACTTTGCCCAGCATCCCCTCTAGGAGCTGCTCGGGTTTTGGAGGCACACATAGTAATCAGGGCAATATTGAATGTATTGATTGCGGTAGTTAAAAAGTCTAAGGCTCAAACCTGGGCAAAGGTCACATGACCATCTGCCTCAATATGTGAATGATGGAAGCTGTTTTACTACAAGCGGGGGTACTTCTCCGGGAACTGCCCGGTGACATCAGCTAACACCTGTACAGCTACGAGCCTCGCCTGCGCAAATTTCCAGTAAGCTGATGATTCTATAACAGATGCTGAAGTTTTAAACTTACATTCGTACGATTTCCAACGAGTCCATGGCCAGAAAAGTAGAGGTTGGGATCTGTTTATCGTGGTTAGCCGTACTGGATTTGAAAAAGCAAACACCCCAAGGCTGTTGCAGGATACTTACGTCCCGAGGACACTGTAAGCCCTGGTATCTCACCCTCTTTGTCAACTCCCAACATGCTTACATTCACCAACTTTTCCGCCGAAATGTCGTCGAGAAACCCAGTCTCCTTGAGCTTTCGTGGTAAGTCCAGAACCTCATACCCTGTTCCAAGCACAACGCCTTGAACCTTGGTAAGTCTCTCCTCTCCAGTCACTTTGTCAACCACCAGGGCCCCCTCCTCTCTCAACTCTGTCACCTCTCCTCTTTCAATTGTGATCTTCTCGTCAAAAACCAGATCGAAGGTTTTGGGATGGTCGATGTAGAACGCCTTTCCTCTATCCTGTAGCAGCTTTGTGATCACGCACGGCTCTCTGTCGACCATGTATCCAATCCTCTGAAGTGCATCGCTTCTCTCACTGGTCGCTGCAATGATACCCTTCATGGCCGCTCTGAAAATGTCCCGTAGAACTCCTGTAGGTAAACTCCCTTCAAGAAAGTCTGCGGTGTCAACAGGGATGTCACCCTGGTACCGCATTGCCATGATGCTCCCTATGGTTTCGTAGTCAAACAGGGCCGTGGGACTGCGCTGCAGTAATGTCACGCTCTGCACATCGCGATCCAAAGCGAGATCAGCGGCCACATCGTGCGCCGAGTTGCCCGACCCAACAACCAGGACGCTTCTACCACGGTAAGCCTCCGAATTCCGATACTCCGACGTGTGTTGTATAGGACCCTTGAATAAGCCCATGCCTTTGATCTTTGGAAACTTGGGGTCATTTTGTCCAAAGACAAATCCTGTCGAGAGAACCAAGTTCCGTGCTTCGAGCATCATCTCTTCTCCATCGAGAACGTTTCGCACCTTGACTTTCCACAATTTGGCCCCCTCGTCCCAGACATTTCTCACAACTTCCACCGCTCCGAAGAATGGCAGCCCTAGCTCCTCGACCGCGGAACCCAGGTACTGTGCAAACTCGCGCCCTGAGAGAAATTTCGGATACTTCTCTGGTACTGGAAACAGCGGCAGCTGGATCATGGAAGCCGGGTGATGTAGCTTAACACTTTCGTACCTCTTTGTGGACCAATTCCCACCAGCATGTGTCTCTATGTCGAACATAACGGCGTCGGCGCCTGCAGCGTCGATCATAGTCGCGGTCGCGATGCCGTTGCAGCTGCCGCCCACGATAACTGCATCTAGAATAGCACCGTTTTCGATACTGGGAAGACCCTGTGCTTGGGATTTTCCCCTTTGAGACTCCTTGATCAGCGACGGAACTCTCCGTGGAAGAGGTCCAAAAGGCCTGTCTTCGAGCTCCACCGCAGCTGTCGTGAGAGTATATATTTTCCATTCCTTTTCCTCTGGACTAGGGATAAGTCTCGCAAGGCCGATACATTTCAGACTAGGGTTGTTCGTATGGAAACGGAAAGGTACATCAAGTGTACCGTATGCAGGACTCATGCGGACCCACGCTGCCTCCATCGTCATATCCCTGTCCTTCTCCATAGAGAAATTTGACGGTCGGCGGGATCGCGAGAGTGTTTCCCAGGCTTTAGCGACATCCTTGCTCGTGTGGAACGTTCGCTTGTCGAATGTAAGTGTCAGGTGATCCCTCCAGAAGCACTTCTCGGTGAAAAGCTCCTCGAAAGCAATCCAGTTATCGTTGTCAACAGCTGAGGAGAACGCCTCCAGAAAGGAGGCAGCTAGATCAGCTGCATTGAGACTGTTTTCTCCTTCGAACGGCGGGATCGCAGGAATCCAAGAATGCAAGTCATCGATTAAGACGCGGGATCTGGGCTTTTTCGATGTCATTGTTCAGCTTACTGGCTCATAAAATCTGATCATAAGAAGGGAAACTGATGGGGTCGGTGCTAGGTTGAAATGATAACAAATGGTTTCAACAAGCCATATGCAGGAAAGACAATGATCTTTGACAAACACTGCGATCGGCAGCTTGGGATCATTCCACCTTAAGTAAAAGAAGAGTTGCATACTGTTCGCTTCTTTCTCCAAATACACCATCGGCAAAGGGAATTTGGACTCATCACCGAAGCATGGCTCATCTTACAGCGGTTGTAACTGCCCCTTTTGAACTTTAACTGAACCGTCGGAATTTCTGGCCAAAATGAGTTCTGCGGTGCAGATCTTGGCGTCTTCGTATGCGGATTGCTCCGTGTGACAAAGGGATATTTTTGGGTGTAGTTAACAGGCTCTGATTTTCCGCCGGATTGTTTAGGAATTACTCGTCTGTATTTCTCCGCATGCAAAGCAACTCAATATGGTACTATTCCATTCGAATTCTAAAGTTCAGTAAAGTCTGATGTCTTCATTTTGTGTCCTTCTTTCTTTTCATGGGATACAAAATTCCCGCGCGCTTGCATCGCCGGGGAAAATGACGTCCGAAGTAGCAGCGACGGAAGGCTTAAGTCCGGATCATGGAGCCGGACTGCTCCGTATACTATCAACGACAAAGTTAGGCACAGGAGTTAAGGAGCGTGACTAAGTCCGAATCGCGAAACGTACAATCGTTGCAGGGTTCAAAGAGTATCAAACTCTTCTGAATCTCATACTCATCATCTCGGGCCCGGAGATAAGTCGAAAGAGTACCGAAGTTAGCACACTTCGTCAAAACTCTCTGAATCAAGATCACACAAGTTCTGCTTCTAACTCCAATATTTAAAGTGAGGCAGTACTTGAGATGCCGGAAACTTGACGTTCAGAATTTCACTCGCACTTATCAAACTTCCGATTACACCAAATCTCAAATCAACCGACGTACGGTAGTTAATAATGGAAGCTCAGAAGATTATTCTCATAACTGGCGCGAACACGGGCCTCGGTCGTGAGGTAGTTAAGTCGTTGCTTCAATCTACCGCGGTTTACTCGATTCTTGTTGGGAGTAGAAATCTCGCTAATGCCGACAATGCAATCCAAACCCTGACGGCCGAGTTTCCGGCTTCAAAGAGCGTGCTACATCCTTTACAGGTCGACATTGAGGATGATGAATCAATCAACCGAGCCTTCCAAACTGTCCAGGACAATTTTGGCAGGCTTGATGCCCTTGTGAACAACGCCGGTATGTTGAGTCCCGTCCCGGTGGAGGTGTCCAATTTCTGAACTTTTTCAAGGTGGCCAATTTGATCAGCTGGCCAAAGAAGGCAAAATGACGCTTCGAGAAGTTTGGAATAAGTCTTGGAACGTCAACACGACGGGCACTCACATCATAACTTCAACCTTTGTTCCCCTGTTGTTGAAGTCTAGCGACCCTAGGCTGTTGTTCATCACCAGCGGTACATCCACTCTGACGGGATCTGAGAATGTTGCATTTCCCTTTAACAAACCACTCGCCAAAGGATGGCCTAAAGTGACTATCCCGCAAACGAACATCCCCGCTTATAGATGTAGCAAGACGGGAATGAACATGCTTATGCGGTAAGAGATGCTTTTTCTTCTTTTTTAAAGTTTTTTCATGCTTTTAGAATACATGAGCTGATTTTGAGTAGGGAATGGCACAGAATACTGTTCGAAGACGGGGTCAAAACTTGGTGCATTTCTCCAGGTTACCTTGCAACAGGCCTCGGAGGCAGCCTCGAGGTTAACAAGAAGCAGGGAGCTCTAGACCCTGCCATTGGTGCTGGTCTTGTAAAAAGCGTCTTGGAAGGTGCAAGAGATGGAGATACCGGCAAGGTTGTTTCTAACCAAGGAATACAGGCGTGGTAGGTCACTGTAAGAACTGCTATCCAGTCACTTACACAAAAGTCCTGGCCTGTATCAGACTTCGGTAGTCAAAGTGACATAGAATACTTGATATGCTGTATTTCCGCTACTTTGAACTCGCCACAGCCTTGGTGCTCGATCATAGCCTGAACGGCGATATCATTCCTTGAGCCATCATGAGGTTGACGTAAAATCTTGAAACAAGCACCGCGGACAAAGTTTAACCGTTATACTCAAAACTCATTCTGTATTTTCCATGTCAACACTCAGATTGCTCCACCTCAATCAAAGATTTGCTTAGGTACACAATAGCTGTTCTAACCTGAAAAGAAGGATTGTAAGGGCCGTACTGATAGACTGGTTCGCGACAACTAGCGAATACCTGGTGTTATATATTTTAGCCTTTTTTACATCCTACTTTCTGCACTTCCGAGCGTATACACCACATTGGGCCCTTCGATGATGGAATTGGACACGGCATAATCGTCGTCCAGGCCAAGACATAAAATAATGCTCTGTCCGTCCGGCTGATTACCATACTAGCGAGTTAAGAAAGGTACTGAAAAACGGTGCGCGTTGGGAAGAGAAATTCAATGATAAGGCGAACAAGACTCATGGGCCGGGACAACGGAAGGTGTTCATTCAAACATGGCTTAAAGACTGCAACTGAATCGATAGTCAAAATTTCCTTTTTGTAATTCGTGTGTCTTTTCCGAAGCAGCGGCACTGCCCGTCAGAATACTGGGCAGTCAGAGTTATGGGTTGAGTTTGTGGACGTCTCTGAGTATGAGCTCAAAAGGAGTGACTATCATGTTAGGCATAGATCACTCATGCTACCATGCCTTATTGAAATGAAAAAACGCAGACTCATCAAACATAACCTCCAGGAGATCGAACGCATACACCCAAACTCCCAGCATCAAACCAACTCTCTTTTCATCACATCGCCACGATAACACCAGCAGCAACACCCGCCGCTACACCAGCCATAGCCATCCCCGTACATCTCGGCACGGCAGCGCCCTTGCTCGTGCCCGTTGCGAGAGCACTTTGCCACGCCGCGCGCCACTCTGAGTGATACTTCGAAACCCACTCGTCATCCTTGTCTGGCATGTTATCCTTCCACCACTGCGAGTTCTGTTGGTCCTGTAGGCTCCAGCCCTCAACAGCCATGGACGCCACGACGTCTGGGGCGTTCGTCGCCTTGGCGGCAGCGGACCACATGTGCGAGTAGACCGTCACGTATTGGCTGTCTTTGTAGTACTTCAGGTCGACGCTGTAAAGAGCGCTGGCGACAGAGGTGGCAAGGGCGCCGGTGACAGTACTGGGGACATTGCTGATGCTGGACAGGTATTCCGTCGCGGGGACGGACGAGGGAATATTGGTAACGCCCGGGAGGCTATCGGCTAGAACGGCCGGGATGGCGACGATTGACAGGATGTGGTGAAGCTTCATTGTTGATTTTGGTAGGCGAAAACTTGTTTCTTCTGCTACGAAAGAACGAAAAGTTTCTCTTGTTCAGTTTGAAGTGGATGGGGGGAATCAAGAACAAAATTGGGCAAGGACAAAAGATCTTTCAACGGCGGGAAACGGCCGTTAAATATGCAAGGGTCATCACAACAATCATAATCAAATTTCGACCAAGTAGGCATCCGTCCCTCCTATTCCCTTACACGGTCTAACCGTTCACGGGATGGCGAACCAAATCCTTCCATTTTAACTGCTGTGCCGCAATGCATCACAGCACAGCAGGGCGGCCGGTTCGTTGCCTAAATTGCGGCCCAGCCACCGGAAAAGGAAAATATCAGCTCCCCAGGGCAGGTTCTAAGAGATTACAAAGAGTCATTTTGGTTTTCTATTTCTATTACAAATGATTGAGTCATTTTGTAGCTTGTTCACCCTCTTCGCTACCTGGGTTGAGATGCAGTTCTTCGTGTCGCGCCGTCGAGTTTTCCACTTCCGCGGTCGTTGTGGGGACTCGACACGACGGCGGTGTGGAGCATCCAGCATGGACATCCACGGCGCAAATCCGACTACATTCCAACATGACGGGAGTCTTTCCCTAACCAAAAGCTAACGACACCTTTTCAATGGGTCCTCAGGCCTGTACTCAGGATTTTGGGGGGAAAAAAAGAGAAAAAAAAACTTTGAAAAAGAGAACTTGCGCTCAACGCCTCTGATCAGCCCAGCTACGTCCGCGTAAACGCCGTACCAATGTAGCCTCCTATTTTTACCGATAAGAAGTAAACAGAATTCCCCATATCCTTTCATGTCATTTGGGCTGAAGCCAGCTTCGCAGGTCCCACCTACACCATTTGAGAGTCATTGCGGCATTTGATGGGCCAGATTAATTTCCGGAGCGATTTACTTAGCGCAGCCATACTAGGAAGAGTCATTCAGAGGGGAAAGTTTTGCATAGCTGAGTGGGAGCAGATGGAGTTAACCTAGATAAAATCTTGTGTGGGCGCATTCTTCCACACTTTCTATCTTACCCAGTACAAAGACACCCACTCCACCGACTTCAGATGTTAAATATGGCCTTGCGGACAACCGCGCCGCAAAGCAGCAGGAGCTCGAGAGGCAGGAGCGCTAGTCTCCTTAACATCCCGTGCCTTTTTAATTCCTATAAACTTAGCCTCCACCTTACAGCGAGCCAAAGAGCCTGGGCCATTGTCGGAAAGCGACATTGACGTCGGGGAGCTCTTCAACAGTATTCTTGCACGAAGCAGTAATGCCCAGGCCACCGTTGTTCGAGTTAAGCAGCCCAGGAGGAATGACGATCTGAAGTCCATCCACTGCCCCTTCAATCTTGGAGATTCGAATGGTTTTGTTGGGGTCTGCAAGCGGCACCACATTCTTGATGTAGGCATCGACAACCGCTTGGCCTTTAAACCAAATCGTCTGACCGTTGAATGACTCTGGGATCTGAACTTTGTTGACGCGACTCAGAGCAGCTGAGTCCGCCATGATGACACAGTACCTCATCTCTCTTAGCGAAATACTTTACTCAATGTGAGGTTGTTCTTCTTACATGCTAGTCGCCGAACCTGGCCAACCACCACGGTTGGGGGTAGTGTAAACGCCCGCACCAATCTGGGTGCCGATCAAATTCCCGTCATTAGTGAGGGTTCCGGCTTGGTTATATCTCTGCCCTTGAGCCTAGATTAGAGAAAGTTTAGTACCTCTGCTACGAGTTCAGGTCAATTATAAAGAATAAAACTTACAGCGCTAACAGTTCTATACCCAATGATGACATTTTGAGCTCGCTTATCCAAATCAGGGTCGACTGGCAGGCCAAGAGCATGAGTTGCCAGGAAGATGACTCCGGCGATGATTGAGAACGAAGGAAACATCATTTTGATGGTGAATGTCGTATTCCTCTTAACGAATGACTTGATTTAAAGAATGACTTGGTTGGCAGGGAATTTCTGTGAAAAGATAGAAAGCCAACGTGCTCATGAGATCTAATGGGAAGAAGAAACAATTTAGAGCAGAGGGCCCAGAAGCTGATATAACAGGACATCTTGAATTTGGCATCTAAAGTCGAACACAATACAGTAACAGGGATACCTCTGACCACGTTTAACATACTTCACAATAGCCAATATAGGATATAAAGTAAGCTTCATTCCTCGGATAGCCCGGGAAGCTCCTGAACCAGGGGCTCACTTTGAGCGACAATAACTATCCAATTCATTTCAGGGATCACCTACTTGGGGCGTAGTGTGAAGTCAAATCTTACAAATACAACTCTCTCTTAGGGCCAGATCTTCAATACCTTTGGTAAAGGCTTTCTCAGTACCCCACTGACGTTAACAATTTGTAGGAATGACGAGCATGCTTTCTTGGGAGTCCCGAGATATCTAACTATCTTGGTACTAGTTTTACAGCTAGGCCTAGAGAACTCGTGCAAAGCCCATTTCACTTGAAGTCTATATCTGATTCAATAGTCAAGAGAAAATGCTGATCATAGAAGCTAAAATAAATGATCTCCATTACAGTTTTAGACTTCAATATTGATTCCTACACGGAATGACAGACTGACAGGAGAAATCGCCTGACTCGAGTAGCTAAGGCAGTTGACAAAAATACGCCTTGTGATCTGCGATCACTATACATGACTATATTTGCTTGAATTTAACAGCCGATAAGGTTTCGGAGTACTCGGGCGATCTCAATCTGATTCTAAAGCTAACGCTAATTTATTACGTCCGGTGTTAGTAGTACGGATAAGACTTTTGCCGTAGTACCCATATCGGGGACTGCGGGGGTGGCCTCTTGCTGACACTATATTCCTATTGGTTGGAGTTCTGTATGAATGCATGACTGAAACCAAGAAGGTGAAGTACATGTGCTTATATGGTGAGAAGATATAGACATCTCTACCCGGAAGGGATAAAAAACCATTGACCCGACGCCGTAGCGCTTACTGAAACGCCCAAGGCAAAAGGTTCATCCCCACTCATCAGAGAGGCCAAGACAGCTGCTACTGAAGATGAACTAGACTAGCCAAACGGCTGACATAGAAAACCTTATTTTGATTATCTAGCCACCTTGTAAGGGGCTGACCCATAGTCGTTACTCGGTGCCAAAGTACTCACGTGTCCCTCAGACTGTGACGATGTGCCGTTTTCATGTTCAAGTCCGGGATTCTCGGAATGGGCAGTAGTCAATACATTCAGAGCCGCATGAATCATGATGCAATCTTTCATGAAAACCGTAAATTTCACATTGACACGATCACTTGAGAAACAGGTTCCTTTTCTTAGTAATGATTTTAGAAGGTACAAGTATGTCCGGTTCCTTTTTCAAAGAGTGATCTATGCGAGGGTAATGTTGTGTACTTAAAGGTCGCAAGTTCCTGGTGTGAACTGTCATGATCAGCTCTCTCTGCTACAGCATCTTCACTCACTACTCTACACTGTCTTTACTACACCGTCTTTACAGCAATCTTCAGATTACGATAACACACAGTCACCATGGTTAATGGACGCTTTATTGCTTTCGCCTTTCTGGCTTCTCTGCACTCTGTCCATGCCATTCCAAAGGACTACTGGATCGCTCTCGACTGTTACGTTGCAGATGTAACTGTCGACGGAAAGTTTGTTGATACGGACCGCAGCCTCAAGTACGACTGGCAGCTCACTCAACAGACCTGCAAGAACAACTATGGCGAGAGCGTGGTACGTGCCCCAAAAAAAAAAGATAATGAAGTATAGTGTCGATTTGGAGCACGAGCTAATAGTGATTAGGCGAAATACGATGTGGGCTCGGGCAGGGTAAGAATGATTTTCTGTTCTGCTTTTTCTTTCCTAAGAGTGCTAGCTAACTATCTGTTGGAAGTGTGTCTCCGTTGGCCCAGATGGAATCAGCGGGCCGCAATGGTGGAGAAACTGCCAGCAACAAGCTAAGAACGGATGGTACGATGTTGATCGTGTCACTCTTGAACTAGTCCAGGATCAAACTCCCTACCAGAGCAACACGGCAGAGGGACGCGGATATCCTGCGTAGAACTGGGAAGCCGGACTGTCAGGCACTATTGAGGGTATTTAGAAGGAAAATGCAGCGCATGATGCAAATCAGCTCTTAGGACGCTTACGAGTGTCTGAAAATTTTACTTGGCCACATCAGAAGTCATCCTTTATCATAGGCATCAGTCCAGTCACGGATAGCGGCTGCACAGAGAAGACAGATGACATGTTTCCGCATTTGAATTCTAATTCCATCCAGAATTAACAGAAGTTCAACCAGTTGATACTTGAATAAGATTCTTTCTAAGAAGGTTTTATTTTTTTAAAAAAAAATGGAAAAGAAAAGGAAAAAAGAATTGAATGAATCCATCCGCATTGCACACGGAAATCCTCCGGATGCTCTTTAAATGCACGAGCATCAAAATATCTCGGAAGTGTTATCTGATTAACCCCATAATTTCTATAGTAGGAGGAGCAGGGGATAACCCAGGCTAGCCGGAGTGAACTGAGCGAGGGACATCTCAGGCCAACCCAGCCCAGAGCATCTAGACCGGCACTGCCCCGGGACGCCAAGGCACAGCCCTGCTTCCGTCTGCGCGTATCCTGATTATAGCCGATAATGTTGATCCACACAGCGGACAGTTGGGCGATGTCTCGGCGTCATGCGCTAGGCGGCATTCACGACTGCCGATGACTAGCGCGATCCACAATCGCGGCGCACCTGATTTGTCCTGGTGTATACGGCGACAAGGCGGCAGGTTTTGCGGGAGCCGACGATCGCGTCGAACACATACTGCACTTAAGGTCTCAGTACGGCACTCTTCCGCCGTGTCTCATTGATGAAGTCCGTTGCGTGGCTGAGTTGCTAACCTCCATCATACAGTAGCGCGATTCTTGCTTGCTATGGGACACCATTAGATGCCCAGCTGCTTCGTCTCCTACATCCTTGTCTTTGAACAGCATTTGGTATGCTCACTGGGGAATTTATATTCGTACTCTGCGTCCTACGGCTCACCTTGAGGATGGTTACAGAGTTATGTGTCATGTGACGCTAGGCAGCTAGTGGTGCAGAGGCCAGATATGTCATCACGGCCCGTTGTGTCGGTTTGATTGAACTCAAACCTAACGGTCCACTTTTGTGACTGAACCTTAATCACCACCCTCCTTTAAAGCAACTCAGCCCCTCGAGTGGCGCCAGTTACCGTTCAGGTCTTAATTTCCCCTAACGCACCTTCATGTCATTCCAGCTCACATGCAAACTATCAGCATGCCAACAACGCTTCTATCGATTTTCTGCGGAGAGCCATGGGCTTGGGACTCCGATGACACTTGTCACATCACGTTCGAGGAGAGCGGCACTGGCGAGGTGAGTTACCTCGCCCTGGAAGATGCCGCATGCAACCTGAACTAATCTTGCTTCAAGTTGATTGCCCGTTCTGAGTTGTGTATATGGATCGCAGCAGAGATCGAGTGGACCTGCGCAAACTCAGAAATCCTTACTAGCGTAGTTGACGATTGGAGCGATACATCATCTTTCTGGAGCCGTGGCAACATGGCACGTCAAATCGGCCAACTCGACATTGAAGTGACCCTTACAAAACGACGTGTCCGAACGCTAGGGCCCGCTCTGGATAACTACACAAAGATCAATGAAGAGCTTCTCGTAAACGCTGCCTTCGCGCCCAAGACCTATACCGTACGCCTTGAGCAGGGCGTCTTTCGCTCACCGTCTACTGCCAATTTACAGCATGGCGATCCGCAGTGGTCACCTCGTTACAGGTTTAAGGCTGTTTTCGATAAGTCGCCCTATCCGCCGGAGAGTGAATGGAAGGACGTGGGCGCGGGGCCGAAGGCGATCGGGTTCTGGGAGTGGAAAGAGTTTTGCAGCGGAAAGTTGCCGGAGAACAAGAATACCGGACCGCTGTTTGGATGTATCAGCAGTTGAGAACAGCAGGGTTAATACAATCTCTGTGGAGGGTATTGAACGGTTACTTCGCATATATCCTTCTCTACCAACACATATCTCATCAATGAGTGTAATCGGTATTAGGTAGCCTAAGAATAAGCATGCAGGCGAGGCAGCGAACCCCGTCGGCGACAGCTGCGGAGCCGCCCACTACGACCGTCATTTCCCTTTTGCCTTTTATAAACTCTTCTTCCAAGATTTTACAATATTGAACCTCTGATCTACGACACCGTTTGCATCAGTTTGGCCGGCATCAACAATCTGGATCAGACCCGAGGTCCGAGAAGACTAGTAAATCTTGGCGTGACTGGATAAATTCGCAGCACCTGTGCCACAGCGGTGGTGGCAACGGCACCCACAATGATGACAAGACAGTGGTACCTTATAAGGTCAAAATAAGGTAGGTAGTCAAGTTCAAAGAAAACGGGAAGCCGGTTATGCGATTACAGCAATCGGGTTGCACCATTGGATGTTTGAATCAAGGAGAGGCCGACGTGAGGTCGCTCGTGAACGGCCACAACTTCAGCGGCAGCGGGCTGCTCGGAATATGAGTTACTGGAAGTCGAGCTTGTCTCAATTTCTATTTAGGTGAGAGACGATGAAGTTGCGCCAGTGATTGATTTCGCCCCTGTTCCAATGATGGAGAACGGATGGCATTCCCACACCCGCCACGTTGAAATTAGGAAATAAAAACAAGCATGACCATGACCCTCAGCTCCTTCAATGTCGACTTGAACGTAGTTTTCGTCGATTACGCTGATTTTGCCTAGCGAAGGTCGTTTCTAGCCATTCTGACCAGCCTTGCAACTAGAACGAACCCACAGACAGCGAAACAGAGACACAATCGTACCTCGTACTCCCGTTGATTTCTGGAACCGGTAGACAATGTTTAGGGAGCAACCAAAGAACTAAAATAACTGCGAGTGTAGCATGCCAGGCAAAGAAAACGTTGTAAATCTTCACACGGAGGGATACAGCCGAAGCCGGGAGCAAGATGCCCATAGCTAGTGTAGCGATAATGCCCTAAAATCAGTATGGTAGCCTCGCTTCGCCGTTGTCTGATCCTGGGACAGTGTAAGTACGGAATCAGATGGTGGAGTGCATGATGGCCTGGAGGGTACACGAGTACGCCGTCCATCGGTGCATCACCATGGATGTCGACTGTCCAGTCTGTCACCCAGTACAATAAGTTATTCCCGCCCGCGCACAAAATGAGAAGCGGAACGTTCGCAAAGCTGATAACACCAGTGCGGTTGGCTACGGAAGTAAGAATCTCTTGTAATTGGTTGTTCCGCTACAAGCGCTGGACTGAGCCGACTGAATATCTACGCCACTAAGGACGAAGTTGATGACCACTGCGTAAGTAATTAGCATTGCTTAAACACGTGTCGGCATCATGATCAAGTTGAAACAAGGAGCTTTGCGGTGTTTGCATGGCAACGGAGGATTGATGAATCTGATGCGGAACTTTGACTAACGAGCATGGGATAAGTCGAAGAAGAGAAGCAATGATGGGAATGACAGCGCTCAATTTCATCAGAATGACCCTTCACATCATCAGCATGATTTCTCTCACTCTTTATTACGACGTCTCTTACATAAGGTACCCGGACTTGTCAAGGTGGATTTCCGTTCTCTCGAACATTTCAATGCTGTCTATTACAGCTGATATTAATATTGGTAACCAAAGATGTTTGCCTGAGGTGAGTCCCGTACATCAATTTCATATTTGGGGATTCTTTGATCTGAGCAAGCGCCTGCTGATATGTCCAAGATATGTCCAATTGGGGTTTGGGCCCTCATCACAACATGAAAGCCTGTGTCAGCCAGTCGCCTATGACTATTGCGGATATTGGCTTCGGTCTTTTGCTGTTACTCCTCGCCTCACCATTGCAGGCAAAGTACCATCGATTTAAGGAAGGCGTCATCCGTGGGGAAGCAGCTTGGTGAAGTTTCAAGTGCGGAGGTCCAACCTCGACACCCATGGTGATGCAATTCAAACAAGATGTCTGATATCACTACGCAGCACGAATCTGCGAATCGTGGCTGGGTTCGTGAGTTTCTAGTTCTTGACCAAGAGAAATAGACAACTCACTCTTTACGTCATGCCATAGCCGATAAGCCCATGACCTGTTTCTTCCACTTATTCGGCCATACACACTTGAGTCACCGCAGCAAGAGGGCAACCATGAGGCACCGAATACTCGGCGTCGTAATAAAAAGGAAAAGTAACTTCATGTTTCTTGTCAGAACAGACGTTCCAATGATACATGAATCAGTACAATGGACTAGGGCGAAATGAATTTCAGTTTCGGAAACGCAAGGCCTTGGAGAATTCGAAACTCGCTGGTTTATTAAGCTATTTAGAATCTGTTCACAGCCTGCGTTGATTCAAGGAACTCAGGCCTTACACAGTAGACATTGGCATTTTCCTCAGGTAACCACGACAGTCAAATGTGCACTGCTGCCGTTCACCTAGCATTTTGTAGCTAAAAGACTGATCCGACATGATAACATACAACCATAGCAGTCCCACTTAGACTTAGGTGACTGAATCAATCTGATTCACAATGTCTTGCATGCTATTCCATTGGTATGTTTCAAACAACATCGCAGCTGCTTTGCCTAGAGGCTTGGTGGCCGACGTGGTTCGTGGCTAAACCAAACCATGGAATGCACAGCCGATAGCTCCGCGGAGCCTATACCTCATTCGGAAACGGCTGGCCGAAAGCCGTGGCTGCGAAAAAGAAAAGTGAAATTTCGGCTGCACAAATTGATGCCGGATAACATGCAGGCGCTTAGACACCGAAGTTCATTGGGCGAGAAGGGAAGTCTAGCGTCAGAAATCTGTAAAGGGTAATCATGCAGCCTGCAGGTTCTGCGCTGATTACGAATTGCGGGCTTCGTTGTACTGACGTTTTATTCGTGAGCGGTCGATGGGATACTTGGACACAGCTGCAGCTGCATAAGGTATGGATTGTAGACGTCGGGGTGTTTGATAGGTTGAACGATTCAACAAGTATGGGGCTATGTACTCAGCTAAAGCGAGCAACTCATTGGCAATGAGACAATTTAAGGAGTGTGGCCATGCTGACACCTAACCTTCCCAGCTCCCGATTCTTTTCGAGGTTTTGAGCTGTTGGTTTGTTTCTTGGTTTTTCTAGTACTGTAACTCAAAGAACAAAAACCTGCTTTTTCTCAGTCGCATATAGCCAGGTGTTATCAACGCTAGTGGCAGAGCTTAGTTCACGTTCACCTGAACAAGCACGCCATGGCTGCCCTTACGACTTCTGCAAACATTGATACGTCAAGCGCACCAGCCATTGAGACGGACCGATCTTTTGAAAAAGATGAATACACGGTGGGCTGGGTGTGCGCCTTGCCCTGTGAGATGGCTGCAGCGAAAGCGATGCTCGACCGGACACATGCGGATCTTCCGGGACGAGAGAGTATTGACGATGACAACAACTACATCTTGGGCGAGATACATAAACACAAAGTGGTTATTGCTACTTTGCCCGCAGGCGTTTATGGTACCACGTCCGCCGCGACCGTAGCAAAGGACATGCTGAGAACCTTCAAATCGATCCGTTTCGGCCTTATGGTTGGTATCGCGGGCGGTGTTCCATCGCCAGAACATGATATCCGGCTTGGCGATGTGGTTGTCAGCCAGCCAACCGGGATCATGGGAGGTGTTGTTCAATTTGATCGAGGGAAAGCAGCACAAGGGGGGGACTTCCAAAGGACAGGGACTCTCAACGCGCCGCCCAAGATGCTGTTGACCGCCCTGGGCCGGTTGCAGGCCGATCACTACACTTGCGACAGCCAAATACCTGAATATCTGTCCCAAATGACTCGAAAGTGGCCCAAGATGGCGAAAAGGGGTTTCAAGTACCAGGGCGAATCCAACGACTGCTTGTACCGGGCAGATTACGAACATTCCGATCCCAACGCTACAAGCTGTGACTATTGTGATCACACGCAGATGATCCACCGAGGCTCCAGGGAGGACACAGAACCAGTCATCCATTACGGAATCATTGCTTCGGGTAACCAGGTAATCAAGTGTGGATTAACGCGGGACCGTCTGGGTAAGGAACTCGGAGCGCTTTGTTTTGAGATGGAGGCCGCCGGCTTGATGCAAGATTTCCCGTGCCTTGTTGTTCGCGGTATCTGTGACTATGCAGATTCGCACAAAAACAAGCAGTGGCAACCATACGCAGCTGCAACTGCGGCCGCCTTTGCAAAGGAGCTGCTTTCGATCATAACACCAGACCGGGTTTTGCTAGAAAAGCCCATCACACAGGTAGTGATTGGTAAGTAGGGCATCTAGAGCACTGTTCTCCAGCTACTGAAGGTCGAGAAGCAGAAAAAAAAGGAATGGAAAATATCAAAGGCTTCTGAGTTGTTTATGAATGTTTAAAAAGCATTCACTAATCCAATCTTGCAGACCCCATATTGTACGAACTTGTGTCTAGCACGAACAAGCACATTTTAGATCAGGCACAAAAGAAAGAAGTCCAACACGAGAACAAGAAACAGATAAGATGCCTTCAAGCCCTCAAAACTTCCCAATATGAAAGTTTCAAAAATATCAACCCTGCTAGGGAAGTGGGCACATGTAAGTGGGTGTTTGAACATCCGCAGTACATACGATGGCAGCAGGGCTCACAGGACGACTTGCTCTGGATCTCTGCTGACCCTGGATGTGGGAAGTCCGTATTGTCAAGATATCTCGTCGATGAAGGACTTCCTGAGCAGTGCGTGTGCTACTTCTTTTTCAAGGATAATGAAGAGCAGGATAGCATCGCAACTGCCCTCTGCGCACTCCTTCACCAACTTTTCAGTCAAAAACCTTTGCTCCTTCGATACGCTGAGGACGCCTTCAAAAGGAATGGGGATAAAATCCAGAAGGAGGTAGATGAACTCTGGAGGATCTTCCTGGCATCAGCCATGGACGAGCAAGCTGGTAGCATAACCTGCTTCCTGGATGCCCTCGATGAGTGCCGAAAAGACGACCGCCGAAAGCTCATTCAGTTCCTGACAAGCTTCTACACTCAGCGGAAAACATCTACAAGGAGGGATCAGTTGAAGATACTAGTAACAAGCCGGCCATATCAGGACATTGAACAGGGGTTCCGCGCAATTCCCCCTGAATACCCGTCAATACGACTTGCGGGGGAATACAAAAACGAGGAGATTAGCCAGGAAATCAACGCTGTCGTCAAGTACAAAATAGCCCAAATTAGTCGTCAACTTGATCTCAACGAACAAGTACAGGAGATACTCCAAACAAGACTCCTGGGAACGTCCAACCGTACCTACCTTTGGCTACACCTAGTTATTGACGACCTTCAACATCTCAAGAAGAAGACCGCCAAAGCATGCATTCAGAGGATTAGTACACTTCCAGAATCGGTTGAGGATGCATACGAGAAAATATTGATGAAGCACGACTACAGACAACGAAAAGAGGCTGAAGCTCTCCTTCACATAATTGTTGGAGCTCGTCGACCCCTCACCCTCCCAGAAATGGATATTGCCTTGGCGTTGGCAACGGATGCGCCAGAAGCTCGAGGGCACGACGAGCTCGATCTCGACCACGACGAACTAGAGTCCCGCATTCGAGCGCTTTGTGGCCTTTTCGTCTTCGTGAAGGACTGCCGAGTGTATTTAATCCACCAAACCGCCAAAGAATTCTTGCTTACAAAGGATGGCTTTGCTGCCTCGACTGGCGTTTGGAAACACTCTATGGAGCCACAACAATCGCACGGACTTATCACTCGGCTCTGCGTTCAGTACCTGTCATTCGTTGACATTGAAACAGGTCAGCTGCTGAGAAGCATACATAACCACGACGGAATCTCAGTGACTTACCCCTTTCTGGAGTATGCCGCCGTGTACTGGCCGGAACACTATCGTCATGTCAAACACGACGACAAAGACCTAGAGGATCGCGTCAATCACATCTATGACAGTCAGAGTGATCGCTTCGAGATCTGGGTATCATTACTTTGGTCAGCTGTTTTCCCATTTGAACCACGAGTAGGTGTAACCAACTTGCATTTAGCGGCGTACAACAACCACAAAAAGGTGTTGTTTTGGTTGTTGGACACGCAAAAGTACATTGTGAACGCTCAAGATGGAGAAGGCCGGACAGCACTGATTTGGGCATGTTTGTCAGGCCATTACAATATCGTACAGGAACTCCTTGATTTTGGGGCGGACATTCACACACAAAGCGACTACTATGGCAGCGCCCTTCAAGCCGCATCTAAGGAAGGCCACGACAAAATCGTGCGGTTGCTACTCGACTTCAGAGCGGATGTCAACGCACGAGGTGGTTATTATGTGACCGCTCTCCGAGCTGCATCTGCAAAGGGCCATGACAAGGTCGTAAAGGCACTGGTTGACTCAAACGCCGACCTGCGCGCCGTGGGCATTGACGATGATGATAATTCCCAGGATAGTGTCCGTAATGTCGGCGGCGACTTCGAGGAGGAACTTGCCCGACTAGGTTTCACTGATGCGGTACAAGACGGCGAATCTCACGACGGCTACGAGAACTATGAGGCTACATCTATACAAGGCGATACATCCATTGGGATGAAGTTCGAATTTCTGGTGAATAGATTATTATCTCGACGAATCGGTCAAAATAGCGTCGCCGTCGCCCAATCGCATGCCTATTTCTCAGGGCGAAGCTTCATAGGCGGTATGCTATCTGGGCCCTATCGAGACCGTTTGATGAGCGACAAATCTATTACGGCTCTTGAAATTGCATGCTATCAAGGGCATGAGAAGGTTGTACGAATTCTGATCGATTCGGGGGCAGGCGTAGAAGGCCATGGCGCCGTACTCGGAGACCCCTTGTATTTCGCATCTCGGGAGGGCCATGAGAAGGTTGTACGGCTTCTCCTTGAGTCAAAGGCAGATGTTCATGCACCAGGCGGCTATATACAAAACGCTATATACGCTGCGTGTAGCAATGGCCACTGCAAAGCGGTGGAGGTGCTAGTCGAGTTTGGAGCGGACTTAAATGAGCCTAGTGGACCACAAGGCAACGCTCTCCATGCTGCATGTTTCAATGGCTACAAGAAGACTGTACAAACTCTGGTTCGATTAGGAGTAGACCTCAACGCGCATCACGGTTCATACGGCACCGCGTTACAGGTCGCATCCATTGGGGGTCACGCGCAAATTGTGCGCATGCTGATTGGTTTAAGGGTTGACGTCAACACACATCACCAGGTGTATGGCAGCGCCCTCCAAGCTGCTTGTTCGGAAGGCCACAAAGAGGTTGTGCAGACGCTACTGGAGTTAGGGGCAGATGTCGCCATATATGGCGGGAAATATGGAAGCGCTCTGCAGGCCGCGCTATTATCGAGTCAAGAGGAGGTTGTACACCTCCTTGTTGATCATGGCGCAGATCTCAATGCACTGAGCGGCAAACATGGTTCTATCCTGAACAACCTGGCTTTTCACGGTCATATGGAGGCTGTTCAGTTACTGGTCAACTTGGGTGCGAGTGTGAATGCACAGAGCGGCAAGTATGGCACTGCCCTCGAGACTGCATCCTATTACGGAAAAGGAGGAGTCGTGCAAGTGCTGCTTGACTTGGGGTCAGACGTCAACGCTCGAGGTGGTTTGTACACAAACGCTCTCCGGGCTGCATCTTCGCGAGGTAATGAGGATGTTGTGCGGATACTAATCAAGAGCGGTGCAGACGTTAACACCCAAGGCGGCTCATACGGTAACCCTCTCCGGGCTGCGTCCGCAAATGGTCACTATGAAGTCGTGAGCATACTTCTCGATGCACAGGCAGACGTCAATGCCCAAGGCGGCTACTATGGCAACGCCCTTCAGGCTGCATGCTTCAAGGGTTTCTTGGAGATTGCGGAGATGCTGATCGAAAAGGGTGCAAACGTCAACGCACAGGGGGGGTATTACGGCAACGCCTTGCAAGCCGCCTCCGCTCAGAACCGCATGCACATCGTAGAGATGCTGATCCAGAATAATGCAAACATCAACGCAGGGGGTGGCTATTTCGGCAATGCTCTACAGGCTGCATCTGCAAACAGCCACGTCAAGATCGTAAAGATGTTGCTGGAGGGTGGTGCGGACGTAAACAGGTTCGGTGGCAAATACGATACCGCGCTACATGCTGCGTCCTACAAAGCCCGCAAGAACATCATACAGGCGCTGGCGAAGAAGGGTGCGGACCTCAACGCACAGAGCCACCATCGCGGCAGCGCACTCCAGATCGCATCCACAAAGGGCCACACGAGGGTTGCGAAGGACCTTATCAACTTGGGCGCAGACGTCAACGCAGAGGGTGGTGACTTGGGTACCGCCCTACAGGCCGCATCCTTGAATGGTCACGTCAAGATCGTACAGATGCTGCTTGAGGCCGGCGCAAACGTCAACGCAGAGGGTGGGGACTTTGGCAACGCTCTGCAGGCCGCAGCGTATGAGAACCGAAGAAGCAGTGTACGGATCTTGGTTCGCAATGAGGCGGACGTCAATTCAAAGAGTACGCATGAGTTTGGCAGCGCCCTCCAGGCAGCATCCGTAAAAGGCCATGGGAGAATTGTAAAGGAGCTCATCGACTGGGGGGCAAAAGTGAACGCACAAGGCGGCTTTTATGGCAACGCACTCCAATCAGCAACTGCTAACGGCCGCTATGAGATTGCGAAGCTTCTCATCGACCGCGGTGCGAGAGTAAATGCATGTGGCGGTAAGTATTACACTGCACTCTGCGCAGGGTGTGTCCATGGGGACCTTGACACTGTACGGCTACTTGTTGAAAATAAGGCCGACGTGAACATGCAATGCGGCGCATTTGGAAATGCACTCCAGGCGGCATGTGACCTAGGCCATCCCGAAATAGTACGATTGCTCCTTAACCAGGGAGCAGATGTCAATCAGCAGGGCGGTTATTATGGGAATGCNGAGGCGGCATGTGTATCAGGGCATCTCGAAATAGTACGATTGCTCCTTAACCAGGGAGCAGATGTCAATCAGCAGGGCGGTTATTATGGGAATGCNCAGGCGGCATCCTTCATGGGCCATCTATTCGTGGTACAGACGCTGCTCGACAGGGGAGCAGATGCCAAAGCTCAGGGTGGTCACCACGGAAACGCACTCCAGGCCGCATGTGAAGGAGACAATCTGGAAATTGCACAGATACTGATCGACAACGGTGCGGGAGTTTGATTCGCACGACTTTTGCTGGTATGGGAGAGTCTCCAGCGACAATGAGCCTAGGAGAACGCCAAGCACACCAAGTTTGCGGGTATTTTGGGGTGCTGGTGGATGTGTATACGAGCTTGATCAGTGATGGAACACTGAGGCTGGCTTATGACCGAAGCCAGGCAGAAATAGGAGATTCCACTACAACGGAGCACGATAAAAAGATAATTGCCATTACCCCGTCACTATTTGCCTTCAGGCCCGGCCGGATTACTCCCCGGCCGGAAGTCGCACGATCCAAGATGAGCAGGGCAAGCAGGGTGAGCGAACTAGGCATTTTGTGCAGGGCGATAATGGGAGATCCTAGCTTCTTATACGTGCGAGGTAGTCAAGACGTGTACCAACCCAACAGCATAGTTTGGAACGACAGATTTTGTGAGCGTGCTTTTACAAACAGAAACAGAAATATAAGGTCGTTATCCCATGGTGACTGAGCTCGGATGCTTTGGGCATCGCCTCGTTAAGACATTAAAATGTTTAGAAAGGAGAGTGCTTTAGTCGGCCTGATGCGTGGAGCTTGACATTGTTTCTTGAATCTGAAGCATTGTATTGGTGGCAAACTGAGCATTCGGCTGTTACGGCCAGCCTTCTGACAGTGAGGGGGTCTGCTAACAGAAGCTGAGGCTTGACGCTAACTGGGTCTTGCTAGAGTGCTGCGTTGGTCTTGCTGGTATAATTAATAGGTTTAGGCTTTATATAGTAATTAGTTATATAAGTTAATAAGGTAGGTTAATATAAGGTTAACTAATTTATAGAGAGTNTTAAAAGATATCTTAAAATAAATTATAAAGTTAATTACTAAAGAGCTATAGAAGCTATTAAGGTATAAATATTCTTTTTATTTATATACTTAGAGGATTATTCTTTATAATAATAATCCTTAGTATTAGATTGCTTTTATAGCTTAGTAATCCTTAGTATAGGATTACTATTAAATTATAATAATCTAAAATAATTTATTATATAACTTACTTCTATAGTTCTTCTATAGGTATCCCTAATAACGTTCCCTTTATATCTAACTTATTAGTATCTTAGTACTTTCCCTTATTCTCTTATACTAATACTACTAAACTAATCTTAGGTTATAACATTAGGTCTCCCCTTTAAGGCCTAAGTCCCTTTAAGTAGTATAAGTAGGTTACCTACCCTTAAGTTAAGAGGCTATTAATTATACTTCCTGTTGAACGGGCTTTGGCACGTGCACGCAGGTACCGGGAAAATATAGGGTGAACCAAAGACTGGAT
>MPGH01000002.1:270285-388782 GCA_001937105.1 Colletotrichum chlorophyti
TTTTTAATAGTAAGGGGGTCTATTAATAAAAGCTAAGGCTTAACGCTAATTAAGTCTTATTAAAGTACTATATTAGTCTTATTAGTATAATTAATAAGTTTAAGCTTTATATAGTAATTAATTATATAAGTTAATAAAGTAGGTTAATATAAGGTTAATTAATTTATAAAAAGTTAGCTAAAAGATATTTTAAAATAAATTATAAAGTTAATTACTAAAGAGCTATAGAAGCTATTAAAGTATAAGTATTCTTTTTATTTATATACTTAAAGGATTATTCTCTATAATAATAATCCTTAGTATTAGATTACTTTTATAGCTTAGTAATCCTTAGTATAGGATCACTATTAGATTGTAATGATCTAAAATGATCTATTATGTAACTTACTTCTGTAGTTCTTCTGTAGGTGTCCCTAATAACGTTCCCCTTATGTCTAACTCATTGGTGTCTTAGCACTTTCCCCTGTTCTCCTGCACCAACACTGCTAAGCCAATCTTGGGTCGTAACATCGGCTCCAACGCAGGGGAGATCCGCAGCCAAAAAGTTTGATCCCGGTGAAGGAACGAACTAGTCGAAGATTGAGGGACAAGGTCAAGACCTCACGAAATTACCATCTGATGAGTTCTGATGGCGTCAGACAGTAAATGATCTTGATTTTTCCAGCGCAAGAACAAGTCTTCACGGGTGCGTACATCCCCTATTTTCGCAACTGAGGCACTGCCACATGCTCATCGCTCATCGCACCAGAGATGATTCTCAACGATCCCGGCTGGGACTTTACGCCTTGAAATGTATCACGTCCGCGCTGCATTGTCTGGTTAGAGGAGGGAGGAAAGAACATATTTTTCAATCGTTGGAGTTTCAAGCGTACCTTGAACCATTGGGATTTAACAGCAAGCCCAGCCGAATTCGGATTTGTCATGTTCAGAACAGAAACGTCGGCACTGGAGACAGAGAGAGACGTTGGCGATGATCCCTGCAGGCCCGAAATGAGTGGATCCCAGAGATTTAGCGGCGCACCCGTGTTCCCGAATAGGAAAGGCGTAAGTCTCCTCGCTTATCCACCTCTTCCGAGGAGACAAGTGGGGGCGGATTCACGCGCGCTTTCTTCCTCAACCAACATCATCCCCCCCCCCATCTCAAGCCTGATCATGATTTTGAAACTCTTCGAACGACGATCCTATTTTCCTCTGCTTGGTATGAGAGAGTCCGACGCTTCAATACCATGTTCAACTGCTTGAGAGCCCAGGCTTTGCATGTCTGAACTCGCTTGTCGCTAGTCCCGAATACACCACTCCCTTCACCCTCCGCAGCTCCGCTTGGCCTCATAGCCTCTGAAGCAGCCTTGGTCCATGGATTCTCATCCCGCGCGACCCAAAAAGACCGATATTGTTCGCAAAAGAACAGGATGTCAGAACTGCAAGGATAAGCGCAGAAAGGTTGAATCTTGAACCTCCCACAATAGTCTTCGTTGCCTACCTTACTCTAACACATGAACAGTGCGATGAGACGCGCCCCGAGTGTCTTGCGTGTGTAAGACGGGGCATCAGGTGCAGCGGATATAACCGCCAAGTCACCTTCCGAGATGTCACCTCACAAGCTGCTGAATCATCCAAGAGGTTTGAAGAAGCGAGGTGGGCGGAACTCAGACTCGAAGATGAACGGAGGAAACGACGTCGTACCGAGCCGCCTTCTGATGACTCTTCTCCTCCGAACCACCCCTCAGACGACCCTACAGAGACTCCCGCACATACAGAAACGCTCGCACGCAATCCCCCCGCCCCTGCTCCGCTCCCGCCTTGGCACGCCTTGAGCAATGATGGTTGGCTGGCAAGCCCTTTCACGCTACCTTGGGCGCTCCTCGACACGTCTGGAGCTGGTGTCCCATTCCAGGGGATAAGGCCGGATTCAACTGCCGCAGCCACTGAAGCCGGGTCTCCCGCACCCACGATTTCGCTAGCTATACCGAGCTCTGCTCAACTGACTGAGTCTGGTAATCCAGGCTCGCAAGAGATTGCGTCGCTGGTCATGCAACCCCACAGCCCTGCTTTGTCCACCACGCCCTGGGATGAATTCCTCGTCAACGAAGGCTCTCCAGACTCGTCGTCTTCTGGCTCCTCGATTCTTGGCGAACCGGATTCTGACTGCCGAATCTCTCTATCCCTAGAAGAAGCCTTGATACAGCACTTTGACAAGAACGTTGCCCCCTCAATACCCGTCAACATTGCTTTCCCAGACTTGTTCCGTCAAAGCAACTTTTTCCGAGCCGCTGTTCTCGCGCTTGCAGCCAGCAGCCTGCAGTTCGCCAGGCCTCTTTCCTTGGACCGAAACAGTCTTTGCCGCGTATATTCAGATAAGAGTATCTGGACGTTCTACGACACGGCGGTGAAGGGGCTTCAAGCACAGCTGCAGAATGCCAAGAGACATAATAGTGAAGAACTCGCCGGCGCCGCCTTGCTACTGGCTTATCACGAACTCGATGTGGGGACCGCCTTGGGCATCCTGAACCACGCCAGCGGCTTGGACGCCATCGCTTCGAAACTGGATTTCGCTGCATCCTCGCTGCCCGAGCTCTTCAAGGCCTGGAGGATGCTTCGCTACGACGTGCGTTTCATGCGGACGCCCACGAGACCATCTCGCTACGTGGCTGATGGCTACGACGTTCCATGCTTCCTAGACCCTCAACTGGCAATACGTGATATCCTATCGAGGGTCCATGGACTCCATTCGCGGTACGCCATGGAGGCATCCTTCTGGCACGAAATAAGCCCTGGCGGCCCCAGCGCATCGGAAAAAGCGGCAGCTTGGTTGTGTTCTGTCTTGGGTCGCGTGTGCGACCACCGCAACTTCCAACGACGCGACTTTTACAAGGACACACTGACGCCGCAGGCTATATTGGAGCAATGCGAGATTATGTCCCGCCGCCTAGACACCTGGCATAAAGGCCTGTGCGAACACGACCTTCCCATCGCGAGCCTCGGTACCGAGCAGGATATGATCAGCGGACAGTCGTTCGAGACCGTCATCACATATCGTTTCTCTGACGACAGAAAGGCACTCGACTACGTTATGTACCTTGTGTCCCGCATGACGTGTAATTATCTCCGCTCCGTCTTCGACCCGTCGGCTTCTGCGTCAGCCACCGAAGCATGGGCCAAAGTCGTCTTGGGCATTGTATGTGGCATGGACATGCAGAGGCGAATTCAGTTTACTGTGCTTCGTATCGACCTGTTGCTGACGATAGCGGCTACACTGTGCGAGAGCACCAACTTCGCGACGACGGTCCTGGACTACCTGATACCAAAAGTCACCGCTTCCGGTATTGCGGGCGTGGATGGCCTTTCATGGCTGTGGCTGAAGTCGGCCATGGAGCTGCTTCTGAAGGAGAAGAGGAAGGGGCGCGCCGTCCGGTTCTTCATGGACAGCATGGAGGAAGACTCGCAGCCGTGGCAGTGGATTTCCAAACATCAGATCGCCGTTTTCGGGGACTACAACGGAAAGGGGTATTTCAGGGACTCTTATTCCGTCGATTATATGCCATCGGATTAAGACCAAGAGGCGTTGGCCTTGAAATACCGTTGCGCTTTGTTTTTTCTGCAAGTGATTGTTAAACCACTTCCCCTCTGTTTGATTGGCTCGTCTTTCATACTTGATTCGATGTAAATACGCTTGCCTTCCTTCCCTTTCAGAGCGGCTTTCAACCTGCTATGTCTACTGAGATGTAAAGATGTTATAGATACAGGAGGTTAGAGCGGATGGATTCGAGGACCATACATGTCGTTTAAACTGTCATCTTCGCATGTGACTCTGACTTGAAGCAAATTCACCGCTGTATATAAGTCTACCTCCTTTGAAGTCGCCTTAGGCCATCGTCTCCGGTCTTCTCCACCTCGCCTCACCTCACTCGCCCTCCGCAACGTGTTCTATCTTATTCATAGCACGCACATTTCATTTTGAAACGGAAGGTTCCCTGCCTTCCATCTCGAATCTAGACACGCCTCTTCTTTCCTTCAACATTCACCTCCTCCCAACAACTTCTACGATACTACTTTAGTAAGGGATTCAACGTATGTCCACATGGTTGTTTCGACTACATTAAAGTTATAACAAACACCCGTTTCCTTGTCTAGGCAACAAAAATGCCGCGCGCACGCATGAACGAGCGACGGCGTGCCCCGTCGGCTCGGTTGAGCTGTGTCCGTCAAACTAAGCCGAACCCCAAAAAGACAGCCCGCTGGCTTCAGAAAATTCAAGGAAGCCAAGTCTGGCTCCCGCGACAGCGGCTTGAACATCAATACTACGCTTGCTAAAGGGATTTCCATCAGCTACTGGTCGTCCCACGAGAACCTTCGCACCATCCCGGGCCTCCGATTCAAACCGAACGACATCGGTTCCGTTGCTTTTTGGGACCCTGCTTGTACTGTCGGCTTTGAAATCCTCTTTGACGGACCGCAAAATTCGTCCGCCGCCCAGCGGTTGAAAATTGCAAGCAGGGCCGCTGAAATTTTTGACGCCGCCTACAGGGCGTACACGTACAACCGAATGGCGGGACTGGCAGAAGCGGACAGAGTCATCCCGGCAACAGTCGAAATCCTGACAGCGCGGTGCCCGACCGGTTATTGGGACCCGAACGCCTCTCACGCAGATTACTTCAATGTGATGTACAGCCTCTGCGCGGGCAGAAGGAGCTATCTTCAAGGATCCGACTTGGATGACACACGTGGTTTCGACAGCTTCCTTAGCAGCATCGACAGATGGATCAGTGTCATAAGAGACGATGGGGTTGACGAGATGTCGATGATTGGCCCTTCCGGTAAGGAAGTTGCCTCCTCTCCATCTCTTGTTGCATCAAAGCTGACAGATCAGCAAAGCCATTCTCAACGAAAGAAAGAACCCAGGACAACCGCCTTGCGCTTCGGAGCATTCCCATACGCGTTTCAAAAAGGGAAGATCGTCGGACCCGAGTAGAACGAATAGCAGGCCCAACGACACCGACGAATGTCAAGGTTTTCAGGCTGAGAACAGCAACAAGCAGACGGGCATCGCCACCAGCACAGAAACACACAAGATCTTTTGGCTCGAGACACGACACCAGAGGAAAACAATCACGGGGGAGCTTCCAAAAACTCAATCCTCAGTGCAAAATGGACCGAATGAGGTCGACCTGAAGACTGAGATCATGGTCCTCCAACTCCGTCTCAAGGTACAGCAGGCTCGACATGACGAAAGAGAGAAGTCCCAGACGGGCAGAATCAGGACGGCAGAGGCAGAAAGACAGAGACTAGAAGTCGATAAGGATCGGCTGCAGTCGCAGATTGCTAACGAGCGCATGCAGCATGGCAAAGACGTGCTCAAGCACAGAGAGGAGCGAGAAAATGGCCAGGAGGCCGGGAGGAAGCTGCGGAAGCTTTGGGGAATTCTGCGTACCATGAAAAGCAAGGAATTGCGGAGATCTGGCATGAATAGATTTGCCTGGGGACCTGATGATCTGGAGGCCTTTCTCCTCGACCAGGAAGTTGCTGACAAGTGAGCAACACAGGACCGCCTTCAACAACAACATGCAGCATGGAACGCGAAAGGAGGTAATGCTAAACTCGGGTCGGATGCATGAACAGCGGCAACAAGCCCCTTTCAATGCAATATACTGGTACTGGCACATTGGCTTCAGGATAAAGTGTTCTCAAGTACTTGTTCTATCATGATCATGACACCTCTTCAACTTGTCATCCCTC
Organism: Colletotrichum chlorophyti; assembly: GCA_001937105.1. Taxonomy (NCBI): domain Eukaryota; kingdom Fungi; phylum Ascomycota; class Sordariomycetes; order Glomerellales; family Glomerellaceae; genus Colletotrichum; species Colletotrichum chlorophyti. The sequence goes on from MPGH01000002.1 coordinate 276,019, forward strand.
TCCATTTTCAAGGCTCGAAGTTTGTCGCGTGCTCAGGCTCCAGGCTATGCCCTGGCTCTCTGTGTCTTCCAAGCTTTCCTCTTCAACCTATCGTTTGCTCGTTCCCGACGTCGTTCTTCACGCAAAACCTACGACGATTACGGGCCATGTACATTCGCTTTTGCCAAAGTTGTATAGGAACAAAAATTTCGCTTCTCTCGAACTTGCCTTTTGTCCTTCGGGGGAGAATCCTGATACCCAACCTTTCCATTCCACTTGCCCTTGCGCTTTTGCATTCGGTGTATCCCCACCGTCACAACGGTCCCCTCCCGCAAAAGAAACTTTTCTCTGATGGCCAGCCATGGCACCTTCTAAGAGACCGGATAACTTCATAGATGGTCAGCAACACAGCAATCGGTCATCGGAATGAGACTTCCGCAGGTTCATCTGCGCGAACGCTGTCCAAGACGCTTACTTTGGGACCAGCTTTCTGTCCTTGTCCCAACGACTGGCAATACATCTATCCCCAGGTGCGGCTCAGTCAATGCGGGCTTAGCCCTGTCATCAGACTCAAGTAACTCGCTGAATTTCATGAATCTCTTGTTCAAAAAGAAATGTTGCCGTATGGCCCTGTCACTTCGAACAGTATCCTTGTGCTCCAACAGACCCCTAGGACCGAGTCAGAATGAAGTAGTGGACAAGCCTGTCACTAATGATCATTCTCACCACAAATTAGAGCTGAGTCCTACTACGGCTGTGTCGCTGGCAGTCGGCCGACCAAAGCCAACCTCACTGTCAGCAAATCTTTCGAGATTAGCAAGGGGTTTTCTGTCTCAGGACTTTCTCACTAGGGTCATTTGAATAAATATGAATGACGCATGGAGTTCCAAGGTCACCAAGACGTGAGGATGGGCTTGTGGATTCCACCGATTTGGATGGGCCTCCTTTCATCTCAACGTGGCTCATGATAGGAAAGCGCAATGGCATGGGTAAGGCGTGCCTACCTTAGGTGATGCCATATACGTATTAGGTAGGAACTGAATAACCGAAGGTGAACAGCACCCCAGGGTCAAGAAAGATATGTATATATAAAAGTAAAACCACTTCGCAACAGCAACAGCGAAAAAACAAATCCCTCACACTGCCACGTCGCCAGTCACACAGAACACGAACCTCCAACCTGCAGTCTTTAACCCCCACCCCCTAATTGCCACTTTGTCAAGGTTGTCCCCTCCCCCTTTTCCTCAGCAGTATCACAGTCTAATACTCAACGGCCGCAGAAAAACAACATGGAGAGCTGGCGCGAGAATAACGATGTGCTCCGCGCCATCCCAGGTCTGGCCTTCAGAGGCGGCCCAGAGGCCTTTGCAATTATCGAGGAGGCAAGGGCCGCCGCTGTGCTGATCCTTACCCCCAACAAGCCAGAGACTCTTTCAATCAGTGAGAAAGCCCAGCTTGCAGCCTCACGTCTCAAGTTTATCCTCGATATTGCCATCGCGCGCTTCCAGAAGCCCTTTAACAATATGAGGGAGGTTTGGTCCTTCGTCAAGGAGGAGCTTTCTCGTGAGGACTTTTCTCGTGAGGACTGGAAAGCCGACGTCAAACCGTCCGACCTGGGCGTCATCACCAACACCATCTGGCGCGCCCGGGACAGTTACCTCAAGCTGAACAAGTCGCAGGAGCAACAGACTCGAGACATTCCAAGCTCGTACCACCAGTTTCTGAAGACTGTTGATCAGTGGGTGGCCTTGCGTGAGCAAGATGCCCAAAGCAAGAAGTGGGTGAATTCACCCACGTCTGCACTCGATTCGCACACTTTCGCCCGCACCAACCAGAAAGGCAAGCACGCACGCAAGAATGCGAACAGAAGGGAGTGGAACAGAACTCAGAACGACGCCGCAGACATGCTCAAGGGCAAGGGTAGGAATGCCCTAGGCCACGACCGACATGAGAACAAAAACAACACCCTCCAGAACAACAACACGAACCCAGACAAAGCCTCCAACAAAAGGCTCTTTGGCGAAATCTTCAACAAAGACAACACCGCCCAAGGCTCGCCCAAGAAGAGACTCGCTTCCACCTACGGTTACTCATCCGACAACATGGGATTCCCTATTTCTGGCCAGATGCCCTCCAACGGCGCTTTCTCAGGCAGAGTCAATTCAGCGCAGCTTTCTGGCCAGAAAAGAGACTCTTCGGCCCAGGAAGGCGCAGCCATGCCCGCCATGCCCAATTCTTCCATCCAGCGAGAGCAACAGCATAACATGGCACGCTCCATGGCCCAGGGTTGGTCTTCCCTCGCCAAACTTTTCTCTTGTCTTCCAAATGAGGTCCCAGCTGATCAATTTTAGGTACTCCTGCCCAGAGATCCCCATCGAACCAACAGGGCCTTGTTCCACAGGCTGCCATCTCCGGCACTTCCAGCGATGCTGAAACGATCGAAACGCTGAGGGCCAAGAACGAGCGGCTGCAAATGCAGCTTCAAATCATGCACAAAGAGCACGTCAACTACGCCAAGCGCGTCGAGAAGCTCGAGTCGGACCGAGAGCGCTTGTGGGTTGAGGTTCAGCGCCACCTGAACCCCATCCAGCGGGCGAGAGGCCATCTGGAATAGAACCCCGATGATCTCGATGCCTTCCTGGCCACCTGCGAGAACGACGCTGTGGAAGATTGAAGAAGGCTGTGTTCAGAACCTGATTGAAGACTTCAAACATTACAAAGACCTGGCACGTTGGCAGCCACCGTTATCGCGTTCCTGTGGAGTATTACTTGCCAATACACAAAGACGGACGGCAAAGGACGATGGAAACTGTGGCTCACTTTATGATGGCCGTTTGAGGAAAACATGATATCCGGATTGTTGGCCACGAAGATTGCAATGTACATTAGGTTTTCTCTCGGCAATAGTGAAGGGAACGTACGAATTGACATTGAGACTCCTCGGTTACGGCAAACTGTTGACTTGAAAACGACAACTGGCTTGGCGCTGAGATCTCAAAGCAGCGTGTAACTCCTCAAGCGGCCGCTCCTTCGTCCTTTGGAAGAGTGAGCCAGTCACAGCTGAATGCCACCATGCCCACGACTAAACGTTGAGTAAAGTGTTGCGGCCTATCGCGTATCCGGACCAGCAGCGGTGCCGGAATGACTGTTGATGTATTGATTATGGTAGCCTTGTTGGCTTTCGACATAAGACAAAAGTAGTTAGGAAGCTGGGCCAGCAGCAACCTTAGGTCTGACGCGTAGTTCGAGTATGTTTCCCGGCCCGATATCTTGAGGTGGCCCCCATCATCCTCTACCACACTTTTGGGCTGACAACGGATGTTGAACTCTCTGTTGATGAGAGCAGATGAGAGACCGCCGCGGAGATGACGTTCAGGTGTCCTGCCAAGCAAAGCTTGTTGTCTGGAGCGGGACTATTCGAAGACGCCCCGCGCCTAGGCTTCTTGGAAGCGTGTGGTCCGGATAGATCCGATGAAACAAGTCAACAATACCACTAGAGCAAGTTTTACCGTTACTTATAGCCCCCGTTACCAACGATGACCGAAGTTTGAATAGTTGATCCCGAAACCGCATCTGGATTCCGAGTGCCGCAGTCGGCTCCTGGTTCACTCGTCACCGCCATGGCGGGATCCACTTCCAAGTCCGGCCGCCGACATCAACATCCAAAGACCTGTGGCTCAGGAGCGGAGCATCTCGGCGATCCCGCGCCCCAATCCCATCACCCACACGAAAAAGCAATCAACACCAAAACCGAGGCGCAATTTGTCACAATCGTCTCCCTTTCCGTCAGCGCAATTTCATCATCGCCTTCCAAGCGTCTGGACTCTATTCGCCCAGCCTTCCCCCCCCCACGATACCGGGATATCTCACCCTGCCCAGCCAAGGCCTTGGCCATGCTTTTCCCCGAAGCCTTCCTATGGGGAAGCACTTCCCCTCCCCGTTCTGTCGCGGGCACGGCGTTGGAGGCGTTGGGGATGGACACCAAGGATTGGTACCAAGGAATGCCATCGCAACACAACCTTGGATTAGCCGCTTGGCGGTGCGGGGAAGAGGTTCGTTGCAACGGTCGTCGTGATGTTGGGAGCATCTCAAGCTACGAGATGTCAGATCCGATAGCGCTTGCTGCTTTTCCGTGAGGTTGCAAGGATAAAGGTATATAAACTGCCCATCGTCATGACTCGATCTTGATGGTCGTACAACATACCACCCTCGGCCGCCCTCCAAGCTACCATATCACACCTCCCCCGCCTCCGTCTCGGGATCCCGAGTTCAAAACTTTGTCATAATGGCGTCAACTGAACACAAGCTAAAGCCCGAGAAAAATGAACAGCTCTTTTCTGCGCCCGAAGAGGTGGAGGAGGCACTCAAAGTCGACACGGCAGCTCGTGATTACTCGGGAGCCCACGCCAAAACCGATCCGAGGGAGATTGCTCTCGTCAAGAAGTTGGATCTCATGATTATGCCGATTCTTTGGTTCATGTACTGGCTTAACTACTTGGTAAGTCTCTCATAGGCCCTGTTCTGTCGCTCTACCGCCACGTGATGTTGACTCTGCGCTCCCAGGACCGAAACGCAATCGCACTTGCTCGACTCAACACCCTCGAAGAGGACCTCAACCTCACCCCAACGGAATACCAGACCTGCGTCTCGATCCTCTTTGTCGGATATGTCATTGTCGGTATTCCGGCCAACATGGTCGTCACCCGAGTTCGTCCTAGTATGTGGATGAGTTCCTGCATGGCCGTCTGGGCAATCATCAGCGCCCTGACGGCAGTCAGCCACAATTACATCGGGCTTCTCATGACTCGCTTCTTCCTTGGCATTACGGAAGCTCCGTACTACCCCGGTGCTCTCTATGTGCTGGCAACCTTCTACACCCGCAAGGAGCTGGCTACGCGCATCTCGATCTTGTACACTGGGAACATTCTGGCGACGGCATTTGCCGGCCTTATCGCCCTGGGCATCTTCCAGATGCATGACATGGTGAGCTCTTCTCAGTCGTTATCCGCAAACTCATCCCTAACTCGGCCGCAGGCCGGGATCGCCGGTTGGAGGTGGCTTTTCATCATCCAGGGCGTCGTGACGTTGGTCGTCGCCCTCGTGGCATACTACGTCCTTCCCGACGAGCCCCTCACGACTCGGTGGCTCAGCCCCGAGGAGAGAATCCTCGCCAACGAGCGCATCCTCCGCGACACGGTCGGCAACACCGGGCAGACGACGACCTGGACGGGATTGCTCGAGGCCGCCAAAGACCCGAAAGTCTGGTTGTTCACCGCCATGCAGCACTTCCACCTCGGCGCCAACGGTTTCAAGAACTTTTTTCCCACGGCAGTCGAGACTCTGGGCTTCAACCAGACCATTACTCTCGTCCTTACCTGCCCCCCTTACCTCATCGCCGGCGCAATCTCGATTGCGTGGTCTTGGTCCTCTGGCAGATTCAACGAGCGAACATGGTATGTAGCGCTTGTGGCGACTTCTTGCAGGGAAGATTGTTTCAAATGCTTACCAAATCGAAGGCATATCACCCTTGCCAAAGCGATTGCGGTTTTTGGCTTCGTTCTCGGTTGCGCCACACTCAATACAGGCGCGAGATATTGTGAGTTGATGCCCCTTCTAACCTCTTACTTTTCCGCCATTGAAAGACGCGTGCTGATATTCCCGGGACATAGTTGCTATGTGTGTTTTCTCTATCGGCACCTATGCGGTTAACTCGATCATCCGTATGTTGAACCCCCTAATTGAGTTCTCTTTACCCTGGAGCAGCTGCTTACCATGTTCAAGTCGGTTGGGTGTCTGCCACATGCTCACAGACCAAAGAGAAGAAGGCTTCATCTCTGGCCATCGTCAACTGCATTGCCGTTTCGTCCTTCATCTGGACCCCTTACATGGTTAGTCTTTCAAGGCCTGAGAGCCCCCTTGTCTTGCATATTCAGACCCGTTGGGATATTCCTGGGAGGAATGCTGCTCCCCATGTCGGGTCGGGAAATCACATTCTCAACAGTGGAACTAACGATTTCCCTAGTGGCCCAAGTCTGACGAGCCTCGCTACGTGATGGCTATGTCCACGAGTGCGGCGCTCAGTATTGCGACAGTGATTGGGGCGTGGGCCATGAGAATGTGGCTGATGCATGAGAACAAGAAGATCCGCAGGTCGGAGAACGAGACTGTGCTATTCTATGCGTACTGATACCATGCGCTCTGGTATCTGCGCCTCGATTACACGTACTTCTGTGGAAATTCAGACAATAGATATAGATTTAGCAGCTTGTGATGCTGCCATTGACCCAACAATGTTGATACGATGGGAATGTAGAGCATATGTATTCTCCACAAAGAATACATAATTGTTGAATAACGTTCTGGGTTAATTGGGTCAGAGCATATGAAGTAGCCAAGAGTTGAAAGCCAGAAGTGCTGGTGGTAGACATTGATGTGATGGTTGGGACAGTTCTCATCGAGTTCTGTAATGGAATCAAATCTATTAACACGCCCCCCTAATTCTTTTACGGGATTTGAGGCTCCGATGTAAACAAGTTGGTTGTACTGATGCGTGATGAAATCGGCGCGAAAAAGAGTAGCACTTGTACCAATTTCCCATATGGCTTTGTGAAGGAGCATCTTTCAGTGATTCAGAACGGCGGGTGTTTTTATTATATTCTTCGCAAGACTTTCCTTTGTTGGCCTCTCCGTAGGGCATCACTTGAAGTCTTACCATCCGCGAGATCCTCCTAACCACCACTACACACAAAACCTACTCCATGGTATCACATAGTAGCCTGTATACGTGGCAGAGAGCAGCAGTTCTTCAATTCGGCTATACTCACGCTATGGCCGAAAGTTCGCATGTGCAATAAGGAAGCTCAGTTGAAAAACAACGGCGAGGTGGTGGTGAAGGCATCGGAAGGAGGACGATCACGTGCGTCTCTGCCACAGGCCGCCACACCACCCGCCACAGCCATCTCCTGACGAATTATTCCAAAACAAGCACACCTCACTCAGTATCTTGCCTTTCACCGACGTTTCCACCGATTTTCCACTTGAATTATTCACCAGGATCAAGTTCAATGTTTCCAGGGTGCTTCCAGGTTACCCCAGGCTCTCTAAGCTCCCGAGAAGAGCATAACTAATCAGGCACCGAGGCGAGGCTTCAATAGGGCTTGCAACCACGAAATCCAAGAAATGCCAGAATTCTGCTTCGGATAGCGGCCTTTGCCATGTAATAGATCACCAGAAAGCTTCAAGCGGTACTCTTCAAGTCCTGTCAATCACGATCTCTCCACACTTTACCAGTCGGGTGGCGTTCATAGCACGGCCCTTACCTGTCGCGGTAGCTTCATCGTTGAGGGTGGTCGTTAGCCTTTTGCGTTTCAGGTCCAGCAGCTGCGACATAAATCCCGAGGTTCTCAGAGGTATGTTACTCAGGAGGCTTCAACATGGCGGACGCGTATGGGCATTGGAATACCATTATGTCACTCAGGTACGGCCAGATCACCCGCCGTCTTTTGCTCGCGCGACCTGGTGTATAGAGGTTGAGCTGGACGGGCCAAGCATCCCTGTCGCAGAGTTCTGTTAGCACGACCACTATTAACAGCGCTGCAAGAGGTGAAACAATCAGGCAATCAATATTCTGCATATGCTGGGCGCCCTGTAAGGCGACGCTGTTCCTGTTATGCCTGACTTTTCGTAGCCATGCATGTATACTTTTATCTCCAGGCAAGTATATGACACAGCTAGCATAGCCAAGCGACGTACAAAAGTAGCGCGCAGCATTACCCAGACCAGGCCTGTCTTAACAGTTGGGAAGGCCAAGAACTCCCACACAGGACCTTCTGTGCGTTTGCAGTACTTCAGACTGGGCAACAGAAGCTGAAATAAGACGCAGGAGATTTGATGTTGCAATGGTAAGCATTCCAGTCAGCCCTGTGTTTCTGAACTTTGTGTTGGCCAACGTCAGTTTCCAGGCATGGTCCGACAATGGCGAAGCTTGTAACCACACACCATGTACTGTTGCAACTCTCAAGGAAAAAGTTACAAAGCTGATCTCCAATCCGCCGCTGAAGGATTAGATTCAAGTAGGTCACCCACAATTTTATCACGTAATTTGGTGTTACCACCCCATCTTGTACATCAAAAAGTCTCGGTATACATCAAGCCTAGTACAAGTGCACAGAAAAAAGCGGCCCGAAGGGTTTGGGGTGGTTATATAAACCCAACAAGTTCAGTATCAGTTTACATTTGTGTGAACGCATGATGCCAATCTGATCCTGATTCTCGATGTCTCCCACAGCCTTAACTACCAAAGTACCCTCACACGCATGAGAAATCGTCCCCTCATATGGAACCCAAGCACCTCTTCACATCTGAGCGGCGCTAATATTCAACAGGCATTTTCTTACCCATGCGCATCATTCTGCCATCATGCGTTTCGAAATCGCCGCCGTCGCCGCCGCCGTCGCCGCCGCCTCGACCGTCACCTGTACAGCTGACAGACTGGAGGTCTACAACAAATGTAACAAGCTCGGCACAGGTTGCGACAGCAGCGACGCTGGGTTCTTCACGTTCAGTGGCGAATATCGTGTTAACGCCAACGAGTGCTGCCGGGGCACAAGCGTGCCCCATATTGTTCAGCTCTGCTTCGACAGGCGAAAAAAGCGCGCCGACTTCAGGTTCCATAACCAAACCAAGCGTTGCCTTCTTGTAAAGGAAACGGTCGGCCGCATGTCCTACTGGGAAGAGAGCTTGTGCCACTGAAAGCGGGATGGGCCGGAGAAGATTGACCTGGTCCTTGAGCATGCCATTTCTGCCGGGTCCCCGGAGGATGTTGCCGAGGAAAGGCCTTCTGAGGTGTTGAGAGCAACTAAAGCCTTCCAATGCCGCGATGGCCAGCGCCATTGCGGCCTGTCATCATGATAGTAATGGGGCTGGTTGGTTTCAGGTAAGAGATTTCATGGGGTTCAGAACTGTAGCTATGTAGAAACTTGAATCCGTCTGATGCCACCCTTTGCCTAATTGTGTTGTTTATCAGGCTGCCTTCACGTTTATGCAAGATTCATATTCAGCCGTTGCTCGAGGCTTTCTCCTTCCTTCCTTCTTCTGAACAGCCAAAGTCAGAGTTGGCAACATTAAACCGAGCAACGCCGATTATCCTTTTGTGACAGCGAAATGCCAGATAATGCATTGCTAGGATAAGGAAACCGAGTTATATCAATTGAGATTTGCTTTGCAAAGATTTAGATCTATTTACCTCGTGCCAGCGGGATTCTAATCTTGATAAAGTCATCATTGAAACCAAACGGCTGTATTTTAGATCACTTTTTTGATCCCATCGACAAGTGCTAAGGAATCCAGCGTAGCGCTCAATGAAACCATTTGAATTTCATGTTCAAATCTCTTAATAATGAAACCATCTACAACTGTAAAATCCAGTCACGGTAAGGAGGCTAATGGGACAAATTATTATGATTCCAAGAACCAGACCCTGAATGGGAACTTATCCTTGCGAGTAATCGGATGGATATTCTAATACAGTTACAGCACCTAACCTAGGTGGTCTGGGACTTTCGAGATGCCTTCTCAGAAAGAGTGGGCGTTGTGAGTGGCTGCCCTTCAAGTCAGCTGAAGCTTCGCCTGAATCTTCATCTGGGATTATTGACCACTGACGTGGGGAATGTGTTCAACATCATCAAACGGCTATTCGTCTCAATTGTCTTGAACAAAAACGGTGAGCCCATAAAATATTGCTCTTGCCTTGTTCACTACAACCTGTTTGCCCCTGACATCAGTACGCAGCACTTATCCCCACTTCCTCCCCCCTCACCTCACATCACCTTCCACCAGCCCATCTGCACTTTTTCTCTCGCAACTCACTTTCTCACAACTTGCTCTTTGTGCAGACCACCGGCAACTCAACAAAGCGATGGTTTCTCATCGACTCCGCCAGTCTCCCCTCTTCGCCTAAAACCCTCCTTTCAAGAGAAACCTGATTCCATCATTCCTCAATTGCTTCTCATCCATCAGCGCCATGAACAGCCGCGCCAGACAATCCGGGTACCGCAGCGCTGGCTATCGTGACCGGCACCGCAATCAGCGCGAACGACACTGTAACCGGACTATGAGTTCTGTTGCTTCAGGTATGGATGGCGCTGTTTGGACCCTTGATGTCTTGAGTTGTGGTTGTAACAAACAGCTAATCACATGACCAGGCATTGGAGCCTCCTCCATGGCCCAGCGCCGTAACTCTATAAACATGTTTCCACGCGATTCAATGAGCCATGGAGAGTTCCGTGGCGCTCTCAGCGTTGCACAGCCCTCTGCTATTGCTGGACATGCTAACGCGTCTCCCCCTAGTCCCGTCAGAAGTATGGCCCCGCCAGTCTTTTTCTTCCCCTCATCTGACAACTTAGTCCTGCTTAAATTGTCTCAAGCTACGATAACTAACCATTGCTCTTTTGGCAGTCAACGACATGGGACATGCTTCTGCTGCCGATTCCCGCCCATACAACGGCGCGCGCCAAGATTCGATCCAGAAAGCTCAGAATGCTGAGGTCCGTGAGCTGCGTGACGAGATTCACATGCTGAAGATGACAGTCCGCGGTCTATCCAGTGTGCTCGAGGAAAGAAGTGCAGCTGCCAGGGCTGCTTCTGCGGTTTTCGAACAGCAGCGATCTGCTATCGGCTGGCTTGAGATGAAGCTGAACGAGACCATGGACGAGAAGAACACTCTCAATGGTATTCTCATTCATCTTCAAAAGGAGAACGCCAACCTTCAGTCGCAGAGAGACTGCTTGCTGCGGTGATTGCAGGGCGCGTTGGTATGTACTGCACGCAAATGTCTTTGAAAGCCTTTGGTTCACTTGACCCGTGCTCTGGTCACGTTCTTAAAGGAAGTCATAGCAATGGACAACGTCAGGAGTTTGTTTTGGGAGGAGAGACAAACAGGCATTTTCTTGGGATCTCATTCAGGCGGACGGCCACGCAGTACAATGGCTTATGTACGGCCTGGAAGAAGCAACAGACAGCCACTCCGTACTAGTAGCTCTCTCATAACGCTTTATCCGGGTGTTCATATTCTTTGCTTGGAGGGAGTTGATAGCTTTTGACAGCTAGTCCTTTGAATCCCAGAGACATGTTGCTGAAACAATTGTTGAAAGACTTGTTCTTTTCTCGAATTTTATGTCATCGCATGGCCTGAAAGCCTGGTTGTAGTAATCGCCTTTTGCCCCATTGTTTGGTTTGCCCAAAAGAACCATACATCGGGATCCAGACTAGCAAAATCCACTTGACGGGCCAGCAGCCTCCTTCCTTTGCTCATGAAGCCCGAATACTGGGAGTTTCAACCTGCTGCAGAAGTAGCATTCAGCACTTCAAACACTTATGAGATTGATGATCCAGTCTATGGGCCTGTTTACGTGCGCTTGGTGATGTACTTGCAGCCTCTGAGAGGCATCTTAGATTCGGTATTTTGGAAGATGAGGCCTCGGGAGAGATGAAATGGAGAACCGTCATAGGTTCATGGGGAGAAGACGACGTTATTGCGAAAAAGGAACGCTGATAACTATAGATTTGAAAAAGACTGGCATGGAGTCTGAACGGGAAAAAAAAAAAAAGGAGAAAAGAAAAGGAAAGAAAAGAAAAAGAACATCAAACGATAGCAACGAGGCTTGAGGTGTACCTCTTCAGCCAGCATGATGCATGTGTTTGTCGGGTGCGAAAGTTTCGGCTTCGGAGAGAACTTTGATTTGTCAGTGGTGGAAGAGATGGGTCCGCGAAGTTGCGTCAATTGGTTGATGCAACTGCATTCTAACTTCGGCGAGACTTGGCCGGATGCCGCGATGTCATAATCTTGCTTACCATTGACTCATCGACTCATACCACTCATACCACGTTAAGCCGCGGCGGTCCGCCTTGCACGGCCAGGGGTCTTGATGTCAAGCCAGACAACCAGGCTCGAGTACTGAGTGAGCATATTTACATAGCTAACTTACTCAGAATGCTGTTCTGTCGTTCGAACTTGGTGCAGAAGTCTCTCCGAGCATCATGACGAAAACACACAATGGCGTGTGTAGAAGTAACGCGTGGCATGTTGGCTTCATAGTCGCATCCTTGAATACTCTAGTGGAGGATGGGGCACCCAGCAAACAAGGCGCGACAGGACATCCGATTGCCAGCCACGCTACGAGTGTATTTCCACCGCGAAGGCCATCCTTGTACTCTCCCAACTGGTGCCTACTGGGATACAGAGAATCATTCTTTGGCCTATTCAAGTGTCCTGAGCCTGGCGCGAAAGAGGGGAAAAGCGCCCACTGAATGAAGGGAGCCTGTGGCTGAGCTGCTCGAAACTGATCACGAATGAAAGGTGGTAGTGGAAAACCAAGAACTGGGGGGAGTGGTCTTCCACGAGCCGAAGTTGGTCGTGGAGTTTTGACGTGCAGTTATCCCCGTCTGCCTGACCTTGTTGTCACACTTTTTCGCAATGCTTATTTTTCCACCCCTGTCCTAATGATTGCCCATAGTTCCTGGCTCCGTGGGTCGGGAACTCTCCGAGTCCAAGAACACGGCGCAGCCCATGCCCTCGTAAATTTACTCCAAAAAGGGTAACGTTTTTGTCAGTGAATTGAGATTCCGGCAGTCTCATCATGGGAGAGCTTATCGAGGGACCCCAGGACGAGGAAACAAAAGTTCCACCGGTTCTCGAACCGACGTCGGTAACTCGGCCCAGGTGTATCGAGGACGCTCCAACGACGAAATCAAACAGAAGCAAACGTTGACAAGACATCTGATCCTCAGCAGGAGGCTAATACGTGTTGGACACGCATCGTGGTGCTGTCGGATTGCGAAGACGCCGGGGGGTTCGTCAAGCGTGTTGCGCGGACGCCAAGCGACGAGCTGACGTGAACCGTCTTCCACCGTTCGGGCCCCCAAACCCCAAAAGCTGTCATGCTACGTAATTGTACCAGCGTACGAATGGGTGCCTATGTCTTGTCCAGGCCGCGGAAGCACGTAAGCCAGAGCCGAAGCCGAAGCCGCCATGTTCGTCCCACATGAGCCAAGCATGGGGGGGAGTTCCCAACGACGCGGGAACAACTCCACCACATCATCAGCCTTGATGCAGCCCGTAACCTAATCGGGCAAATTCTGGCCTCAGTTCGACCTTTCTTACCAACGTTGGGCGGTAGTGACGGCATCTGTCTGCGACATTAGGGGCTAGATGACTCCAGACTGAATTTGGAGGAAATGAACCATGAGTCGCGCGAGAGAGAAACGTGTGGGCTGCGGGGGGTTAGGAACGGCGGCATTGGGTCGTCGTAATTGTTTTCCCGATCAGGAAACCGGCAAAGGAGTCACAACATGCGGGGCCGGAGAAGCGCTAAAGCGGGCTGCGCCAAATTCGGGTGCACCAAGGCACCTGAGACGCGCTGCGCTGATTCGCTGGAGTCGTGCGGTCCGGGGGTCCTGCAGTACCTAACCTGGAAGGTATACGTGCTATACTTCGGCCGGCGGGAGGCACAGAGGGCCCACACTAGCGCCGTCCCCGAGGTTTTTCGGGCCTGCCTTGACGATGCTTGGTAAGAAGGGAGACGAATGTGCAAGGAGTTGAATCGTTGAGGCTCTAGAGTATAAACTCCTCCACGTCCGCCGCCTGGGGGGGCCGACTGGAATAGGAATCATCATCCTATCGAAAAACACCAAGTTCGATCGGTGTCACTTGGCAAAAGACGAGACACACAATGTTCGCCAGTACCACATCATCAAGCTATTTCCGGGACAGCATGAGTGCCCGCTCAGAGACAATCTCCAACATCAGCAGAGAGTTCGACGGCAATGTGTACCATGCGACCAAGAACCCCAAAGGCATGATTGACATGGGCTCCGCCATCAACGAGGTGATGCTGGACGATGTCGAATCATGGGCCAAGCGGAATCTGAAGAAGAATCAGCTCAAAAATGGTGAGCCACTCAATTAGGGACGGACCACTACGGGTCAGATTGGCTTACTTGATGTCGAGATCTCGGCTACAACGACACACCAGTCTCCCCGGAGCTCCTCGCGGCCGCCGCCGGCTTCATGACCGAACACTTCCGGGCCCGCTTGCCTCTTACCCCCGATAACATTGTTGCGGCGAGCGGCGTAGCAACGTTACTTGACACCTTGACCAGCAACATTGCCGGCCCCGACGGTGCGATCCTCCTTCCTACTCCGACCGCCAGCACATACGCACAAGAAACCTGCGCCAGGAACGGCATCCGCGTCGTCGAGGTGCCGTGCGACGACATCCCTGATGAGAGGTTCTGGGGGGCCCGTCCCCGTGACAACGCACCCATCCTCGTACCCGAGATAGTCACCCGCCTTGCGACTGCCATCGAGTCGGAGAAGAGCCAGAACAGGGCTGTGGCGGGTGTCCTGCTATCCAACCCCGAGAGCTCAACGGGTCGAAGCTACGCCGCTCATATCCTGCTGCAAATTTACCAGTTGTGTGCGAGTCATGACATGCACCTTATCATTGACGAGGAGTTTGCAATGAGTGCTGGTGAATCCTTCTCAAGCATCCTAAGTCTCGGCCTGGATGACTTCAGGAACGTGCATGTTCTGTGGAGTATGGACAAGGTGAAGAGGAACTCGACCATGCCGTCTAACAAAGGTTTCTTGCTTACTCTGACTTTGGTAGGACTTTGGCCTGGACGGTGTTAACATCGGCTTCCTTGCAACATACAACCAGCAACTTTGTGAAGCCATGAGGACAGAAAGGTTAGTCTCAACCCGGAGCAGTCCGTCTAGGATGAAACGCTGATGATGTGTTCTGCAGTCCTCTCACTTACGTCTCATCCTGCACCGCCGCCCTGTCCACCAAATTATTGTCAGACGCCAAGTTTCTCAGGAAGACGTACCTACCAACCCTCCGCCGTCGTCTGATCAAGAGGCAAGCGATGGTTGAGGAGGGCCTCGAGCAGTACGAAATCCCGTACCGCAAGGCCGATGCGGGCTTCTTTGTCTCTGTAGACCTCTCCAAGTGGGCGGACCTCCTCTTCCAGAGGCACGGCAAGAAGGGCGACTTGGAGTTCCTGGCGTACATTATGAAGCGTCGCGTCTTCCTCGAACCCGGCCAGGTGAGCTCGCGTCTCCTCCTCGACCGGAACTTCTGGGACAATTTTGCTGATCTTGAGAGGAGCAGACATTCTCGTCCCGCGAACCGGGCTGGTTTCGTCTGAGTTTCGGCGGGGAGAAAGAAACCTTTAAGCTCGGTCTCCAGAGACTCTTTTACAGCCTGAGATCGCTCGAGGGCAGGGATCCGGAGCCTTTCGCCCTGGCGCCCAAGCTGTTCGTCCCTCCGCCAAATCGGATGGCACATCTCGTGCATCATTGAACACCACGCCATGTCTTCAAGGGTTGGCCTGCTTGCGCGGCGCATTGCTGGCCGTTGCGCGTTGAACAGAAGCGCACGGTATTGAGATCCCGAGGGCACCGGAACCTCGGGTAATGGTCACAGCGTCACTCCGAGCATGATTCTTCTGAAGTAAGAAGCTTAATGCTAGGCAAATCCTTTTTTTTTTTTTCCCTTTTATTTTCGTCTTTCATCTCGACTTGGCGAGGCGGTCACGAAAAAAGATTGGTGGAGGGTGAGCAGCACAGATCGAGAGCGGTACCACTCCGGCGGATATTTTCTGGGAGTTTGCAGACCGCCGGAGTTTTAGTCCGAGTGACATTTTGCGGTTCGTCTCAAAGTCGGACGATCAGGCGTTTTGTGTTCCATGAGTCTTTTTATTCATTTTTCTCTTTTCGTCATTTCTTCTCGTTGTTCCTCATGTGAACAGATTTCTGCTGTCTCAACTCCCATTAGGATCCTTGTAACTATTTACCGACAACTTGGACTGTCGCGCAAGGAGTCTAGGGGAAAAGAAGGAGTTGAGCGACATTCCTTTTAGACTCATAGCGATTCAATTCAATGGGATTGCTACTGACTGATTGCATGAATCCCATGAACACTTACTGGCCGTGAGGCTGCGGAGCATAACCGTGATCTTATGGAAGTTTTACAGAGTAAGACTTGGCAGCAGAAACTTTCTGTTGATCCAAAGTGGGTGGGTTATTGCGATTAAGGTCGACTCCTTCATTTCCCAGTCAAGGACAAAGGAGCTCGGCGGCTCGACATGCAAGGATTACGAGTCAAGAAGACCCAGAGAACGCAGGTTCAACAACTCGCTGGTTGGTAACTCGAGTCAGTCTAAATGGTCAAGATGTGATGCCGTCGTTCAAGTTATACGCGGCATGCTAACTATATAAACGGCACGCAGATCGCAGTGTTGCTCGGAACCGATTCAATGTAGTAAAGTTAGTCTCGTCCCTCATCATCTACTTCCAGCTTGCACAAACCTGAACCATATCTTGTACAAGACAAAGAAAGAAAAGCATCCTCGACATGCATCTGTCTACTTTTTTCTCACTTCTGTCGTTATTGTCGTCTGCTGTTGTTGCGCAGCGCGGCCTTGGAGGTACGTTCTCGTCATGAGAGAGGGGCCAGCCGGAAACGCGAGTTCGACTTGATGGCAGGGCTCTGGGAATTTAATGCTAACTAGCCTAGGTGAATGCCGAAACGACGCCGATTGTATTCGATGTGTGAACGGTGTAACGCCGCTGTTCTGCAAAAGTAGGTTTTCTCGCCAGACATCCCCCAATGGACACAATGGACACGCAGTGCTGACCTTCCGCAGCTGATGATACATCAACAACTGGAAAGAGATGTGCACAGGCTTCCCCTCCCTGCCGGCCTTTCTAAGATCACGGGGGTTCATACTGGGTAATGGCGTTTTGGAAGGCAAGGAACCATGTTGAGTGTTGAGTTTTAAAGGCATTCTGGGACTGTTACCACGCAATTACACTCTCAATCGTTTAGGAGCCGGTTGGGAAACTGATCTTTATTTACATTCATAAGCACAAAGCTTTGGAGACCAATCCAGACCCATGGCCGGTCGCTATATTCGTGCGTGAACCTTGCGTGTGCTATCGAACGCTTCAATCTTGGTCCTCCTCTTGTTCCTTCGACCGTGTTTCCTTTCTTGCGTGCAGATCGGGCCCCTGCAACCTCGCGTATTATGCCTCATCTGCTCTTCTGCGGAGCGCACGTATCTTGGATGCGACAGTCATGGATCACTACTCCGACTTCACCAACGTTACATGGCTGACGCAGCTTTTCAAGTCCATTCTCCACCGAAACCGCACAAAGTCCATCCATATGAAGCACATCGAGCCAACTACATCCATGGTTGTGTAATCGTTCCACGTATGGTGTCTTGGCGGCTAGTTACCAGTCGCTTATAGGGACTCTGACTCTGTTATTCAAGTGGCGCATGATCGATCAGATCAGGTGAGGTACAGTAGATGGCCTGAACTTTGCCCATGGCTAGAGAAGCCCACAGCCAAGCGCATATACGGGGTATACGGTACCGAGTATACGAGTCAGATGAAGTCGGACCCAGGAGCGGAGTTGCGTGCTGTGACGAGGCGGGCCGTGAAACCAGAAGGTCCCCCCCCCCCCCCCCNTCGGAATGATCTAGACTCATGTCGAGTATGTATCTCACGGGTTAATGAAAAGGGACCGCCATTCAGCCCGTTTCAAAGACGTCACTGTTCAGCTCCGCATCATCCTTGGAAAGCTCTTCTGTAAGCCCCCAGCTTTGACCGCCTGCCAGGAGTTTGGTCGGCGACTGGATCTGACGCGCCGATCCACTCACACGATTGCCCACGAACCACACTTTAAATAAAGGAACTACACAATGTAGCGCACACGTAGCCGAGATGAAGACGCAGCCCGAGTCACAACAAAAAGATCCACAAGCGAAGAAATACACATTCAATGATTGGCCAATGAGCAGGACAAGGCGTCGTAAATCTCGAGTTGAAGCATTCGGATCAGCACTCTTTGGCGGGAGATCGACAACTCTACCCCGCCGTCGGCCTCTCGCGGCCACCGCAACAGCTGTCCGAAATACGAATACGGGGCGACATGTGCCGACCCGCATCCCGCTCCCGTGCGGCAAAGCGGGAATCGCGAACGCAATCTCGACATTCTGCAACAAAAAGCCTCAAGTCTGGAGCGAATAGGACTCCGGAGACATGTGGGGACGACAGAGTTGGGCGGCGGTGTTTTGTCTAACGTCGCCATATGGGAGTAAAAGGGTAGACAGAACTCTGGCGAAGTTGCCCCCTGATGGCGAACGCAGATGAGCGAGGAGGGTGGGACGTATTACTGGGGAAGCAAAAGCCTAGTCATGCCTGGTTGCGATGCCATTGTTGTCGGTTTGCGCAAGTGTCCGTCCGCGGGATGACGCATTGAATCTTCTGCATATATAGTGACATGTTCGTCCAGCTTTGAGACTAACAATTGGTTGACAACACCAGCTCTTTGTACACATCAGATAAAGGACCAAACAGTACACATCTTCAGACAAGTACCACGCAGAGGAACTACAGCTGCGTTTGACGCCATGGCCTCCCATTCCTCTTCCGAGTTGGGCCTCGGCTCCTACACCATCCCATTTCCCACCGAGATGCCACTTCCCTACATCGCAACGGTGTTCATTTTCATTCTCCTGGCATACAGCCTCGTGGACCATGGCACCAAACTTCCCGAGTTGAACCCTCCCAAGCCGTTCGAGTTCACGAACAGGCGCCGAATGGGCGAGTTTGTTCAGCAGAGCAAAGACTTGATGCTTCGTGGTAAAGCTACTTTCGGGAAGAACCTATACAAACTTCAAACAGAGTGGGGCAACGTTGTAGTATTGCCCCCCGAGTTCATCCATGAGCTTCGAAACGAGCCTCAGCTCGACTTCGTGAAAACTGCTCAAGATGTGAGACAGTCCTAAGATCAACGCGCCGCTCCCGTTTTGCTCCCAGAACTGACTAGATACCATACAGGACTCCCACGCCTACGTCCCCGGGTTTGATCCCTTCGCCAGCAATCCTGGCATGACCAAGGTCGTTACTAAGTATTTAACCAAGGCACTGAGTACGTCCCCAACCCTGATTTCGCACCTCAGCGAGGACAGCAAACTGATCAACCTCTTCGAATGGTAGCAAAGCTCACCAAGCCCATTTCGGAAGAAGCGACCACCGCTTTCCGTGACTTCCTGACTGAATCAACCGGTACGACGCTCTTTCTCCTATTATCGGAACCCAAGCGATGCGCGTGTACCGCAGTCGCTGACTGACCACACACCTCGCAGAATGGCACCAAATCAACCCCCAAGCGGACATCATCCGCATCGTTTCCCGCATGTCATCGCGAGTATTCATGGGCGAGGAACTCTGCCGCGACGAAGAATGGGTCCGCGCCGCTTCCGACTACACCGCCGCCGCCTTCGCCGTCGGCTGGGAGCTCGGTTTCTTCCCGCGCTGGGCCCGACCGATCGTTCACTGGTTCCTGCCCTCCTGCTGGCGCGTCCGCAGCCTCCTAGCCGAGGCCCGTCGCGTTCTCAAGCCGCACCTCGAGCGACGAAACGCCCGTAAGGTTGCCGCCCTTGAGCGCGGGGATGAGAGGGCCATCTTTGACGATTCGATTGAGTGGTTTGAGCAGGAGTACAAGGGCACGAAGTACGATCCGGCCTCGGAGCAGATTACGCTTTCTCTTGTGGCAATCCACACAACGAGCGATTTGCTTCAGCAGACCATGATTGACCTGGCTCGTAACCCGGAACTATTCAAGCCTCTCCGCGAGGAACTGGTTCAGGTGCTGGGCACAGAAGGACTTAGAAAGACGGCTCTTTACAACCTGAAGCTCATGGACAGCGTCATCAAAGAGTCTCAGCGTCATAAGCCCGTGCTTCTCTGTAAGGCCGAACGAAAAAACTCTTCTACCCTGTTTCCATTCACTACTGACAAGGCCGCAGCAACCTGGCGTCGCCGGGCTAAGCAGGACGTCAAACTCTCCAACGGATTTGTCATCCGCAAGGGCCAGAAGGTCATCGTCACCAACGCCCACATGTGGGACGAGGAGTTTTATGAGAATCCCCTTGAATACGACGGCTACCGCTTCCTGCGTATGCGCAGTACCGAAGAGGAGAAGCACGCGCACCTCGTCAGCACCAGCGCGAAGCATCCTGGATTCGGCCACGGGCAACACGCGTGCCCCGGCCGCTTCTTCGCCGCCAATGAGATCAAGATCGCTTTGGCTCACCTCTTGCTGAAGTACGACTGGAAGCTCCCGGAAGGATCGGACCCGAAAGCCATGCCTTATGGTATGACCTTTCTGCCGGACCCTACGGCTCGGTTGCTGATCCGCAGGCGCAAAGAGGAGCTCGACCTGGACTCTCTGGAGTGTTGAGGGGAGCTACAATCCTCTCCATACCAACTTCATTGCCATCATGTTACACGGTCCTGTATCAATGCTGGAACAGAAGAAATGTGGAAGCGAAAGCAGCGTTGACGCCGCGAGTCGTAGCACCACGAACTTCCGTGCTTCCTTGACGATGTTACACTTGACTTATTTGATGCGGGTTTTTTCTGGGTACGCCAAGATTTTGAATGGAAAAAGTTTTGGAGGAATACAGAAAGTCACAGGCACATGTGAATTATACATGACTTCGTTTCTACTACATCTCCTGTGCAACAACATTGTAGTTAGGTCGTAAATGATCGCGTCTTCGGACGAGCAGGAAGATACGGAATGCGAAAACTGGCTTTCCGAGTCCCGAAGTATGGTCATTAGCCAGTTACGGGACGAAGTTGCCTTGCTGTTTTGAGAGGGTACGGGATCGGGTCCAGCATAAGGTTTTTAGTGCTAACTTGCTCGAGGCCTGAGCTACAGTCAATTTTGCAACTTCTTTCGCCAGCCATCCATCTTTGTGCTTTCGGCGTCGTTTGCCGTCATTCCGTAGTTGATGATAGCCGTCGAGGAAGCATCTTCGGGCATCTCTTGACGCATATCAACGGCCCGCAGCTCATCCACCATGGCGACCGCCGTACCGCTCTTGATCGCTTGAAGAGCAAAATGAATGTCGGCCTAATCTACCTCAGATAGACACGGTAGTCCACGTACACCTTCCAGAAGTTGGAGCAGAGCTAGAAGTAGGTCCACCAATCCGAATGGTGAGCGTTTCTGAGGACTGCACCCTTAATCTGGAGCACAGTTGCCATGTACCATCCATTGTCCGAATTTTGATTGGATTCGTTCCAATACCAGATCCGTAGACACTTCAACTGTCGCATAAATGTCGCATATATTGTGGCGGGTATCACTGTCTTGAGTTGAAGCTACGGAGACGTCTGCTCTGAGGCATCAAGAAACGGCTCAAACAGCCTCTTGATGGTCAAACGATATATACTACTTGAGATGTGAGCATTCCGGTGCGGCTTCGTGGAATCATATGATGCATTCATTCGGAAAACAGGAAGTGGCGAGGGCCATGTCTGTTGCGATACAATTTCGTATTGGGTGCGTCCGCCCAGGCAAGAAGCCTTCAGTATCTGGACTAAGCAAATCTGGGACCTACCCTGTATTCTCAATTTTCTTCACTGCTTAGAGAACAGACCCAGCCAGCTTGTTCATGGTTCATTTCCCATAGCTTGCGAAATGGGAAAGTTAGCCCACCACTTCGCCTATCTGTGCCATTGGGAATCGGAGCGGAAGGTCAATTGAATGATCAGGGGGTCAAGCAGTGTGAAACATTTGGCCATTAAATCAAGAACTGGAACAAGCAGGGGGCTGGCTGATCCAAGTCAGCCAGCTCTATCCCCCCAAGCAGCAGCCGCCATTGCCTTGAACTTCTCCGGCGGAAGCCGATTAAATACTTGGAGCAACTCCTGACTGGGCCCTACTCCCGCAGAGCTTCATTCCGGTGGCCATAGCTTGAATATCTACCAGCAATAAGACAGCGAAATTTTCGTGGCCACTGATGCCGCTCGCCATGGCCAAGTAACACATGGCAGCCAGATTGACGGGACTTTCATGATACCTCTCAGCACGCCACAAATTTTCGGCCTCTTGCTCAAAAGCAATGCTTAGTATAGAAGACCGCGCATCGAATGCGCTGAAGGATTGCTGGCAATAGCGTTAATGAGGTTTTCGCAGTAGTGAGAATAGCAACTTACGCATGCGACGGACATTACACTGGCCACGAGGAAGGACGAGCAATAATTGTCCTTCCGGTTGATCAGATCGTCAAAGAAAAGACGCGTATCGAAAAAAGGAATTGTATGGAAGTGATCCATGAGGAAATGAGACAAGATTCTTGAAGCCAGTTCGTCGTTGATTGGTGTTTTGCTCCAATAGTCCATTTTGAGGTTTTTGAGTTGAGCACCACAATGCTCCCAACCTTTACAAGAACTGGTCGTGGAGCAGACTGGTTCTCCATTATTATTTCCCTGTAGTGACCGACGCAGTGGCGACTCAACATCATACGCATCGCGTGTCAGAATCCCTGATGGTTGGACTGTCATGCTGACTACATGGTGATTGAGCGCAAGGGCGTTGCACAGTGGAAAACCAGCCATTGGGGTCGGAAGATCCAGGCTTGGACTTGTTTTGTGGCGGATAGGCATAAGAATGCAGAGGCTGCGATGCGGATTCCATGCCGGACTGAAGAGGGGGAGAGGAANCTGTTCGTCTCAGACGAGAGTGCTTCTAGTACAGAAGAATGGGGGGCTTCTGCCCTCAGACGGCGGAGGGCTTGAATGGCTTCATGTTCTGGCATTTTCCGTAGGCGTTCGAGATAGTCCTTGTACTCGGTGACTTCTTTTCGGAGACAGCCGACATCGTGTCGTAGAGATCTTTCAGAAATTTCATCCCTGTAAGAACAGGGCAAAGACTGCTTAGCACATCGATCACACACTGGTCGTCCACCGTCGCACTTCGTACAAGATTGTCAGCGTTGTGTAGGAGGGGGGCAGGATAGGTAAAGGTAACACGCCTTACGCCAACTTTTTTAGATCGACAATTAATGCACGCGACCCTGACTACCTTTCTTTTCTTTTTTCTCTGTTGTTCCTGACCATTGGTCGACCTCGGCTGCATTCCTTGCAGTTGGCTCTCGTTGTCTCTTCTCGAAGTCGCCGGCAAGATATCCCTGAATCCACTCATACTGATGTTGACGAGTGCGATGCAAAGATATCAACAAAGCAGTCAGATACCCGCGTTTGCCCTTTCTTTTAAAAACCGGATCAAAGATAAGGACAAGGTTGTGTCACACACGAAACGCTGACGCCATTTTCCCGGGTATATAGGGGATGGGGCTGGCCCGATGCGAGGGCAAATAACACTCTTCTCGCTTGGACAATGTGCACGAGAGCCAACGAGAAACCCAACACGATCACCTTACGTCACAGGTCCGGAACGCTGATCACTTGCTTGTGATTGGTGCATAGCAAAGCTATCCAATCAGAACGCCGGGAGCAGCCTCCGAGCTTGCAAAGATCAATTCTTCCCTCACCCGAGTAACACTGCCAGCTTGTAGGGAACCATTCATCCTCGCTGGTTGCTGAATCCTAGTCACCGCTTTGCCCATTTTGCGATTGGATGGTGAGACGCACTTGAGGTACTCAGAAGACTATCGATGAGCGTGATGTTGAGGAGATGTCTTGAAAGGAAATGCTCCTAATTTACTGACCTTGGGTTGTGTCAGAAGTCAAAGGATCCTTTCTAGTGGACTGTGTAGTTGAGATCTGGTCAATATCCTAACTATGCAAACATCAGGCATTTCTGCATGACAGACGTGATCGCCCAAGGCGCGCCCCTTCTAATTTCCCTAAGTCAAATACCTATTACTTGACTACCGGAGCCATGCTTCCCTGGCGACCTTTGCTGACTCCGTCAGGTCTGTCGTCTGGCGCCCTCTTAATCTGTATTTACGATACTTTCTCTAAGCTTGGCCCAGACGCCACTCTCTTGCTCGTCATCTCAGACCCTAGTATAGCCTTTGCTAAAACTTCTATCGGAATTGACCATCGCTATGGTAAGGTTACCTGTGATAGTTAGTAATTGCCTTTACCTCTTTCCTCCCTCTAGCCTGTTTCCTACTCCAGTCTGTTACTTTTAAAAACTGAGAACATGCATCGTAAGATATCGAGCAGATGGCATTGATCTAGGTCACGTGAGTTCTCACGTGGCTACTATCGCGTCTCCGTAACGCGGCAGGACCAGTATCCGGAACGAACCCACCGTCGAAAGCCGCATTTAAGTGGCCCAGCACCTCTTTTTCGTTCCTCCTATGTCCTTTATCTCTTATTAGCGCGTTCGTTAACTGGCCTACAATGTTCATTCCAGCCTCCCTCTCTGTTAGCCATACTGCCCTAGAGAATTGAGTCACTATGTGAATCTTTAGATAGCAAGCCTCTCCCTTCTTTTTCAATCCCTGTTGTCGTTCCAGCTTGCGGAAGCCTGTGAGCGACCCATGTATTTCCGAAGAGCTGGGATTCAAATTTCCTTACAGGCTCTTAACCGCGAGGCCACCCTGTTTCTCTGCACTTAACGAGCGATGGATTGCTTCAAGCGATGTTGCGCGTTAAAAAGATCGGCTGAACACCGGCAGTTTAAGCCATACATGGGACCCGGATTCAGGACCCGTCTAGGCTAATCCTCGGGGGCTTTTCGTCGAATGAAATCTGCCCAGCGCTCCCTATGCGTTGCCCCTCTTGCCACATCCAGTACATCTTCCCACGCTCTAGGATCAAGCCTTTGCGGATGGCGTCTCCGCAATACATCCTCACGATGCCACAACAACATGTTGCGTGCCTCAATTACCCGACTTGGGTAGAAACGTGTCGTGCTTCTCTCCGCTTCGGCGGCTCATCCTCCGACTGAGCCGCGACACGTCTGACCGAGGTATAAAACCCGACGTACGGGCCACCTTTCGCAAGAATTGTGACTGCCACGGGTTACTCCAACAAAGGTTCTAGCGCAGCACTCTTTCCAACTCTATCGTTCCCATTTCTCATCTTCGAACATCATGGAGGCAACGTACCCAGAGCTCATCTGGCGCCAGACCTCACCCGGAACATGGCAGCGGAGCATCGATGAGGTTGAGGAGTTCTACTCCTCGCTTGCTACCCTTTATGAAGGCAGCGGCCTCATGTTTTTCGCCATTACAGGCCACGCCTCCTTGACCATAGACACCGCAGAACTTCCGTCGTCTACCAGCCCAGAAAGCCTCATCGACGACGCCTTGAGAAAGGCCTGGCTCGCACTCCGCTACGACCATCCCACCATCGCCTCCCAGGTTACCCAGGATCTCACCACCGGTAAATGGACCAAGACGTACCGCCAGTTCCAGGACGAGAAGGACCAGCAGGCCTGGTTAGAACAAACGTTCGTCCCAGTGACAACGGCACAATCGGGCGTAGAGTGGGCCAACTCTCAGCCTCCAGCCCCTAAGATCCCAACGCTCTTCATCCTCAGCCCCCAATCCAACGAAGAAGGCGTCGTCCGTCGCGATCTCGTCCTCCGCTCACCTCACGATATCATTGACGGCATCGGCACCCTGACCCTCCTTAACAACCTCATCGTACACGCCTCCAAAGCCCTGTCGGAAGGCATCGCCTACGCTCTGCCCAATTTTGACGGCTCCGAAACCTCCAATCTCAGTCCGCCTTACCGCGTGGCTGCCAACGTACCTCCGGTCCTCACCGATGCCCAGACGAAGCGCCTCGCCGAGATGGCCGCGCAAAAGGCTTCCGCAACAGAAGCCCCCGGAATCCAGGTCCTAGATCTTCCCCACCGCCGGGGCGCCACCCTTCCCGGTCGCCACCAACGCGCCTCCCTGACCCTCGACAAACACCAAACGGCCCGCCTTGTCGGAGCCTGCAAATCCGCAAACGCGACAGTGACCCACGTCTTCCACGCCGCAATCGCCCTCGTCGTCCGCGACATTCAAACCCGCGGCCCGGAGCCCAAGCGGGTCCGCTACGTGAACTACATCCTCCGCAACGAACGCGCGACCTGCCAACCCCCGTACAACACCCCGAAGCACCCCGCCGCCCTGTACCATTCCCTGCCCGGCCAAAGTCTCATCGTCGACATGGATCTCCCCGCTGCCGGTGGAGAGAGCCCTGGTGACGACGAGTTTCTGCCCATAGTGCAACTCATGAAGGAGTTTTACCACGGCGTGCGGAACGATGCGGAGCACTTCGCGCTTGCGCCGACAATCTGGGCCGCCGGGACTCCTCCGGTACCCACGCACCCACGACCTCTCCCCGTGCCGCCCCCCAAGACTCATCCTTCCGTATCCATTTCGAGCATGGGCCGCGTCGACAGCATCATTGCCCCGAAAACCGGCGCCATCGAAGTCCATGACCCGTGGGTCACGGGCGAGGAGCTGGGTAACGGGCTTGGCGTCTTCCTCGGCACCTTCAGGGACGAGCTGTGCCTTAGTGCTGCGTACAACGATGCCTGGCATACTGAGGCTGATGTTTTCGACTTCTTGAAGCGTTGCAAGGATGTTGTTTTCCGCGGATTCGGGATTCCCTCCCATGATGGTGCTTAGAGAGTTTGTGTACCGATGCACTGCAGCGCGGCTAGACTCATCGGAAAGAGAGAGAGAGAACGACTAGCTTCATCTTTGGAATATCTGCCAATAGCGCGAGACTCAATGACTTCTTGTTTCACTTCCATTCTGTTTCCGAAACAAACATGACTGCCTACCCTTTGTTATGTCGCCGAAGTGAGCAATTACACCCATCCCGGTTGTGGGTTTCTGCATGTTAAACGTTGGTTTCTTTGCATGAACGCCCGCGCAATGCTTTACAACCAAGTGAAAAGCTAAGACTTACATAGGTCTAGTCGGCATATGACATGTCTTAATGCCATGTCGTTCCTATTCGCCATGCCGAAGAGGACCGACGCTTCGTTAGGAAACAACTGGGCTCCAAGAAACGCCACGAGCTTGAAAAAAACGTTAATCCGCCGTGTCGCGTTCCTTGTACCCGGCCCCCAAGCCATTCCCCGACAAGGCCCAAAGAAGCCATCCGTCTCGGCGCCTCAGGCTTCATCCCCGGTCTCATGCCCTTGGACCATCAAAGCCGCCCCAAGAACATGCCCAGCCTCGCCCAGCCTCGCCGAGAGGGACTTATCCTAAACACCAAGCCACGAGCCCAGGTATCCGGAACCGCCGGCCTCGCCCGAAGGGAAGCCAAACGAACAGCCTTCTAGACGTCTTGTCCCGCATGCCAGGGCCATCTCACCGAGTCCATGGCGCGGCTGCACAACGGGCGGGGGTGGATGAGGGGGAGGGAACGAAAACATGATGGCTAAACATACGCCACTGACACTATTCGTACCCTCTCTCATCTTGCATGCTGCATTGGCAAGTTCGCCACCCCCATCCCATCACCACCGGGGACTGGGAACTCCGTCAGGGATACGTAGGGAACACCAAATCCTCGGTAACGTTTCAAGACTTCCTATTCCAGCACAATTCGACAGCACGGTAAGCACTGTTGGATGAACCATGACGGCCAGAATGGTGTGGATGCCGGTAACGCAATATGCCCAGACCTTTCCGCTTCGGTTTTGGCTGAGCTGCGACGGTCTTCGATTGTCTGCCATGATTACAAGTAGAAACCGCTTGGTTTTGAATAGTGCCTGCACGAGTAACAGATTCATAGGCTTGTGTTCACTTTTAATCGTAATACGTGACAAATGACAAATGAAGGATGGATTTGGTGTCATCCGAAGTGTAAGTATTATGTTTCCTACGGCCCCAAGCGAACCGCTTCAAACGAGAGATTATAGTAGATTGTGGTATCTAGGTTGTGTTTTCAAGAAAAAAATTCCTTCAAGTGGCCGACAAAGCGGAGGAGCCACACTGGCTCATCCACTCATCTCTCTAAATCAGAGCAAAATAGTACAGATTGACTCTTTCGAGCAGCAGACGAACTGGACTTAGAAGAACTTGTTCAACATGCGCTTCCAGGTGGGCCAAGAGGCGACCTCGGCTCTGTAGCGGTTGATCTCGTCCCAGTCCAGCTCGCGACGTCCGGTATCTACGTCCATCTGGTGGGTTCGCAGCCATCCACTGCGCTTCCAGAAGTAGCCAATGACCCAGAAGAGCAAAATAACAGGTACGGTAAGGAAAGCCTCGAAGAAGCCCTCCGCAGTGTTGAGTTCACTTTGCCCGGCCGGCGCAATGGCGACGAATAACTAGATATGTTAGTATGTGTACGATTGTGTGTTGCACGCAGTTTGGTTGGCTTACCTGAGCAATGAGCACGATGACGCAGAGACCCAATCCAATCCACGATCCCGTAACACCAAGGGCAGCCTTGAAGGGGATCTCGTCAACAGTGTGGCCGTGATAAGCCCAAGCCTTGCGGAAGCGAATGTGGGCCAAGCAAATAGAACCCCAGGTGAACAGGGCAGCCAATCCAGACATAGCAAGGAGCCAGTCAAAGACTACCGCACCGGATGCGTCGAGGGTAATGTAAGCCAGGGCACCGCAAGCGATGTGAACAAGCACAGACGGGAGAGGACGGCCAGACTTGTCGACGTAGGTGAAGATCTTGGGTGCGTAACCCTGCTGAGCGAGGGCAGTGAGAGTGCGAGATCCTCCGTAGACACAGGAGACGCCGAGGGAAAGGACGGAGACCAAGATGATGCAGTTCATGAAGTGGTCGTATCCGTTGAGGCCAGCGTACTTGGCGGCCAAGACGAATGGAGATACACCATCGGCGTACGGGTTGTCGGAGCCAAGAATGTTCTCATCGTTGGAGCTGATGAGAAGACCGACGAAGAACAGACCGAGAATGTAGAAAAGAGTGATACGCCAGAAGACCTGCTTGATGGCACCGGGCAGGGACTTCAGGGGGTTAGCAGACTCGGCAGCAGCCAAACCAACAAGCTCGGTACCGGCAAAGGAGAAAGCAGCAGTGACGAAGACAGAGCAGAATCCCTTGAAGCCGTTCTTGAACGCGCCAGGGTCGTGCCAGTACCGTGCTCCCCAGTACTCGTTGTAGCGGCCATGGGAGGGGCCACCACCAAGAACCAGAACGAATGCAACGATCATGAAGATGACTAGGGACGGAATCAGCAAGCCTGTCACACCGGCACCAAAATCGTTATCCAACTTACCAATGGCCGAAAGCTTGAGCAGGGACGACCAAAATTCTTCTTCAGCGTAACCAAGCGTGCCAAAGATATTGACCACTGTGATAGCAACCCAGAAGACAGTGATCCATACTGCTAAACTGACTTCTTTGGCACCTTCCCAGTAATTGAGTGTCAAACCGCAGACAGTAAGCTCAAGTGGCAGAACGATAGCCCACTATGACATGTCAGTTTGCGAGAACGAGCGCCGGCAGATTCATGACGTGGATGTACCTGGAAGACGTAGTTCCATCCCATGGCGAAACCCCAGGAAGGGTCAATGAAGCGGGTAGAGTAGACGTAGAAACCACCAGAGACAGGGTACATGACGGCGAGTTCACCGAGAGCGTAGACGACGTTGAACATCATGACACCGATGATAGCGAAGTCGAGAAACAGAGCTCCGGGTCCCTGGTACAGGTCAGCATGGCATCGAGGGCGGTCGATGCGATTGAAGGCTTACACCAGTGGCCAGGGCCTTTCCGGAACCGACGAAGAAACCAGCACCGATGGAACCACCTGTGTGTTGAATGTTAACGGCTGTTGCAGCTGAAGTATCATTCTGGGCAGGTAGCCATACCAATTGCAATCATGTGCAAGTGGCGCGACTTCATGGTGCGGTCGAGCTCGACAATGCCGCGTCCATAGTCACGCCTCTTGAAGGACTCCAAGTTGAGACCATTGCGAGTCAAGAAGTCGTCATCGCGGACAGCTGCACCGCGGCTGAGGCCACCTTGGGCGTAGTTTGAGTTGTCAGCGGCCAAGCCGCCGGGAGAATCGGCATGGATCTGAGTGGTCTCGGGCGTCGAGATGCCGGTATGGACGTCTTTTTCGGCCGACATGGCTGTGTCGCGCTTAAGGGAAAAGACGCGGATCGCGGATCGTATCAGGGGTGTCGAATCCGATGGATGGTGAACCAAACTGAAGGGACAATGAGCCCTAGGGCGAGTATTGAAAGAAGGAAGGCAGGCGGGCCCTTTGAGGATGACAGGTGAGGCACACGAGGGAGAAGTCGATCGCAGTCGAGGGGGACGCAGTGGGATTTAAAAAGATGAGCCGGCGGTCATGGATGAGAAGCCAGGAAGCGTGAATGGCGCCTCGGCCTACAGCACTGGTTCATATCGGCAACCCATGTCATCACACCTTGCCGCTTCGCGTTGCTGGTATCCAAGCGTGAGGTACGGTATGCTATGGTTGGGATGCGTCGTGTGGCCATTCCCACGCCGAGTGATTACATGTGGCTATGACTATCAGCGGCGAAACCCAAGCATGTGGGCGGCAGCAGGGCAAGGCAGACGCAAGAAGACAAGCCGAATGGACGAGTAAGAGGGCTTAGTCGTTGGGTAGACGAGTCCAGCAGAGTAAGATGAGTGTCTGCCAAGCAGTAGAGGAAGGCCAAGTCTTGGGGAAGTGGAGTGAAGCATACGGGATGCTGGACAAGAACAGAAGGTGCGAATGGAGATTCCAGGGCCGATGAGGTCGAGATGGTCCATGTTGATCGATTAGAGTCTTGGGGGTCATGGGAGGGATTCGGAGCTTGTCCTGGGCACGGGCACGAGGGCGGCGAGAACAGATAGCGGTCCTAGCTGTCTGGGAAAGGATACTTGGAGGTGAACATGGGGTGAGAATGGGTGTGCCGGTGTGGCTGTTTCCAGTGGGTAGACGGAGGGAGGGATAGGGGCAAGGACACGACGTCGACACGACAAGGTCCCTCCGGCGTGGGTTTCTCTGTTGATTCTGGGTAACTTGGAGGAACGAAGTGGTAAAACTAAGGTATCGAGGTCAAAGTACCCATGTGTATCAGCCTTGTACCTTTGGCGGAGTGCTCGCTGAGAGGATGGGAATGAAATGCTGCATTTCGAGTGTCATTATCAGCGGAGCCCTCCCGGGCTGATGCATGGAAGTTCCTTCCGCGTCTTCTAGGGTCGGTCGATCTTGGCTGGGGAGAGTGGGGTCCAAACGGCGCCGGAGGCAGCCAATGAGAAATCCGGGAAGAATCGGCCGTCGATGAAACCTAAGGCATCGATGTGCTAGTGCGGACGGGAAAGAAGCAAGAGGAGGAGAGGAGAGGAGAAGAGAGGAGAGGAAAGGGAAGGAATTACCTAGCACACTAGGGTAGGTACTATGGGAGGAGGAGGAGGAGGAGGAGGAGGAGGACTGTTCGGACGGGGAAGGAAAGCACGGAGCGGATGTTGCGCCTGCGCCTACTTCAGGTACGCTACTTTAGGCACTGCCTGCAGCACACCCGCCCCATTCCAGGGAAAACGCTGGAGCTCAACCAGTGTACGGATACACTACATGGCACCCGACAGGATGATCGCGGAACATGCCATGCCTTCCCTCCCGGAGTAAAGTGCAAAGTTTCCCTGGCCCTATTCCCCAACAATGGGTTCTCTGTCCGCTGCCCACTCCACCATCGCTGACAAACAGGGGATGCATTGACGTGACACAATTCCATCGCCTCTCCCGATCTTCGTTTCCTTATATCGCATAGATAAGGGCAACCTCCTTTTCTGCGCCTCCCTCCCACATGCGCACTTTTCCTAATTTGCGTCCAGAAAGGATGAAGCGAGTACCAACCCCCCCTGAACGAGCCTGACGAGCGTCTCGGGCGCCAAGCAACTACCGAACCTACTGCACAGCGCCAGCGCCTGTTGGACTGACTCCCTTGTCATTCCTCTTCATCTTTGATTTCATCGGCGCCGGCAATGGAATTGCCTTTGAAATGGCCAACGGCACGGCACACGCTCCGAATCCGAAAATCTTTTCGTCTGCCGCGCGGCACAAGGGAGGCACCGAGAGACATTCAACGCTCAAATCGCCAGGGAAGACGCACCCAGCACGACCAGCCCGGCTGACGGATCAATTCCTTCTTTCAAGCCGTTCAATCACTGCTTCATCACAATGCTTTGTTGGTTGCAAGCAGCCACCTCTTGTGTTCCGCGAATGGATGCAATTTGCGGTCGCAGGCCTCTTTGCGCTTGCCCAGCCCTTGGCCCAGCCGAAAAGGAACCTCAACCAGCCAGTAAGCGTTGACGATGGCGCGAAGAAGAAGCTCACGCGATGGCGTGTCCGAATATTGGAATCATCCGAATCATTCCATGACGGGTACTGACAGTGACCTCGCTGAGACCCGTCCTCGACTTTGGAACCCCCAACCCAACTGCCACAACGAGACCGACCGCCGTACAGCACCGCGGTGCACCCCTAGCACGTCCTTTTTTATTTACTTGGCTGCCATCCTCCCTCGCTTTTTTCTCGTCAACCGAGAGTCGACCCCAAGTCAACCCACAAATGCGCAACCTCTCACTCGCTGGCCCAGAAATGCCAACGCTTTGCCAACCTTTTGGCAAATTTTGGCACTTTTTATCGCAATTCATCACTGGTACCAAGCGCTCGCCAAGTTGGTTTATCGGTGTTGGCATGCTCGCCACACCAAGATAAGCCCCCTTGTGCAGTCATTTTGCACCGTTCAGCACCACCCTCCCCAGGCTTCTTACCTGCCAAAGAGAAGCTACCAAGACACTTTTCTTGAATGCACCAAGAAATCAGTCACCAGAACCAATAATATGCAACGATGGGCCGCACTTCCATGCCAACCCTCCAACAGCACCTTGGCCGAGGGCTTGTTTGTGTGTTCGTCAAACTCTAGAAGCCGCCCACCTGTCAATTATCGCCATGTTCCAGCACTCGGTTCCTCGCCTATCTCTTAGCTTCAGTTTTACGTATTCCTTCGCCCTTTCGGATGCCATCTACCTTCTTCAATCGACAAGCTGCGCCGCCGGTTCGTCTTGGAGGGCTTTGGAGCGAGCCTTCTCGGGGAGGTGTCGTTGTCTCGGCACGTCAGCCACCACGTCAGGGTGCAAAAGAGGCTGACTTTCCCCGCACCGGCATCACCTGTAGCGCGAACCCGTACGTCAACCTGTCGACTCGCCTAACAACCACGCCATGCCACACCTGTGACAACACCACTCCTTCTGGCCGCCCTCCATCCGTAATCTTTAGTCACCAGTCACCGGAGCTGCGACGCCACGCAATGCTCCTTTAGGCCTCGAGGAAGCCTCAACCGATGCTTGCCGAAGCCACGCCGAAGCCAGGCACACAAATACGGCTCAAGCAAGCAATTTGCGTGTCTCAAATCGCAAGTGTTCAAGAATTTGGCTTGTCTAACATCGTTCTTGAATATGATATTGCGCAGGGGCCTGCTGGGAGAGAGATAACTAATGGATTCTTGGACAATTCGCAAACCGCTATGGAGCTTTACAGGTGAACGACACTTGTGATCCCATCGCGGCAGACAGGACTCTTGGCAGGCACCTGAGACGTGTGCGAGTCGTGTCCGATTCCCATCAAAGCCGGGCGTGTTCTATCAAACTAGCCTTCGGCTTCAATATCGCTTTTGAGAAAGATTCCCGAAAGAAGGGAGTGACGGTACTTGGATCTATGTACCCGGAACGGGCGAATGTAGGTTACCTTGCAACCCTGGGACGGCCTGGCTGAAACCTATCCCACTCATCTACCTCCGATTGGTTGCCCATGGGCGTTTCCACTTCGTCTCCACCACACCTTGTTCAGCGGAACCGAACATGTGCCACCACGGCCAGTAAGTGTTGCACGATACGAGAAGACCAACAAATACAACTGATACAAGGCTTGGAGCTGAGAGCTTTTCACCGAGTGCTCTCCGACGGTTAGAGATTGCAAGCTGATAAGGTGAGGCGACTCATGGGACTGGAATAGGCCAAGATGAGGCGTGGGCTTATGTTAGCCGGCCCCGCGCGAGTCCATTGTGAGTCCTAGACGCGCTCCTTGCTGCTATCTCGCAGTCAAGTTGAGACAACATCAATGACTTGGCTTTTGAGATGTTCGGATGACTGTATCCCGGTACCATACATTCTGCTTGCAGAGATGTATTCTCTAACACGCCGTTTGGATGCAATGGTCGCCTGCAACGTGTTTGATATCTTTCGATCGGTTGGAGATATACATGGAAAATGTTGTTCCTTTCGATATTTTTCCGATGAAGTCGACGGTTGTGTTTTATCTGCGACCAAAGTCGTGACACTACGAATGCATCGGGAGTATCTCTTGCAGCTCGCGATTGGTCTGTGCGAAAACGGAACTACCACACGGACTCTGTGTGTATGGGCATGCGCCGCAAAGGCGTCAGTATCTGAAGACTCCAGAAGCTGCCACGCTCTGCTCTACTTTTGCAGACATCAGTGACGAGATAGGGTTCCTCCAGAAATCATCGTTGAAGTCACTCCCCCTATCACCAACATCTGCAATCATAGGCTGTTTCGCATGCTAAAGTGACAAGACTACTAAGTCCCTGGCAAGGAGACTGGGGGTAAAGTGGAATTCTCTGATGATGAATGTGTAAAAAAACTGCTAGAATCCCATACTCCCACGTGTCTCCCCATGCAGGTCAAGATCATCAACCTAGACCCACTTAAATACCGGCATTAGATTTATGGCGGCGAAACCTCAAAAGTGCCAAAATGGAGAAACAGACACGCTTGATGGAACCCTTGGGGCCCTACCTACTTGACGTCGTCAAAAAAATATCTTCATGTCTTTGGTTAGATTCAGAAGAGCTCATAGCGGGCAGGAGTAGGATCCTAGGAGATCTCCAGATGTGTTTCGTCTTCCCATAGCAGTCACCGCCGGAAGGCCTCTGGTCCCCATTGATGAGACTTCGCTTAAAAAGCCTCGATCATAGCAATCAATCCTGCAGGTAGACTCACCAAGGACACGTCGAATCGTCTTTACATATCTCTGGACTTGGCCGGACTTCCTCATCGCGGAACCATTTACTTTGTATTTGTTGTCTGTAACAAATAGCTCACGAGCTCTCAAGAATGCGCAAAGCCTTCACCCCCTGGGCGCCTTCCGTCTTGTGGCCATACGTAGCTTGTATTAGTCACAATATTTGGATCAGTCTTAGAAGAGTAAAGACGAAGCTTAGAGATTTCTATCGAAGCGAGAGTAGAGCTCCTGCGTAGGCATGTGCGGCAAGGTGACACTACCTCGTATGACGTGACATAGGACTACTATCACGTGCGCCCAGGGTCGCGAGTTCCGGAGGCAAATAACAAGAACATCTGACGGGGACTTTTTAAAATTATCTTTCCCCCACTATTAAAAACCCAATAGACATAGCCTTTCACGCTCTAGCAACGCTCCCCGCAAGCAGCAGCTGTACAAGGCCTTGTGGCGAATGGTCCATCGCAAGAGCATAAGCAGTCTGAGGCTCGAGTACCGACGAGAAACCCTGCGCCTATATTAGCAACCATCCCTTTGGGTCTGTACATCCAACATACAACAGCAGGGTAAATCTCTACCGGCGAGTTCCTGCAACTATGTGGAAGGTGAGATCTTAGCGTATCATCATTTGGACGAGCATTACCGGGAAGCATACTGCCTATCAAACTTCTAGCGTCTTTGCCATCTTATGGAGTCCTTAATACGTACTAGTTCTCTAAGTGATTTCCCTAGGCCAGGCTCGGGAGTTACAGGCGGAGCTGCAATACAGATTGTGGTGAAGACTGAAAGTAAAAAGAGACTGTGCTTCATTGTAATCATGGAAATCGACTAAAGAACACTAAAGTTTGAATGGAGAATACGAGTATTTGTAAGATCCAAGGAAGGGTTCCTTAGCGTAAAGTTCATCAGCTTTATGTATGTGTTCGCGGAGCCATCCGCACAACCTCTGATAACCCTGTGAATCATGATCAAACTTGCGTCTCCTGTAGTCGCAGGATCAGCCGAAAACAATTTGTGAACAAGACAGTCTAATATAAACAGAGAACTGTGACTGGGGCCCTATATCAGCTCAGTGGGACCGTTGGAGATCCTTGAGTCGTTGTCGTTAGCTACCGAACGCTGGTTATGATCATTCCGGAACGCAAGCGGGGCAGTGGGAAGCGTTGGCGGTTTTGGAAGCTGCGGTTTCCACGCTTTCTGGAGCGGGACGGTCCGTACGAAGCTTTGCCACAGTCTCCGTGGCAGTCTCATTGGCAAATGGCGTAAGACTAGAATGGATACTGCGGGCCGTGAATTTACACGCTGGGCAAAGGGAGGTATTTAGATAAAGCAATAAATAACGAGAGTATATATAGGTGATATGAAATTTGTTAATATTTGATTGAGTCTGTCTGTTTACTGGAAACATCCCCTCATATGGAGGACTCCGGTGATTCTAAGATCCTGACGGATGCATCCTGGTGGAGTCTGTGCCTAAGACCTGAGCGATGCAACATGTGTAACAGACATCTCTACATAACACAGATGATCCGCCCATCTCTACTTAGCCTGAGTTAAGGCGTCTACCAAGTGTGGGGACCTTTGCACAGTTTCACTCAATCAAGCACTACTGACCTGACCATGAGACCCATGCTTCACTGGATGCCTCTACGGACAACCTCATTCATGACGTGAAAACTCACGTGATGACTGCTATTGCCGCTGACTTGGTAAATCCCATCACTTTGTCCATTGCTAAGGGCAGTAGCGATGCTAAATACAGCGCTGGCTTCCGAGCTAGAATAATGCCCGAATCATGGACCTTTGATTGCTAGGTTTTGGGCTCGAGATTTCGTCACTAGCTGAGTCTGGCAAGACTGCTGGTCACCCACACTCAGGGTCGGATCTGATACAGGCTTGTGGTCCGGAAAAGGTTACATCTCTGTTGCATTGAACCCCGACGACCGAAATGGAATGGTTGGATGAGGGTGCCAAAGATCTCTGAGCCTCTGGCGCCTTCTGTCCCGTGGCCAGTGAATTGGGCCATGGTTTTGATGCTTGGAAGGCTACGCCTCCTGAGATGTCCTCACTATATGAGAAACCAACTCTCCTCGAAAGCCCTGATTAGAGATACATATCATTCACCTTGGGGGCCCGCGACCTAAAGTTTAGTAGATAGTGATTCTTAGTATGAATTACAACCTCGAGCATACAGGAATGGGCCGGGAAGGTGGTAAAGAATGACCGGATCTTGAAAGAAAGGAACCCTACATGGAACGCGCGCAGGAATAGCCGTTCGGTGAGCGTCTCATGGAAAGAGCACGCGCCTGCATCAACTTGATGTGTCCAGCGAGCGTTGATGACCTCGTGACGATCAACTACGTGGGTCAGTTTTAGTTTCGCCAAATATACCTCCGCGTAAACTTTATCCCGGTTCTAGTATAAGTCTCCAAGCTTCACCCTTACGATGCTATCAGCCTTTATCAGCCTTGCCGGAGTATGAATATTACTTAAACTATATTCCAGTTGTCCTTGAACCCTGGAGGAGCATTGCGGCGTCTTGTCTAGCCCTTACGACTTGGCCCACAAGACTCAGCCGTGCAAAGCATGGTGTTTTACCAACCATTGCAAGAGCATAAGCAACTTGAGGCTTCATTTCCCATGAGAAATCCTAAGCTCATATCAGCTACCGTCCTGGGAGTTTAGTCACATAACTTACGACAACAGTTTCACTGTCTGCCAGCTAATATATGTATATCTGTGTTTAGACGGACTCTTACCTTGCGACCAGCAAGGTTATGGAGGAGACCATATTGTCTGTTAAACTTTTGGCATTTTTGCTGTCCTAGGAGTGCTTTGTACATACAGTTCTCCAGGTGCTTTTTCGAAGCCAGGTTGAGTAGTAACAGGCGAAGCTGCAGTACAGATCGCAAAGAGAACTGAAGGTAATAGAAGACTGCGCTTCATGGTATCTATTGAGAACTAGGTCGAACTACGAAAAATCATACATAAACAGAGATATAATGGTAGGGGAACTTGTCTATGACTATGGTCATTGCGTAACGTAGTAGCGGGATATAATCGTTGAAGTCATCTCAAGCGGGACACTGGATTATGTAAAAGGCCGCATGATGTGAAACCTCCTGTTTATGCAGGTCCAACAAAAGCAGTAGTGGCGTTCTTGAACTGTAGAGTTGATGATGAGTAGATGGGACTGCAGCCGATGCCGCCAAGACGAAGCTCTCGTCAGCATGACCTGATCAGGAGGTGGAAGTAATCCGACCATTCCTTGGATGTTATCCAATGCGCAGGAACGGAGTAATTTTTGGAGACATCTGAAACTTGGCGAAAGTCACATCGGTTCGGGATATTGAGAGACTGAGACTGGGAGGCCCGGAGCCATGTCGGCGTGCGTTGATATGAGGGCACTGACAACTTTAAGGAAACCAGTAGCTCTCGGGAGTTCGTGTTTTAGGTCTAGGAATTGGACGACTAAATCTCTATTAAAAGAAGCGAAACTTTCTAGAGAGAACACTAGGAGATAACGCTTACAAGATACTTCCTCCAGAAACCCACTATGAAAGCAGCAGAGGGTGTAAGCATAGAGAAGGCAAATCTGCTTGTCAACCTCAACGAAAACTGGGATAGTCAGGGAACCCGTCGAGAATGCTCATCATTGAAGGCTAGAGCAATGGAAACTCATGGGAGCAACGTCAAGTCGCGTGCGGCTCAGTCGCCGGTCATTGGCTGTTTCTGCATATCTTCTTCTTCATCTTATTCTTTATATCATTTTCATCCTCGGCCTGCAGGGGGGCTTTCCGGAGCGGGAGTGGGAGTGGACAATGGTTGGCAAGTGCTGCCAAGCATGCTCACCTTTTCTATCTTCTTTTCCCTTTCATTTGGTTGTTGTTTTGGGAAGTTGTATTGCAGGCCACGGAGTGCATGGGGATTTATCAATCTCTATAGGATCTCACATAGGTCAATACTAAAGGATTACTGCTTAAGCATGTTGGGGAGAAAACATACGTGGAAGGAAAATCACACTTGAAACTGCAGCTGGCTGGTTGAATACAGAGCAGTTCGAAAAAGGAGGAGATTCTTGGACGTTGCAAGAAAGAAACATGACAACAGAGCTGTGAGCAGAGAAATGTGCAAAAAAGGAGAAGAAGTGGGGCTCAGAGTACCCAAAAACCCTTCTCTGGGTGAGAGAATTATTGAGGGTCACCCGATCAAGATTTAATCGCTCTGAAGGTTGCCAGGGATGTAGGAAATTATCTGTAGAAAACTAAGGAAACTTCGCCTGTCGCCAATCAATTCCTCAATACGAGAGTTTTAAATGTGACTGCGCACACTGCGCCATCTGAATAAAAGCCTTCAGTGCCCACTTGCCGTTTCTCAAGGGTATCCTCGCCTTACTCAGTAAGTGGACACTGCATCGACAATGTTGAACTCACCTACGTCCATCACACTGTTCGCTTACGAATTAATACAATCATCTGTTGTTTGTTCAGTCCACGCTTTCAGTGACGCACATCACAGCCTATACATCACGTAAGTAACCAATTCCGCGTCGCCCGTCTTTGTCCTTATCTGTAAGATAGTGACATAAAACAAACGTTGTTTATGATCTTAGCTGACATAAAATTGAGCTCTCCTGTGAATGCTACAAGATATTAATGATAGCCTAAAACGATGCGAATATGGCCTTGTACCTTCTGGCTCTACGGTTGCTTGAATTTTCAAGACTCTATCTTTTTCGGCTGCTCCAACGTCTGCTTTTTGTGATAAGAAGTCGGCTGTTACGGATTTATAATTAGTAGTCAGTGCTCACGTTGTAAGGAGCCAATCTCAGGATGCCTCATACACAGTTATCTGAGGAGGGTAAATTTCACTTGAACTTACGCATGGCCGTAGTCGATTTATTGATTGAAAAACTTTTAATCATAGCTCATAAATACTCCTGCAAGATCTCAAAAAGAGTAGTGGTTCTCTCAACATGTATATCATTCTCTAAGTGACTCAAGTGTACTTGACAGTTCATATTATTCCTCATTGCCTATTTCAGAGTAATACTTCCAACCATAGGTCTTTCTTTGTGACTTCCACCTGCTCTTTGCTGTATTGTAAGCAAGTGACTGGTCAACAGAAACCTTTGACTGTGTTAGGGTCGGCCTTGCAGGTTTTCCTGTTGTCAAACGCGCAGGGAAACCCATCCTGTGCCACTACATTGAAGAAAAGCTGCTGTCAGCCAATGCCACAAAACACCACAACGGCAGAGAGGTTACAAAGGCATTACATACCAAGTTTACAGTAATTTTCCCAAAGGTCACCTGTGATGATATCGCCCCAAACACTATCCGAAGTACACTAGATTGGCAATCAGCATGGAATGATCATGGCCATACTGCGTGGCGGCAACCGGCGCGCAACCGTAAGCCAGAACAGATGTTTGGGACTTACTCGTCCGCTGGGAGTGTCATAATAGACGGTTCCTCCGTCCGGATTCTGTGGAAGAAGCAATGAGTTTAGTTGCCCCAAGACAGCACAGTGGTAGGAAAAGTGGCTTACGTACCCATTTCGCCAGATAACTC
The DNA here is from genome assembly GCA_001937105.1 of Colletotrichum chlorophyti. NCBI lineage: Eukaryota > Fungi > Ascomycota > Sordariomycetes > Glomerellales > Glomerellaceae > Colletotrichum > Colletotrichum chlorophyti. The sequence continues at coordinate 316,397 of MPGH01000002.1, forward strand.
TTCAAGCCGCTGCATGCCACGGTGGTCATTCGCCAGTTGTAACTTCCGCCGTTATGGCAAGTGCAGGAATGATGAAAACCGTCACTGCTTTGACTTTATGAAGAAGTGTCAGAAGAGCTTACACATTTCACTTGCCTAGTAAATAAACAAGGGTAAATGCCATGACAACGAGTTTCAAGCAGCGTAGACTTACGCGGGCAAGGCGAGGAAACTGGCAGCTGCCAGTGCGGAGACGGATAAGCGCATCTTGTAAGAGCGGGGGTGAATGGTTGGAATGAAATGAGGCTGATGTTTTACTTCAACATCAGAGGAATCAGATATCTCAGGTTCAATGGACAGCTGGAAAGTGTAGAAAAGATTGTGTGCAACAGACGAGAATTATATCTAGTTATGACGGGCCAGGCTCACTTCATATCAGTCATCTATTAAGTTTGAGTCGCGGAGAACAGCACCCACTGACTGTTACAGTTCTTAATATGCTGAACTGTCTAAGATAGAGACGTCGGTTCCGTTGACCGAGTCATTGTCATTGCGGTTGACTCGAGGCAGTTAACCAGCAAAGAATCCAAAGAGTGAAACAATAACCACACAGTTATGTTTTGAGAAAACTTTAGTCATCTGGTTTGGTAAACTGAGTCTGGCATATGGCAAGCTCCCAGGCTAATGAGATGCCTCCATTTCTGTGCTAATTCCCACAAATCATGCATTGAGTCGTGACGGCATACGCACTCCTTGGGCCCTGGTCTTTTTTTCAGAATCACTACCTCTTTTGATCTTTTCAGGCAAGTGGAACTTGGATTAAGTTCACAACACATGAAAGGCTTATACCTTCTGAGGACAATGCGTCGATAAGTTGCCAAGAAAAATTAATGAAATCATTGAACCCATTAAAATATTACGTGCAGCAGAAGTGTGCCTGTCACTCTTCGAGCTGTGTAGACTAAGACCAGCTTAGCGTAAGCAGGGTCGATGTCTGTTATGCGTATTTCGTTGCGCTTAGGTTGAGAAATGTCCCTCCCTTTCTTCTTTAATAGCCAGAAAAACTCTTGTCTTACGTATAGGGCCTCTAACCAAAATGGACCCATGCTGCTCAACGAAGGAGTGTTGTGAATCATGATGAATTTATTACGCTTAAGATACGATGTTAAGACTGACTTTCGTCCCGATCTGAAGCAGACCGGGAATAATCGAGTAACTTCAGATGAACACCGCCAAGCACCACGTTCGATAGGCTCAAAGTGCCGGCATCGGATCTTTTATGGTGGGCCCTCAGAATAGCCAAATTAAAAGTTCATCTTGAAGGGTCAAGCCATGCACTTATCTGTGAGCCACTTGAAGTTAACTTTCCCACTGTGATCACGACATGGTGCGCCTGATCTTCTGTTAGAGTGTCAATATCAAGCCAGAGCGGTCCAGACTGTAAAACCGAGTCGTTTCACTGTCAAAGACATAAGAAGAACCACTCTACAATCAATTGGAGCATGATGACGACAGCTAGAAGTGGAAGAACCAAGGTGATCTTCAGCTGGACAGCTGCCGGTACGGGTTTAGCTCCGTAGTTCCACGACTCGATCTGAAGTAACATGGTTTAGCTCCTCGTTTCATCAGACTGATTGCTTCAGAGATCTCGTAAATAGCGAGTGGAAAGGTAGTCACATGCAAGCTCAATGTAACATACTCGTGGCAGTAACCCACACAGATTGGCGAGAGACGGACAACCACGTGGATGAGGAAGTGCGCGGGTCAATAATGTGGAAGCATGTAATGTGCAATCAAGTGATATCCAGAAGCATAAATATAATACCAGAGGTCTACCACTCCTGAGTGTGTGCCTCGACAGGATCCCGCTGTATCTCATCATCGCTTCTAAAACGAAAAAGCCTTACTTTGCATATCTCACCTGTCTCAAACTTTCAACAATGAAGCTTGCTATGGCATTCGGCCTGCTCGCACTCGCCGCGGCAGCTCCTACTCCTGAACCCGCTAGGGAACGCAACAATCTGCTTTCTAGCGCAGATTTACATCTCGAACACGATGACGTTATTATGTACGGTGTCAATGGCGAGTACAAGATCATCAAAGAAGCAGAGTTCAACAGCCTCACCACAGCCGGCATCCTAACATACGGTGGCGACGACAAGGTCGAGGCACGGGACTTGTCCGAAACCATTGCCGAGATTGAGGCTCGCCAGAATTGCCCTGGACTTAATTCCGAGTTCACAACGACGAGCACAGCTGATTTCCTTGACTGGGACGTCCAGATCTCTCCCGTTGTCGGTGCGCAGCAGGCTCCTGTGACTCTTACGGTCTCACGCGGATACTCTATTGCCAATACTATACAGATTGGGGGAAATATTGGTCTCAGCTACAAATACATCAGCGGCCAGATCGGCGTCGACGTCTCCAGGACGTGGACCACCACCGATACAACACTGATCGCCTATACTGTTCCGCAGGGAAATTACGGCGTTATTATTAGCCAGCCATGGACTCATCGTATCTACGGCGACATTTACACATCGTGTACTACGGATAACTGGAAGAAGACAAGCTTTATGGCTAGCAGCCATAAGAGCGCCAGCTACGGAAACTTGAACTGGGTTACCGGCGTCTTCCGAATGTGCGCGAACAAGAAATATCCAATCCCTTTCTGCAACGGCAAGGGTTCTCACCATTGAGTGTGGGCTTCGAATTCACCATAGCGATCGCCGCACGCGATTGCTACCGATAAGGTGTCTTGTGATACACTGGCTTGGGGGCATTTCATCATTATGCAAGACTGTTAGACCTGTAACCTAGGACGGGATGTGCACTCCTGGCGAGCACGTCCTGTTTTCTATTCTTCAACAGCGATCGTCGCATTTAACCCCGCCACCTTCGCTGAGAGAGTTGTACATGTTTGCTTTTCTTCCTCGATAAAAATGACGCTTCCCTTCTTGTATTCTCAGTACATACATATTATGAGTATAGTATACTCGTTTACATCAAAAGCTTCCAGACTATGTCCTCAAGGCTATTCAATTGGAGTAGTTTAACCTCCGTACGGCTCATAATCGGCTTCTTGACCCGCTCTGCAACGGATTCTGCAGTGTACCAATAATAAGAGATTGTATCTGTAAGACGTGATATTAACAAAAACCCCAGCCCCTTCCTATTAGCCAACGTGAACCTTCTGAGTGCTCGTAACAATCTCATTAAGTCTTTCGATGTAATTGCCCCTCATTGTTGATGGACCAAACAACCACATAACCATGCTTCTGGACTTATTAAGCCGAGAACTCAACTAAACACATCATCGAGCGCAATGCTCCTAATCCCGCTCTCAACCTGCGAGACACAACGCCACCAACGTAGTTGGTACCAAACAGCCTTTGGACTTAACCCGCGGACTGTTAACATCGCATCATCAAGAGGCTCATGTAATTGTCCTCGACAGAACGAGACGCTATTGTACAGATTGCCGAAATATTCGGTTGACGGTTGAGCCCATCCGGGACATAACCAGACGGTGAGAGGCTGTAGGGAATGAAGTCGTTGCCGAGTTCCGGAGCCACGCTTGCCACCTTTTCAAATGTGGACTTCTTGAGTAATTATGATCAACTTTCGAATGACCATTAGTCTCGATATCATTTAGAACCGACGAAGGAACCGGTCGAAGTCTTAACCTCAAGTTCTACTATCCCCACCTCCTTTTCTTTTTTTTTTTGGGAAAGCTTACTAACGAAGGTCAAGGAGGTTAACCAGTGGCTCAGGCCCCTCGATTTAACGGCAGCGAAGTTCAAGTAACGCTTTGTACATGTACGTCATAGAATTGAAGCTGCTCAGTTCAAAAGTGATCTGATTCATAGAGGAGGGTTCTGAAGTAAATGCAATGTCGGGTCCCGAAGAGTAAAAGCCCTCCAAGTTGTGTTTTGGTTTGCTAAAGAAAACATACAAGACAGATATAACCTAAAATCTGGAAACATTAAAGTATTAAGAAAAAGAGAACCGGTTAGCAGGTATGGCCTTGATATTGTGGGCGTCAAGTTTGAGGTCAAGGCTTACCATCGATCCATACACTCGGTGGCCGCGGCCAAGGTTTCTGTTGTAAATGCCCGTCATGGTGCATGTATCGCAGCAAAAAGCAGATAAAAAAAAGGTCTCTATCCTTAAGAACTCGCAGTCCGTATATGTGCTTTGATTATCGAGCAGGCAGCTCTCTTCTGCGCTTACCAATGTAAACCTAAACCCCTCGGCCCTCTTCCACCGTCTCATCAGCAAGTTGTTCGCCTTGTTACTAGAGTCAAGATGTAGAACGCGGATATGAGAGATTATATCTGTAATCCAAGAGTCTGAAACAATGTTGTCGGAGCGATGGTGCCTCGGAGGACTGATCAGTTGGGGCTCTTGTCGCCAATCTCATTGTCCTGTCCTGGCTGCAGCTTGCACTCCCACGCGACAGCTTGCAGCATCCCATCTCTTCACATGAGTTCATAACCCCCAATTCCATTTCCATGTCCTGCATTTGCTCTTTGTATCCGGCCAACTCAGCCTCCAAGCTAGTGACTTAACCCTGGGCAATGGCGAGATCGGCAGCAAGCTCGTCACCATGCATTTCGCCATCTTTTTTGCGCTGGTTCGCCGTGAGAGCTTCTTTCTTGGCGACATTGATGACGTTCCGGAGGCCGACGATAACCTTCTCCAAATGCGCGATATCCTCGGTCTTCTTCGTGTTCAACTCGACCTTGGCAGCCTTCTAGGCCGCGCGGATCAATGCCTTATCTTTCATGGTGAGCGGGCCACGAGAGGGGTTGATGGATTGCTCGTTGTTGATACTGTCAATGAATCTTTCGCGGGCAATCGTTTCAGAACGAACTGGCCCTTTGACGCTTTTGTTCTCAGCAGCGGCTTCAGCTGTCTGTTTCTCGGCTTCATTCTGGGACTGGGACTGCTCGGCAGCTCTCTTGTCTCGGTTTGCATGTCGGGTGGCCATGTTCTTCTGCTGAGAGACGACCTGTTTGAGGCTGATCTAGACATTAGTAGCATGCCAAAGGCGCGGCATTGCTTGGATTTTGTAAACCTGTGCAAGTTGAGAGTTCTCAGTGAAGCGTTGGTCCAGTAAAGCTTTGATGTGAAACTCCACAACACCACTGGTGTTATGCTTGACGGAGCTGTCTTCTAAAGTGTCTCTCTGAGGAGACAAGGTGTCTTTGTTGTTTCGGGAGTGCTTGTGAAAATCCTTTCTTGGGCGGCAAACGGCCGAGATAAGGTCCATCACAGCCGTCATGAATCTGTCTGCATCTAGGATCTCTTTAGCAATGGATGAGTCCTGGACCAGACATGCATATACAGCTCGACGGAAAGGGTCATGGTCGATGTCAAGGCAGGACTGTTGCTGCCGAATGCGAATTACAGTCTCGAGAAGAAGAGCGACGCGGTTGGCGACGGATTCAAATGACGCGTCAAAAGCGTCTGAGTCCTCAGGGCTGAGGTGAAGGACATGGTGAAGCTGCTTGTGACGCAGGGCAGATGCGATGAGCAATTGGCAGGAAGCAGCAGGCACGAGAGTGTTGGGCAAACGCCGATTGGCGTTAGAAGCACGTGATGGGTGTTGCCACGGAGGGGCTGTTCTTGTGCCTATTCTAACCAGTATGTGCCAGATTGTGTGAGACCGCGTTGAAGCTAAAGACCATCGTGATAATGAGCTTACTGGCTCTAAGCCTGAGGAACAATTCATGACTGGTGTGGAGTTTTTAGTAAGCGGCGGAGCCTAAGAGGGTAAAACTGTGTGAGAATTCTGTTCGACATGTTTTGTCAGTTGATTTATGACAACATTCTTTCTGCTCTTGCAACGTTAAACTAGTTATACTAGTGTCCCTCAACCGTATCAAGTTGTCTGGTACTAAGGCCCCCCTTCTTCGAAGCAGCGGGACAGAGCTCTCGACGTAAAGAGCCCTTTTACTGCTATACGTCTTCTTAACTCTCATAACCATCCAGCTCTCAAAAGCCTTTTTCATTTACTCAGTTTCTCAGAATCTCTTTTCCGCATGCGCTCAAACGCCATCAAAACCTTGAAGCTTCTTAGAGACGGGTGCCCATTATTGGTTTCATCCAACTCACAATCCATTCAAGTTAAGCCAAATGAAGGAACAAGAAATGGTGGTTTGAATCCTGCTATAATGGGATAGAGCTACTGAAATTTCCAGCGTGCTGTTTAGAGACATTTGCCGCTGTAGCTTAGTAGCCTTGGACCCAACCTCCGATTTGGCACCGTTGTCAATGGCTCGGCCGGTATGGCATGACGGGTTGGCGAATTTCTCAGAGTCGGTTGCTGTCACGCTGAGTTTTGAAAAGTTGAGCATCAACCGCCTTTAAAAATGTGCTAAAAAAAACTCAATTCTAGATTTGCTGGTCACCTGTCATGAGTGAAAAGCGCAGAAGAATGAGTCGCCTTGCACAGACCCGACCAAGGTTACAATCAAGGGATACTGAGTGGAACAAAGTTTCAGCATAGTGGCTATTACCATCGTGGAATGGGCAGAAACAGCAAACAGAACAGAACTGATATTTGGAGCACAGGAAAGGCAGTCAGGAAACGGGGAAGTTGGAAAGAAAGAAACTAGACGTTCGTCTGGAATCATGAGAAGAAACTGGTTGGGATTGAATGGGTCTCCCATATAAGATGAACGTGAGTTGGAGTGTAATGTTGAACCGAATCATATCTATGTTCCATCAAGGTAGCCCAAATGACCCCTGCCACCATAGGAGCAGAGCCCTGACTGAGCCATACGCTAAGGACAAGCTTGAACTGCATCGGCGATTTGGTCTGAACCGTCTGATACCCTCGTCTATGTAAGAAGGTCAATCAGGTCGCTCCTGCCGTTATTCCCAGTCAACCGCGCCTGTTTGGGTCAGCTTCTGAACCGAAAAAAAGCCGCCACCTGAATATACACTTACAGGTTTCAGTAATTCAATTTCTTCGTCCTTCGAGGCCAAGATTGCCTGAAACCGGGCAACAACCCTCTTGAATTCTCTCACAAGAGCCGTACGAGCCCTTGTGCATGTCTTCAGCTCAAAGACGAGGATGTCGATATCTTCAACGAGAGTCTTGCCAAAGTCGACGACGGACATATTCGGCGTGACGTTGCCTGAGCCTCGACGCTCTTTGCAGTGAATCCACATGTCAATTTCCCTCTGCGCTTCGCTTCTCTTGGCGAAGGCAGAGAGAAGGTCCTGCCTAGTTGCCGCAACCCGAACTTCAAGCGAGGCAATGATGGATCTGAGCTCCTTCCTAGTGTCGGCGACCGTGGTTTGCTTGTTCACGAGGCCGCGAAGGCGGGCCACGATGGTTTCGTCGTTTCGAATCGAGGTTTGAGCGATTTCAATGAGCGTATCCTGCTTGCGGACAACCCTTTCGAGGTCAATGACCCGAAGCTGGTGGTGGTAGCAGTTGTGGTCCGAGTCCGCGAGGCCAGGGCGCAAAGCAGCGCGGGGGGAGCGGCTCATGTAGAGCTGGGGTGTGGTAGTAGCCATGACCTGCAAAGGCCGAGATAGAATAACAAAGTCAGTAGCTTCCAGAGAAAAAATGGTGGCCCACAAACCTTTTCAATGAAAATCAAGTCGGATTTGTACTGGCAAAGAGATTGGAAAGACGAGTTTCGATTGGAAAGAGATTCTTGGGAGAGATGTGGTCTGAGCAGACAGGTTGGGACGTTTCGTGGGTCAATCGTAAAAGAAGCGATGGATTTGGAGTTATATCAAAAGCTTCGTCATTGGAAGCAGCCGCAGCAAAAGAAAATGCTAGGGATGGGGCAAACTAAGATGGCTGAGAAAAGTAAAGGCGGGAGGTCAGATGGGAAGGCTGACCAAAGTGGAAGGTTTGAAGGCCAGAAGTGAAGAGATTTCGGGTCCAGGGCAGCAAAAGAAGTTTCTGGAAGGGAGTGGATGAGTTCTTTCTCTTCCTTCCCAGGTCAGTTCAGGAAGGAGAGTGGATTCAAGCCCGGAAAGAACAGAGTTGATCGGGAAGCAATCGATGAAATCTCAAAAGGCAGGAATAGACGGTTGTTTGCTCCTTGACCTGCGGACAGAGGCAGGTGCCAGGTGATAGCACCTGTACCTCCTGCTGTATCATGGACCAGAACTCGATCGGAAGTGGCACGTCACCAGACGACAGCTTGCTGAGATCACAAGGTGAAAGGCTCTAGGGCTGGAATGGGGAAGCTAGCTACCTAAGTGCAGCCGAAAGCCTTTGTCCAGCACACCTTGCTTGGGTAGGGCACCTTCAGTACCTTAGACCCCTCATGTTACCTAGGAGCCTCAAGTGAGAATGTGAGAACTTAGGGAGGAATATCAACCGGCTGTGTCAACTAACCTAAGCAAAGCTCATCACTACCTGACAGAGGAAGAAAGACATTGAGTTCCCAGTGCAGACTGAACGTTGCCATGAAAGTTTGTACATCATCGAATGGCACTAAATGGTTTGATAGCTTTGTTTATCAGGTTTTAGTTTGAGACAAAAAGTCACTCAATTCAAGTATCCGGTAATTAACCACAATGGGCCCCTGTGAGAAAGTGAAATCTGCTGACAGAATGAAGGTAACGTCGTTGATCATGAGCAGTGCTGGGGCCAACCCTTACCACCTGGTAGCGAAGTTGACGATGGAAGAGACTTGTACCTTGGAGCACTTTCTTGACGAACAAAATACTTAATGTTCCAAGGTCTTCCAATTGGCCATTATGTGTACAGTGACCGTGCATGTATCTTGCGAAAAGCCTCTGGAATCATTGCTCTTGGCTCGGTTGTAACCAAGATCAGTGAGGGAGCTTTAACTAGCAAGTACGGGATGTGAAAGCCCCAAAAGAACACCCGTTCACACAAAACTTGTAGTCGTTTACTTGTGCCAAATGGCCGTGTCATAAGTGCAGTCAATCAATCAGTGGCTTCTTGGGAGGGTTGCAAGAAGGCCAAGCAGCTTATGAGACGTGGGCACCATCGAAATAGAGACATCAGTCCGCAACAGGACAAGGAGAACTAAGCCATATCAAAACAAGTTATCCACATAAAAAGATTCTAGACAGAAGCAGAACTCGAATAGTGCAGTCATGCTAGAGACACCCTTTACAGAGTTTGATTCAACGCAAAGGGCGCCTACAGCCAGTTGGCACATTTGTTTAGCCAACAGGGGCAAATAACTTACTTTTCTTACACTTTCAGAATAGCAATACTCTCGTCCGCTGGAGACCATCGAATTTGCCAGCCACCCAAAAAGGCTGATTCGAGTGAATGAGTGATGATGTAAATTTGCTAAAGCCGAGCATGCGCAAAGCCTCATAAGTAGCCTCCAACTGAGCTAGTGATATCCCGCATAAACAGTTATCTTATCACGTCAACTGTTTTGTGATCATAACTGCCCAAATTCTGAAGACCCATTTCTAGGTCAATTGAACAAAATGGTGTCATTCTGCTTGGCCTGCAGATTGTTCCGAGTTGAGGAATCTCGAAAGTGCTGTCACTGAACAACTTAAAGCATCATCCCAGGCTATTTGTCATGAGACAACTTCTCCCGTACAGCGTGGCTTGGCTTTAATGCTCTCTGGAACTAGCCAATTGAGATTCCTAGGCTTGAGCCCAACCAAATTGCTGCCATCTGTCATCAAGCCATGACATGTGCTATTGTGGACAACGAGCGCCGAGCCTCTGGACCTCTGGTGCTGCCTGAATTTCTTATGATGCAGAGCGCCACCACATCTGCCTTTGACCTCAGTTGCATGACTGAAGCAAGTTTCAAAACCCCAGCTGTCAGTCAGCTTGTTCCCAGTGGGCTGTAAATTATGATCGCCTCGGGTTTATAGATACAGCACACACTTCATCGACACCATTAAAATCAAACTAGGACCTCGGTACTAGCGTACACTTTCACTCCAAGAGCTCACTTGAGCATGGCCCAAGTTACCTATTGATTTGCGTATTATATCGTGGATAACACTTTATCTCCCTGCTAAAGGCATGTGAGCGTGGTGTTGGCGTTTAAACCGTTATCCGTCTCCGGGTAAGCAACAGAAAGCGCGCTGGATAGCCACCAATGAGTCAATGAACTTTGCTATCGTCGTGACAAGCCAGCCGAGTGCCGGGCATGTTGTGTCCTCTGTGCGGGACTTTGAGGAAACGGGCTTTTCTGTTGCCCCCGCCAACATCTCATTGATGAAGCCAACCATAGAACCTACCGTACCGCAGAATACAGCCAGTGAAGAAAGCCACTTGGCCATTTTGCAGGCGACGCTGCACCGTAAAGGAAAGATTAGATTCAATTGAACTAGATGCTGGTCCAGAAGATTGGCCACGTTAGAGAATAGTCCTGCAGACAGGCTGATGTTCAAAAGTGATTTCTACACAAAACAGAAATTATGAGCAATAAAGTGACTGATTTTCGTGAATCCAGTATGTCCATGAGTTGGAGAACATATTTTGAGGGTTTTCTTCAAGGTTGTCTTGTGCATTCCACCAGTTTGCTGAGACATCAAGATGAGCTGTGGCTTAGGTCTTTACAACACTCTTATTGATATCGATACAAGAGAAGATTTACTGTGCCATCAATATTTCGGGATGACCTTTGTTCATATGAGGCCATCGGTCACGTCAACTCTTGATTCAGACAAGCTGGATTTGAAGCATGCCCCAAATTTGAGCCCATCGATAGCCAACTATCCGAGCTTTGTTAGGAATGACAAGGCTATAATATAAAGTAGGTACGTAACATAGATATATTTTGAACTCGTGAATCATCTGCGAAGGAAATCTGATCTTAGGTAGTTAGAGTGCCTACTCCGGAAGCCCACGGTCCAGTGCCCTCGCTGAATCCAAAGCGGGAATCCTCTCCGGGTGAAAACCTTCTAGAACCCCGATACGTCGGATGGGGCTGCTTGACTTGCCAAAAGCAGTAATATACCATTTCGTCTGTTTTCCAGGCGCCTCACAAGGCCCCAAGCTTCCTGGCCAAGGAACCTGCAATATTTGTTTGTGCATCTGGGCTACTCCCGCATGCGCAGCGTCTTCGCTAGCGTTTTGGACCGTCGGAGGTGAACTTCGAATATTGCAAAAGATTTTCTTCGGCAACCTGCCGCAAATGAATATCCCATCCCAAGTGGTCTCCTATCGCCTTTCGGCCAAGGGACGCCAAACTGCCAAGCCGGACCTCATATCAACGTCACAGATTATTTCCGAAAACGAAATCTTCAAAATATCACACAACTTAAACCTCACTGACTAAGTCTCGAGTAATATTGCTCTCAGTAGAAGCTTTCAGCAAGTAATTTGGAGTATGCAAAGCACAGCATCCGTCCCCCCGCCCCATTCTAGCCAGATAAGGCGCGCACAAAGGCCGGGCTAATTGACGGCTCTAATGTCTAGAGATTGGGTCAAGCTAGTAAGCAATACTGGCCGGAGTGCACGAACGGCCAACCAAACAACTATGGCACCGAGTCCTTTGACAAACGCTCTCATGTAACGCACCATGTTGATGACGGCCCCACATCGGTAATTTTCCATCCCGTCCCGGCGCACGCCCAGTAACTCCGGCCTCACCTTTTCAGCTAGCCGCCCGAAACGGTCTCGGTCAGAATGTCGGTAAGCCCGCCGCCTTGTTCAGCGGAGAAGCGCTGATATTATGAGCTCCCCAGCGAATGCGAGCTACGAAGGGCCAAGAAAAGTCGACCGCTAAGCAGAAGGCAGGGAACCGAGGCCTCCATGTGGCACAAGCTCCATCTCCAACTTGATCCACGGAAGTTGAAAACAAGCTTCAATGCGAAGCTTTTTCCCATGGCGGCGTGGCCGAAGTATATCAAACCCGGTGCCTGGTTCCTGATTCGCTAGACTTGGATCATCCTGTCCGGAAGGGAGGATGGGGAGGGGCGGATCCACGTTGAAACATGAAACACCGTCAACGAAGTTTGCTTGGACGGTTTCCGCCGCCTGACCGCTTACCGCGACGGGGATGTTTCTGCGTGCTTGATAACTGCGGAGCGGAAATGCATGTCCGGTGGGGGACGGGGATTTAGGGTCTATAGGGCGGCGTACTTACACAAACGAATGCAAGGACGACCTGACAACCACCAGCCCTCTCTCTTCGAACCTTTTGTTGTTTCTCATTACTCGATCTTCCCTCCCTAGAAACTCGCCCGATGTTTTGCGTGTGACCTCGTATCACTATGAGATCATTCGTTTAGTGTTCAGCAGATTAGGAAGGCGGTTCTTTGACAATGCCCGGCCTCTCCCCTCCGCGCGCTCCCCGGCGCTTCTGGCAGTCTCGCTACACGCAAACGCTTGTTCGCTCTCTGGCATTCAACGATTTACTCAATAAGAGATGGCTTCAGTTCCATTGACCCGTATTGTATATGTTTGGAGACCACTTAGCTTTGCGCATTGAGAGAATTTGCCAACCACCTTTACCCAAGAAGGACAGACTGATCGAGAAGCGGGATGCACCGCGGGAAGATCCATTCACTTGCAGGACTAGCCCGTCCGCACGATAAACTCACAGCCGACCCACTAGCCAAGTTCCCTCGGCGTTCCTGCTAGTAGCCCTGCGGCAACCTTGAAGCTTGACTGGGGCCCCTTCCAGGATCTGCACACCTTTTTCGATCGGCGGCTGCGGCGAGATGGACGACCAATGGAACCCGATTGTGTGACTCTGGTTGACTCTGCTTTTCCTCTCAGGGAATAACCGTCCTTTGACTTTCGCCAGACCGTCGCCGATGTGGGAGGCAATAGTCTATTCTTCAGTCATCGTATACCACCTATTCGTCTGAGCAGCCATCGGTTGGTTGACACTTTATTGGCTTCTCGGCCTCGGTTTCCTTTCCCATGCGGCTTGATGCGTGAGCTTGTTCTCGCGAACTTCTTTCCAAATCAGTTCTCAAATCCCGCAGGTGGCATGACGCTTGGTGGCTACCCGGATGCCTACTATGGTCCGGCACCGTGGGGATGTCCCGGCTGTCCATCGTTTTACATGGATTTTTTGGAGCAGTTGCTTTGGCGATAGGATGTAATTTTTTCTGATTTATCACGATTCCATTTCGAGTCAATGACTTAGGGATAAAAATGGTATTCATGGTTCATTTCGTCGTTTACTATGACGCCAGTGTTTATAGCATCATGAAGCTCGACCAGTCGGTCCCGAAACAAAACCCCTGTGCCTCTGTTCGTATGTCTGTTGTTTGCAAATCGCTACCCTGTCTCACGCTCCGCATTACCGGGGCACCGCCCAACAACGTCCGGCAAGCATCAATCGCCTTAGCTCGAAACCAAATATTCCTACTTTGGCGTGCTTTGGTATACTCACTCATGTCCGATCCGGCTGTTTCTCGATCACCCATATGTTACTTGTCCTTTCCGGGCTGCTCTTACTCCTGCTTCGACTCCTGCTCGTGTGTCTGAATTTGCCGTTTGAACTCACATATACTGTATCTGGACTCGGGAGTTCCTTCATTTCCGTCCCCGCCGTTCCCAATGCGGACTCCATATCCTTGGCCTTGAAGTCCTCACGTATGGGTGTCGCGTCCGGTTGCCATTGCGGTGTGTCGTTCCACTGGCTAGGATACACATCTGAAGACCTCTTTCGCTTGTTGAATAGCTTCGGGAACCAGCGACTCATCCTCGAGATGATCTTGTTGTAAATATTTTCCGCCAGCGGCCTGATGCCCGGGATCGAGAGGGCAATGAGCGTCGCCCCGATTTCTGCGACTTCAATTGCGAGGAGTGGGCTGTAGATCCATGACTGATCTGGTTGCCACTGGCCGTTAATTACTAGTATAAGCCGTACCACGGATATGGCGACGACACTTCGACTGGTCAGTTTACGAATCAGCTGAAGCGTGATTAGGGGGACTGCTCACAGTATTCCTGGCAGTAGAATGCATGCCATTTGAACCTTGCGTTTCTTCCTCATTTCCAACATTCGGAGCATCGCAATGGGAATGCCGAATAGCACAAAGTCGCAGAGGAGTGAAACGGCTGAGTTAATGCCATAGACGAAGCCCCAGGGGAGGCACTTGTACTCGTTGAACTGGGTCTGCCACTCATAAGGCCAGATCGCCGTGACTGGGATGCAGTGCAGTACAATCAGCAACATTTGAGTGATGTACCCCGCGAGAAGGAAGAGAGCCGCTCCCTTGATCGCCATGAGAAAGCCGTTGTGGACAGCACAAACGCGATAGTAGAACGCCAAGCCCGAGTACCGGCAAAACAAAAGAGCACTAGTGTAAATCAGATGCGCGCTGAAGTCGAGAATCTCTGTTCGCTCTAGGGTATCCTGCGTCATGACAAATTGAATGAATTCAAAATGCCGACCAGATCCAATGTTTATGAGTGTGATGCACATCGGGACGAATGCTATGAACATAGCCTGTATCGCGACAGTCAGCACAGGCTCACGGTAGCCGACGCCATCGTACTGCTTACCATTGATATGACGGCTAGAATATCATCGATCCCGAAGCTTTTCCGTAAAAAGTATCGCGAGAATGACCGGCCGTTTACCACCACCAGCGTCAGAGCGAACATGAAGATGCACGCGTCCATGGACGGCGCGTCCCTGTCCTCATCAAGATATTCCAGGCTGATTTCAGGTGGTACGCGACCAGCCGCGACGGCTGCGGCGGCCTCGGAGTCGCCCATCATTTCGATGGTGACCGGTGAGATGTTGTCGATCCGGCTTGTAGTGTCATGCGGTAGGGAGGAGAAAAGGTGGACAGCCCGCGCACCATTTGCGCACTCAGGTTGCAGACCCCCCAAAACCTTTATGTTATTGATCTTCTGCTTCGGCATCATGCATCCTGCATCGAGTTGGGATGCGATCGGATGACACAGATTCGCAACTCTAAATGTCGGCATGGATGAAGGCCCTAGGTGAGCCTTGGCTGCATGCGCGCGAGTGAGGCTGTCAAGAAGGTTGGCGCTTGTGTCTGGACTGAAGAAAAGCTTGGGGAAAGCTTGAGCTCTGCCTTCAATCAGGCAGTCCGTGCGACCGGCAGTTTGGATCCGCCACCAGCAAGTCCACGAGCAATGTTAGGCGGCGACAGAATGAGTATGCAAGATAGCAACCGTTCAATTGACATTGTTGGCGTCGTTATCTCCTATTCTTTGAACCAAAGCCGGTGTCGAATTCCCGTCATCTCTTTTACCAAGATGCGCGATGCAAAGAGGGAAAAGTGTACTTTAGACTCCGGCCCCGGTCCGGGTGAAGGTCTGGTTACCTTTGGTTCCCTTTGGGCCTATGTGGACAGGCTGTCTCCGGAGATTGTCATGGTGTGAAGATTGTCGAGAATAATCGATGTTCACTAAAGAATCTCACAGGGAACTTTTTTCGTGCGGCAATAACTTCGGAGGCTCTCAAATCGCAACGATCGGCGGATCCAGCTCTCAGGGATAACCCTCCTATAAGAAAGAGTCCATGGCCCGACAGAAAGATATCACTAGAAAAATAAGTTAATGGAGATGGCTGGAGCTCTTTAACTATTGGCTGGATCGTTCCCAGTCGATTATGGTAAGAATTGATGACTCGTCTTCGTGTTTGCTCGAAAAGTCGTATCGGAGACTTGGGGCTGGTGGTTTCTGCCCGAGCCCAGCCACTTTCAATGCGCAACCTCAGCCAGGCATCGTCTGCAGGCATTAGACGATGGAACAATGAGTTGATCGTCTCATACAAGCAGTCGAAACACTATTGCCAAAACGACAGGATAAAAGATGGTGGCTTCTTCAGCTTCGATTCCATTATTTTTTCTTCTTCCCCGCATGACGATTTCCGGAGACGACCTGTTTACATATGCTATCTTGGCCATTGCAACGGGGCCGGTTCATACCCGACGCGGCATTCCGTCTGATATCTTTGCCTTAAGCGAGCAGAATCCTGCTCAGAGATTCGCCACATTGTCTGTCATGGCGGAGGCCAAAGACCCCGAGAGACTGAGTCGTGCTGGGCTCCTTGACGTTTTCCTTTCCTTGGCCTCGATACACGCGCTTTAGAGGTGCCATGTTTAGGGGAATAAGCGTGGGTCGGACGGTTTTTCGTTGATGAGCTTCCTACTGATCGACTATGCGAAGTTCTCGCACTTCAGAAATGGCGCGTGGTTTGTATGTTTGGAGAAAGCGATGATGTGATGGTAGGATCAATATATAGTAACAATGGTTTGAGCTTATGTTATGTTGACCTTTCTTTTTTTCTGTTCTGCAATTTTTGGAGCCGGCTTTCCGAGTACCTCGGCCTCCGCGATGTCTAGAAGATTAGACGAGGCTTAGGTGTGTCGATCGTTGAAGAGGATGATGTCGTAATGTAAGTATTCGAGGGCCTTTCGTTTCTTCTGTCCCTTACTTTTCCTTTCTTCTTGGCTTAACGACGCCTTGGGGATCTCTATAGGGTGATAAGTTAATGTAAAAGTCTAGCATACGCCAGGAACAACCCGTTCTTTCAGGTCATCCGTTGTCCGAATATTTATCATGTTCTGAACAAAGGAAGACTATCAATTCCAACTGCATCGGAATAAAAAAACATACAAGAAGTAAGAAGCCTACTGAAAAGCTTGTTACTGATTGGAACTATACGTGAACATCGAAATGAGAATAATTGTTTCTGAGAGCACCAAAACTGTGAGCTATGTTGGGAAACATTCGCCGTGCGCTGTGTCGGAAAGCCCTTCCAAAATTCTACGTTGAAGCAACGCATTCTCAAGTAACAATCAGATTCGAGCAGAATCACTGTCCGAAAATAACTGGAGGTATACTTCACGCACTCTGACCAGTGTGAAGAAAGCGGGAGTGTTCTCCAGCCACCATTCTTGTAGCAACCTGCGCCGAGTTGACCGTTTTCAATCGAATCTCTTTTACCAATAGCATACATTTTCACAAAGATAACTGTATACAGTGGCAGCGGAAGATCAGAAGGCTGAATTTTAGTCGTCATTCCTTGAACCTTTGTTGACGATCTAAAGGGGAAGAGATCAGTTCCAGCTGAAATCTATTACTCCAGGACTAGCCTCTATCAACAGGGACCCTTTCGTACAAGGCAGGTGGGTGATACACTCTCCACTGTCGTCGAAAGAGTCCGTCCGATAACTTAGCAAGATAGGCTACAACCAACTTATGCGCCCGCATGGTCTACAGCCAATGTGCGACCTGTGTAACAAGTTTATGGACGACACTCTAGTATGGCCCTCAGAAGATTCTTATGACATTATGACTGTATTGCAGTCTAACATGGAGTTTTATCCTTCTTTCTATATTAAATAATCATGTGATCGTCAAATCATCATTCAGACAGGTTATCTTCGTTCCTCCCTGTCCTTTGATCTCGAAAAAGTGTATGGTCACCTACCACACATCGTCATTGACACAAACAAAGACACATGGACAAAAATACATACAACACCAGGTGTTCGCTGGTCGTCACCGACCCAACTACTAATCCGGCCCTCATTGACTTATCTATGGGAGAGCGGACGGGNATCCCGAGTTTTCCAATGGGTATGGTCGTATNNNNATGACAACTTCGCTGCAAAATGGTTGAATATAGCACCCGACTACCACCGCATTGGGCTGAGCCGAAGGCCCCTGGGGAGCTCTGCAAAGTGGATCACCGCTCTTCAGGGCCTGTCGGCCGATGCAACCACCCCCATCTCCGCCCCTTGAAGATTTCATCGCTTCAGTAATGATCATCGCTGGTTCCCTAATATGATCGGTGAAAAATGGAGAAGATAGAGGGTCTGAAGCGGCCATCCGCAGCTATTCCGGTTGCCCAACGGATCACGAAATGATCTTAAAAGCATCAACTATTCTCTTCCTTTCACCCACCTCACCCGGACACTGACACCGCAATCTTCTACACGGCTTTGACCATGGTCCGACTATCACTCAGCTCCGTCCTCACCCTTGGGGCCGCCATGGCCAATGCCCTCGCCGCAGGCAACTGCACTGGCGTTAACGCAATCAGCACGAAGTGTATTTCAAAGGAGACCTCACATACCCGCGACTTCTTCTACGTTGGTGGCCGCTACATCGAGGGCGCCGGGGGCAATGTTACAGTTGACCAGCTCTACGTCGAGAAACTCACCCCCGTCGGTGCTCATGGCATTCGCAGGCGCGTCCTACCTGCTACGAAGCCCCTCGTCTTTTTCCACGGCGGCGGCACCACCGGCGTCACATGGCTGAACACTCCGGACAACCGCCCAGGATGGGCGTCGTACTTCTTGCAGCAGGGCTATACGGTGTACATCGTTGATGTCACCGCAATCGGCCGCTCGTCGGAGAACAACTTTGCAAATTTTACCATGATCCCCGGCACTTCGGCCGAGGGCCTCGAGAAGGGTTTCACAGCGGTGAAGGTATACAACACCTACCCGCAGTCAAATTTGCATACCCAGTGGCCTGGAACTGGCCGCAAAGGGGACCCTGCGTTTGAGCAGTTCAAGAAGACCATCGTACCGCTATCCACCAGCTGGGTCCCCCAAGAACTTGCTCTGCGTGCTTCGGGGTGCGAACTGTTGTCTCTCCTCGGTGAGAAAGCCTACCTCATCTCGCACTCTATCGGCGCCCGCGGCCCGATCCTCTTGTCCAACGACTGCCCCGAGTACATTGCCGGCAACATCAACCTTGAGGGCACGACGATCCCGTTCTGGTCGTACGGATACGACCTAGGCGGTACGCCTGCGAATCCGTGGGGGCTTTCCAACACGCCCTTGGACTACGACCCGCCAATCTCGAGCCCTGACGAGCTCGAGACTGAGGTTGTCGGTAATGAGACTCTTGCGTTGCGTAGCTGTCATCGCCAGAAGGAGCCTGCGCGCAAGTTACCCAAGATTGCCAGCGTCCCATACTTGATGGTCACGGGAGAAGCGAGCGTTCATGTCACGTATGATCACTGTCTCATCAATTACCTGAAGCAGGTTGGTGGGCAGCCCGATTGGATTAAGCTAGGTGACATTGGTATTCATGGGAACGGACATTTTCTGCATGTTGAGAAGAATAGCTTGGAAATTGCTGAGGTTGTGAAAGAATGGATTGAGGAGAAGGAGAGTAAACAAAAGGTCTTTAATGTTCCAATACCTGCAGATCAACAGTAGTGGGTAGCAACCTGAAGGAAGTTGATATCATTATCTATCTGATTCAGCGATATGTGACTA
The DNA here is from genome assembly GCA_001937105.1 of Colletotrichum chlorophyti. Classification (NCBI taxonomy): domain Eukaryota; kingdom Fungi; phylum Ascomycota; class Sordariomycetes; order Glomerellales; family Glomerellaceae; genus Colletotrichum; species Colletotrichum chlorophyti. The sequence continues at coordinate 335,543 of MPGH01000002.1, forward strand.
AGTGGTTCCAGAGAGCCACGAAGCTTTGGTGACTTCTCCGAACTGTTACCAAATGGGGGGTGGGAGTTCCGAATTTGTGTTTCAAAAAACGCTGCAGGATTACAAAATGATGTACTGGCGTTTTGACCAAAAGCACCTTCCAAGAGCGATTTTAAAGAAATAACTTCTGATTATTCGCAATGCTGAACTATCGGAAACGCTCTTGCCGACTCGTGTATCACCAACATAATGTCTTTCTGCCTTAAGGTCTTTCGTTCTCTCTCACTTACATCCATTTCCTCTCGCCCGATGACGTCCGCTGCCTGACCCTTCAAACTCCCTTCACCTCGTTCATTAACCCCTTGCTTGCTCATATCAATCATCCTTTTGCATAGGGTCAATTCAGTCATACATGCAGCGGATGAATATAAATCCGCTACATGAGCCATCTTGCTTCAGTCCATATATCACACTCCTGCCATTCGTGCTCACGTTTTCATGTGTTGACAATTTTTGTTCATAACATCTCAGCCACAACCAGGTCGAGCAATCCAACCACAAAACAAAGCAATCTTGGATCCAAGCAAAAGAATCAGAAGATCATTCCGAGCAACTTAACCTCCCATGATTCGATTAAAACGTCCCGCTACGCGATGTGAGTCACACGCAACGGTGGTGATGGTCCGAGGTCAAGGACAGTTGGCACTTTCGGTCACTTTGCTAATGCTATACAAAATGTCCACGTTCTGACGCAAAGTTGTACACCCAAGCCGTCCAAATTCTAACGCTCGTTCAATATTGCTGAAATTGTACTCAGATGACTGCTGAATGCATTACATGGCCCATGGTATGGCGATCTACAGCGCGTTTTCGAAGACCCCCACGATATCCTCCGCATTGGTGATGACGTTCGTTTTTGCCCTCACCATAGGCCTTCGTCTGCTGATGGCTTGAACATACTCTTGACTGGATGGAAAATTGACCTTCATCCTCGACAGTGGCTCAAGCAAACCTTCCACTGGAATCGGACCAGTTCACCTGCCCCTGTTGACTCATTTGCTTCTATATTGAGTGCTGTCAATCTTCAAACAAAGACGACCTGTCCTAAATCATCTTCGAACTCGCGCTCAACAGCCCCCTAGAGTCGGTAAACTGACCGATGCTGACGTTAGGGCGCCCGGAAGACTAAGTTGATTGAGTACTCTTTCCAATGTCAGATAAGAGAGCCTGTTTCTCGCTCGAAAACATCCAAGCCTTCTATTTGCACCGGCTGAGAAGTTAAAAGACAAGATCGACTGATAAAACAAGCTACAAATGGGCATGAAATTGAGCTCTCGCAGCCCTAGTATCAGGCCAAACTCTGGGGGATCATCAAGCATATACACGATTTCCGCATGTGAACTATCTCATTTTCGATGCTGTTCGTGTACAGCACGCACCAGCATCGACCTAAAGGAAGAACTCTGACTTTCGTGCGAGTAGGCGGTTCGTCAGTCCACTAGCAAGCCTGCTGATCGAAGGTTCGCGTCAAAAAGCCTGCAAGCCGACGACAGCTGATATCAGCCCACACTGACACGAGTTCTCATTTGATGAGGGCTGCTCAAAGGTCTCGCTCGACGATGCGCTAAACTTGATCCGGCTTTGAAGGCTCCTCAACAATGCTCGTTCCGGCTGCGAGTCGGCAACCTGTTTTGGGTTGCGTAGAGGCCCACGCAAGACATTCCCTGAAACCGAGGCATGGCGGCCGGAAATATTGAGCGGAGCCTGGCTGGAACGTCTTGGTGGCAAGCCACCAAGACAGGACCCTTCATCGGAAAGGGTCGAGATCTCCCCCTTGGAATGCAAGCACGTTACTGGGACAGAGGGGCCTGATGATAATCTGGTCAGATTCCCTGATCTATCCATTCTGTTTCTTGATCCAAGTTTCATTCTTCCTAGATACATTCAAGCACCACGGACTCCACCCTGCATTACGCATCTTGCTTCCGTAATTGATTCTGAATAGCTTCACATCAGGCATACGTCTCTGAATCGACAGCTTGTCAGAGTGACACGGCTTCTGACTGTATTACTTGACTGTCTACAACGGCATCGCTCGGCCTGAGCTCTTTTCACCTACCCTACACACGACGTCATGCGTCTAGACCGGCTGATTCCTGTGCTGCTGACTCTCTGTGTGCCAACGATCTTTGCTCAACAGGCATCTCTTCCAGATCTTCCCGGGTTATCTCTTGACGACAACCCTCCTTGCGCTGTAAGATGAACGATCCTTGGCAATGACCAACTAGTCCATTATTAACGCAGCAAAGATCCCATGTCTACTGTCAGCTATAGAACAATCCGCCTGTCCAGCGAACGATCAGACATGCCTCTGCCTGGATGATGGATTTATTAAAAATATAGAGGGGTGTGTTCTCACGAGCTGCCCACTCAAGTACGCACTTAGTACGATCGCGTGGGCTCTCCCTGGCGGCGAAAGTCTCTCGCTAACTAGTCATCTCTAGTCACGCAAAACATAACCTGGACGGCGTGCGACTTTCCACTGCATACCCACGATTACGGAACGAGGATTTTTCGCATCATTCTGTTCATTGTCTTGCCAACCCTTTCGATCGTGCTCCGGACAGTGACAAAATTCGCTCGATTGTCAACATGGGGTTGGGATGATTATACCGTTTTCGTAGCATATGTAAGTGAAAACCACCTGTTCTGGGAAGCATCGCGGACGCTAAACAACGGGCAAAGGCTCTCCTGGTGTCATACCTTTCTCTGCACATGTTTCGTAAGTTTGCGATTGCATGGAGGTAGGTCTGATGTATGCTGACAGCCATGATTAGTGGAGCACAACGGAGCTGGGATGGATCTCTGGACCCTTACCACTGAGCAAATTACAAACTACTTCAAGGTGAAGATCTCCACCTGATTTACTCCGAGCAGCCTTTATTCCGCCATCACTAAACTCAAGAAGGCCTTCTACGCCCTGCAAACCCTCTACCATGCATGCATAGACGTGATCAAGGCATCAATTCTCTTCATGTACCTCCGCATTTTCCACCTTCCCGACGAGAAGATCCGCATTACTCTCTGGATCACCCAGGGCGTCAACCTCCTAAGTGGTCTCCTCTTCATTTTTATTGGCCTCTTTCAATGCAGACCCGTCAGTCTTGCGTGGACATTCTGGACAGGGGAGGCGACAGGGAAGTGCATCGACATCGCACAGTTGGGGCTGGCGCATGCGTGCATCAACATTGGGCTAGACGTGTGGATCCTGATTCTGCCTGCAACACAAATATGGAACATGAACCTCGCGATGCGTAAGAAGCTTGCCATCATGTTCATGTTCAGCCTCGGTCTTTTGTAAGTCCCTTGCCCATGTAATTCTTTTCCCTCACCAAGACTAACACAGCTTTCAGCCTCACCGTTGTGAGTATAATTCGCGTCAAGTACATTTTGGACTTCAAGAAGCAACCTTTAAACCCAACAGGTATATCAAATTATGAACCATAGTGGAAAATGTTCTCAGAAACTGACCTGCCCCAGTTGCCATGATGCCGGCCGTGCTGTGGTCAGACATCGAGTTGAATGTAGGCATATTCACCGCTTGCATACCAAACCTTCGCCAATTCTTCGTGAGGTTCATCCTGGGTCGATCGGAGAGGAAGAAGAGTCTGAGCTTAGCCGTGGCGGGCGACAAGGGGTTCAACTCTCACTCTATGCCAAAGACACCGACGTTCACTCAACAATTGAGTGAACTTGACACAGTGGACATGGGCCAAAGCCAGGATGGGTCAGCATCACCAGTGAACAAAACTCCACAGGCGTAGGGTAAAGGAATGTGTTCTCATTGTACAGTAAGCATTACGATATTTATGAACCGGACTCTTTTTGTGGTTGGACCTCGCTTGTAACAGCCGGAACATGCATAAGGATTTTATCAGACTAGCGGAAGCACCAAGCCTTCCAGGTAACAGAAACATACGAATATGGAGATCGAATTGCTGGAATGTTTGTTTAAACTTCAATTTTACAACGACAGTCTAGATGAACATATCATAGCCTACTTGTTAACAAATTGAACCGACTTGAACTTATAACAGGAGATTACTATGAGCAAGAGCCTAGCAAGAGATGAAACTAGGCAAAATATTCGATTCTAAGATTCTATATCTGGCGGGGATTGAGCTTCTTGCTTCGGCCCTTCTATCTTTAAGACGACGTATTCCACCGAAATATTCACCAATTACGGCACCATCAACTGTTCAAGTACCCGGGCTTCGCACGATCTTGGGTGGATTACCTCTAAGTATCATTACCACTTAAAGGTTAAAATACGAAAGCTTTCTTCTTGACGAAGAAAATGCTTCCACCGTACTCTCTATGCAACAGTATCTCAACTATCGCAGTCGGCTGCCATGACGACATTGAAGCTGAGAGAGTCAATAATGACAACGCCGTTTCGAATACAAGCACATCGTCTACTTCTTCTGCGAACAATGTATACACAACTAGTTATGACCTCGGAACTTGTGATGCTACTTAAGCCAGATAGACTAAGAAAAGAATGAAGGAGAGTTTTAGCGGCCTCGGACTGTTTAAAACGGTCAAAACCGTTTGACAGCTAGGTGTTATACACTTGAATAATAATAGTAGGGCGACACTGGCATCGTTTTGAAATGCACTCGTTATTTGTGTACGCTTGTGATTAGCCTCTCACTGGAGGCAAGGTACAGGGAGATTGTGGAAAGAAGATGGGGTCTTGAGAAAATTTTCTCTGAGTTCTAAAGTAAAAACACCTTTAGCTTTTGTGGTAGATGCAGAGTAGACAAATAATTGATTTTGATTTTTATTACTTGGTAAGCAACCATCATCTTCACTGTTTCGCCGTGAGTTCAGCTCTTGGTTGGTATGTATCTAGTTTACAGTAATCTGTGACATCTGAAAGAGAGCTAACCCATAGAAGTACACAAGTCGGTAGACCTGTACTCTCTAATTTTCCAACCAACTTCAAACCATTCGAGTTTCTGCTGTCCAAATAAGCTTTGGTGTTGCACACGATTAACTGACGGGAATCTATATCCACTTCACGCACTCATCATATAACTCCGCTTAGTTTCGAATTCAAGTTGAATGTGAACTATTCGGGCACTTTCTTCAAGTTCTAAAACACCCGAGAGCCCTTGAGTATAACATATGGGTTGACATGTAACAAGACACGCTCACAGTAGGGGAGGTTCCAGAAATGCGCAAACCGTGCATAGGTGGAAAATATTCCTTTCACCTCTTTCGACCTATTTGCCTTGCGCTTGAAACTGAGATCTTGTGCTATTGAGCGCCGAAAAACACTCTTTTTTTTTTTTTTTTGAAGTTACCCTTTCAAAAGGTTTGTTCTAGTCGGGGAGTGTCGTGGGCCAGCGATAGTGTCCGTGACGGAAGTCTTCCAAGCGCCAACCAACAAAGGGAGGGTCACACATAGGAATTGCATCTTTTTTATGTCACATGCTAGACCTGCCTAGATTGGATCAGTTTTTGGCTGGGCTGATGAAGCCTTTAAGAAGCCAAAAGTCGCTTCACGCGATGGAATGAGGAGCGAAATCACCAGTATTTGTCGGCCATTCCACCGTACTTCACGTCATGCATGGTATTTTAGATTATGTTGCCATTTGATCATAAACTACTCTTTCATCAATTATTTGGCAGTTGGCGTTTTACTGTCAGCTCAAAAGTGAGAAAAGATGCAAGAACCATCTAGTGCAACACTCGATTGTAACGCTCCCCCGTTGGTGAAGACAATATACATCGACCATTTGGAATTTCATTGATTTCTAGTACCAAAGCTTAGGTTGGGCTCACTGGTAAGCGAGGCTTCCCTGTTTTACTCCTCATTTCTTTTCCTACTGTGTCCGGTATATGAAGCTGTCTAACATCATCGGTTGGATGAAGTTGAATAGTAATGCGAACAGATTCATTCGATTGATACTCAAGTAATGATAAGTAAGACGGCTTAATTTATACGAGAGGAGACAAACATTAGAACATTCTACCAAGCGGGGATATCAACGCTACTTTAAGACGGCCGAAAGACTGCTCAAATTATTCAAAAAGTTACAACCTATTACCCACGATATACTTTTATCCAAGCTCAACCTCTTAATGGCTGGTTCCATACAGGTAAAAGTACGAACAGCAACACACACAAACTCGAGAACACGCCACCACCAACCATGGCTTGAAGAACGATCTTGTGCTGCAGCCTCCTCAGGTGCACATCCTTGACGCGGATTTTGCGATCGAAAATCATCATCCGGGACAGGAATTTCATGAGTCCCGTGCGCTGCGACAGCATGGACGCGCTGTCGTCGAAGCGCTCCCAAGGGAGGGGCTGTCTTCTCGTGAAGAGAAGCAAGAAGAAGCAACTACCCCTCAGACCGGATAGAATAAGCGACATGCCAATGAACCACATCGGCCACGGTGCAAAGGCGTTCCACCGGCTGTGGGCGCCCATGTACGGCACAAACGCCCTCAACAGGACGCAGAGAAAACCAGCAATAGTAAGCGCGATGCCCACGCTCGTCGCCATGCAGAGCGTCTCGAATGTGCCGTTAGAAACGCCGAGACGGACAAAGTTTCTGTGAGAGCAGTTCTTAAGCAGACCGTAGACGTGGTCAGCGACGGGACGGAGGTGTGCCGGATCGGACGAGTGCTGGAGGTTGAGAAGGGCCTGGTCGCGGATCGCCGGAGGGATGTTTAGTTCTTTTTCGGCTCCCGGGAGAAGGAATGTCTTGACGACGGCGTTGAGCTCGGTTCGGTAAGCCGAGTTAGGAGCGATGCGGGTCGGGACGACGGCGGTTGTGCAGACAGGCTGCGCGCAGGCGTTGGCCCAGGAGCGGATGCGATCGCGGCCGGTGGGGGCGCATTTGGAGTTAGGTCTGCAGGCGGCTTCCGGGGCGATGAGTTGGACGATATTGGTCATTGTCTCGTTGGCTTTTGACACATCAGTATGGAATAATCGTATGGACAAGAGAGGCAATAACTGACCTGCTTCGGGATCGCAATCGAACTCGGACATTTGGGCGATGGACGGGAGCTTGAGGGGTATAGACTCCACGCCGCTATCCGCCAAGCTGTTACGCGTTGATGAGTCCTGGTCGGAATCCTTGTCCTTTTCACCCATCTTGAAGTTGTTGAGACTTCCTGTCTTAGAGTATGCCTTCTCGTAGTTGCGAAACCTGTTCACGTCGTTAGACCAAGACAAGCGATACTCATCGCTGCGGATAAGCATACCAAACGAAAAACTCAAGGTTCTCCGGAGAGAACTCAATATACTTGAGATACATGTAGAAGTCATAAAGAGACATTGGAGAACCTGCAAGAGGGAGACATTTTGTTAGTTGTTGTTCGGATTCTCAATGTTTGGTGCCGTCGTTGATTATTGTAGTTGGTGATGGCGAATGGGATGCTCACATGTTTCATTGGCCAAAACCTTCTCCAAGCTCAACCGCGCCGGAATGGGGCTCTTTTCGCGTCCATCTCTGCTCATTGGTCTCGTCCCCGTCCGGATTGCGGCTGCGTACTCTCTGAAGTCTCGATACTCGGGCTTCTTGTACCAAATCAGCCAGTCGGGAAATTGGAATCCCGACTTCTTCACCTCCTCACGCGCCGGACTTTGTTGTCTCTTGGCCGCCATTTCGAAAGGCCTGGGGTCTTGTAGTGTGTCCACAGGGTATAGCTATAGGTTAGACGGACGAAGACTGGATTCGAATTTCGAAAGGGAAGGAAAGGATGAAATTCAGGGAAAAAGGTGCGAAAGCAACAGTCAGGACCCATACGCGTGTCACAGGATGCCAGGGGCCGTCATATATCAGTTACTCGCTTTGCTCGGAACTCTCAGTGACCATTGTTTGCATGTGCCGCGGGCGCTTCGACGCCAACAGATCAGACCTGGTGGCCAGGACGTATGCGGGATGGGAAGGAAGAAAGGCTCTCGGCACACTTGAGACTAGGCCAGGCCGAAAAAGTGTGGATCTTCCAATTGGCAGTGCTTGGTGACGCCGCTGTAGACAAACCACCCGTACCGCACGAACGGGCTCAGTGACAGCGGAGGAACAATGAAAGATGCTTTCCAATGGAACGCATAGGCCAATCACAATCTGGTTGGGAATTATTTTGTTTTTTCGGCACTTATGTCTCGCACATCCGACCAATGACGGTGTAAGCGGATGGAACGCCACGGCTTATTGCTAGGTGACGAGTCCGGTGCAGTCGAACTCGAGTTCGAGTTCTCGACCAGTTAGAAGGTTGGCAAACCTCACTCGGACGGTCATATCGGATTATAGATGTTCGGATGATTCGGTATACCAACCGGATCCAGGTGAACGAGTCAAAGCGGCGCCGTAAGGTGTGTGAGGGTATCTTTTCTTAGCATATCAGCCATGGTGTCGGGCTATTCTGAATTTGGGTGATACATCGTGGCGCTTATGCCTTTTCACAGTTAGTGTCGGTCTATGATGAGCGTCCATAAATGTCGAAAATCACGTATCTTCTCGTCCTCACTAAGATAGGTAACAGTTACAGCGCGAATGCGGCGAAAGGACCGGTTCCTTCATTCAATGTACAGATCTGTTCAATTCCCCTCCCTGCGTCCTTTTGCTCTTGCCCCAGAGGTGCGATGGACAAGAAGATTCAAATCTTGAATGTCTCACCTCTCTGTCGGCAGCAAACAAAGAATAGCCTCTTCTCTTGCCACTGTGGTTTTCATTCTGTCCCGAGGCACTGAAATAGGCCGCAAATTTCGCTGACAAGAAGTACAAAGTCCAGGCCCTTTCTGAGGGATGATCGGGGAAGGATGCGTGACAATGAAGAAAAGGAACAATCGACCAAATCGGTGTCTCTTTTCCAATTACTCCTGAGCGGAACTGTCCGCATGACGCGCACTCGAGCTTTCCCTTTTCCTCTGGACAACGGTTATTTGTTCCACGTCGGACCGGGATGCAAAAGTTCTGGGCGCGGTGACCCTTCTAGTGATAAATCTCGGCTGCCCAGTCTGTTGTTCATCCTGGGCTGAATAACCCCCAAGCTTTATGCGGTGCCTCCTACTAGGAATTTGCAACCTGGAATGGTAATTTTACGTGGAACTGACGGTAAAGAAGGAGTAACATCAGGATGTAGTAGGACTCTAAGAGCCGTCAAGGAGAAGAAGGAATAATTGGTGTATTAACTTCTTCCCCCAAGTCTCATCCCGCCTCAATCCGGGTCTGGATATATTAATGCGCACTGAGCCCTTGTCGCCTTGACACCTGACTTTCTGCTCGCGGGTCGATAAGCTCAACTGCAGACTAGTTTGTGGATGAGACACGCAGCGATCGTACGAGTAAAACAGACTTTCTCGATTAAGGCAAAGCCAGTTTAGCCCTCACAGAGTCAGGAACATGGAGACAGTTCCATTTTCTTTAGCTAACCAGAGCTTGACTCATTGCCCAAGGTTGTGACTCGCATGATTGACGGTGAAGGGGACACTATGTTCGCCTTTTACTTTCCTCTTCAGGTGCCATCTGTCAACAGTCCTCTCCCAACGCTTGGACCAAGCACTTCCCCTGAGTTGTGCACACCAACTTGGCGCTTGGATGAACTGATGCGCCTGGCGGTCCGAGTGTTAGTTCATCTCAGTAGTTCGAACTCGCCTACCCTGCAAAACATGCTCACTAACATTGCTGTGAGTTCTCGACATGGTCGGCACTTCATCACCTGGGGCCTCTGCTCGCGTCCGCGCCGCCGTCAGCATTGTAAGGCCTGCATTTCAGCTGCTGTGGAAGCCAGGTAGCTCAGTTGCGGCAGTCTCCCCGTCATCGAGTAATCACGGCGGTACGGTGGTGTTTCAGTAGCAGTACAGTTCACAGTCACTCCCCACCTCAGACTCGAATGCAAGCAAGCAAGATTTGCAGGCTAGAATGGCTGGCGTTGAACCTTGCCAAAACAATCGGACAATCGTACCTTTTTTTTGGCTGCATGCGGGAAGGCGTTCCGGGGTTGAAGGCGGCTGTTTGGACTTGTTAAGTACCGATCAGAAGTTCTTTTCTGCTGAGCCTCCCTAAAAATAGGTACATAGCAAGCAATCATGACGTTTGTGTTTAGTGACATAGAAACGCCCAACACCCCTAAACACCTCCCTTTCATCTCTTTAATCCTAACTTCGAGGTGACCGAGGAAGAAAATCGGAATTGGAAAGGCTTCCCGGCTTTCCGGTTCGAGATCGGTGGAGAGAGGACCAAGTCTCCGCCACTGTCTTAAGTCGATCGAACAAATGCGTCAGCAACACTTGCATATCTCAGCCATCTGGGCGAGACATCTCAACAACGACCCTTTGAACTGGGTCTCCATGTTGATGATCGAGATTCGTTTCCTTCCCCTCCTTGAGAAAAGTTATTCTTTACCCTTGTTCAGAAAAGCCGCTTCTGGCTTTGACAGAACCCTTACTCCGCTCCTGACTCCGAATGCATCCAAGTGGGCAGGGGTGGTCGAGACATCGCAGTGTGCCTCGACCGGTGACTACATTGTCATGTCGTCTTGCGCAAAACCTGAACCTTCGAAATCGAACAGATCGTTGCCTGTACCTCAAACTCCGTGTACAGTCGTGCTTTAGGTGGCATATTTCGGGATGGCGATTGCGAAAGACAATGAGAATAAATATTTTCAGGATAAACGTCAAAGGAACCAGACACTCGGGAATACAAATCCGTATCCGTATCTGGAGGTTTCGGCTCTGGAACCAGCAATGCATGGGTAGACTGCCTAGTTGGTGCTGGTAGACTGTGACGCCATCCATGATCTGTCAGCGACAACGCAAAGCATAAAAAAGAAAGATAAACACTGAAAAAGCCAACGCTGTAAGGTTTTAGTTCCCCAATTATTTACCTTCTGCTTACATCATTTTCCATATTGAAATCGCTTTCAAGACCCATGCAAGTCTTAGCATGTCCATTCGCGCTCCAAGCTCTCTCGGCCAGTTTCCAATATCACAGCCTCAAAACTACCAAAAGTACCCGCAAATATACAACTTTCAGTAGACATCTTCGCATTTGATTTAGCATCTTCTGACTAAAATATACAAATCAGTTACAGTCGAGGCTGTGGTGGGCGTGTTGGCGCTTTGTTTTCCTCGACAGCGTCGGTCCCGCCCGCTCGAATTCCCGCCCTGGCAGCTGATGCGTCACGGGCTTCCGGGCTACTTCAATAGGATTCGCCTCCTTCTTGACATAGAGACGACGCTTAGATATAGATTATTATCGGAAGATTTTATTTCTCTGACTGTGTATCCTGACTCGCGGTAGAAAAAAATCATGACTAAAATAGAAATGCCAAGCTGAATAACCTTTTCATGATCTGTTTTACTAAACTGTGTCTTCGTAGTTTTGTAATATCGAGCAGCGGAGACAGGGAAGTTTCGCGCCCTTCTTGCAACTCCTTGAGATATCTTCAGTGACAATTCGAATCCGAATATTAAGCCAGCGACTCTGATGAACAAAATTCGATCAAATAAAGGACGCTGCAATTATTTTCCCATTTCCCCGTTTTCATTAGCAAAAACGACGACGATGGGCGGTGATGACTGACTGCGCCAGTGTGAAAAGACGACAAGTCAGCACTGGACTGCCGATAACCTGCAGTCTCAGCTTCTTGCTTACATGTATTTCACCTCAGGTACCTTCTCTGAGGTCTTTATCTATGGGTATTCCAAGTAAGGTATGTGCCTTGCAATTCGTTATATATCGCTAAGTTTGTCTGGAAATGTTTAGGAGATCGCATTTCACATCCAAATTTAAATCATCGATCAATAAAAGTGAAATCTTTGTCAAAGAGTGCCGTTAATATAATGCTAGTTAGCTATGAGTACTACTAGTATATCCCCCTTTAGTGTACTAATTCACTCCGGGAGAAAGCTGAAAGCATTGATCAAGCCCACGGTATCCTAGCAAGAGAGATTCTGGACAAGCTTGACACTTGCACCTTCCAGGCTCACAGCTTCTGGACAGTAAGCAATTAGCTTCATATTGTTAGTTAAGAATTATTGCTTCAATGACGGGCGAAGAAGGCTTAGGGTTGGTTGCCTTACTTTACTTCTTGCCATTGTACTTATCCTCGGGATAGGGACCGAATTCGGTGCTCTGGCGCTTCTCATTGTATTTATCCTCAGGGTAGGGACCGAATTCGGTGCTCTGGCGCTTCTCATTGTATTTATCCTCAGGGTAGGGACCGAATTCGGTGCTCTGACGCTTCTCATTGTATTTATCCTCAGGGTAAGGACCGAATTCGGTGCTCTGGCGCTTCTCATTGTATTTATCCTCAGGGTAGGGACCGAATTCGGTGCTCTGGCGCTTCTCATTGTATTTATCCTCAGGGTAGGGACCGAATTCGGTGCTCTGGCGCTTCTCATTGTATTTATCCTCAGGGTAAGGACCGAATTCGGTGCTCTGGCGCTTCTCATTGTATTTATCCTCAGGGTAAGGACCGAATTCGGTGCTCTGACGCTTCTCATTGTATTTATCCTCAGGGTAGGGACCGAATTCGGTGCTCTGACGCTTCTCATTGTATTTATCCTCAGGGTAGGGACCGAATTCGGTGCTCTGGCGCTTCTGTGGAACGCTGAGTTTCGATCCTGGCGCCGCAATGGCAAAGCTGGCCGCAAGGGCAAGAATAGTTGTGACTTGGGACAACTTCATGATGGCTTGACTTGAAATTGAAAACTGTCAAACGGCAGTAAAAAGATGAATTTTCAGGATTCTAGTGATTGTTTGAAGAGCGTGGTATTGAACTGTGTCGAATGCAAAGGCTCGAATGACTGAGGACAAAATCACGTTTAAGTACAAAGGCATATCGAGCCATTTCCCTAAGCTGACATGTCCGTCAAGCCTAGTCAGTTGATGCCATCATGCCGACGGAAGCGGACACTTTCGGGAATGGCTGCCGTGCAGTGAATTTCCTATCCGTTATAGTGTCATTTTGCTCATCGTGATGTTACTTTCTGGGGAGGGAGAACAAGTCAGTCATGGCGCAACGCCGGCACAGCGCGATGACTTGTTTCTTCTTTCTGACTTTTCATGTACTCTACTAGCGATGGATGAAAGTTTAAACCCGTAACACAGATAGTTGAGAATCGTTTGTGCAGTCTGGAAACTTGAGGCCTCGGGTGATTTCCTGCGTCATGTCGATCTACTGGCGCAGCGAAAAGTTTCTCCTTTCCTAGAAACATGTTTTCAGAAATTGTATCTTATCCCTGGCGTCTCATACACTGCGCATTCTCTTCGGCATATAACGCCGACATCCGCCGGGCCTGCGGAATCATACTAACGTTCCAATGTTCTTCAAGTTGAGCCCTTTTCTGTCAGTCCATTTTGCCCTCTAGACAATGACTCACAAAGAGCTCTTTCACACCTCGATGATAGTGGCGTTGCTCGCCGCAGCTTTCTCCACTGTTTTCCGATCCACCTCAATGTCCAGCTTTGGTGTTGTCAACTCTTGCGCACGCCCGCGTTACACTGTCCGGACACTATCATATGATCCACTTATTCAACATATCGAGAATTTTGTCACTCCTCAGGAGGCTCAGCACTTGTTGCAGATTGCGTAAGTCAATGTTTGCGCTGCGAATGCCATCAATACTGCTAATGACTCCCGCAGGCAGCCGAAGTTTCAAAGGTCCCGTGCCATTGGAACTGACGGGCGATCTGTAGCTGCTCAAGAGCGAACCAGCTCCACTGCATTCTTGTCTTCAGACGATCCCATTGTCCAATGCATCAGGTCTAGAGCTTCAGAGTTTCAGGGGTACGTGGACCTCGGGATGATGGAGGACTTGCAGGTCACACGGTACCTAGAAGGGCAACAATACACGAATCACTATGACTGGGCAGCAAATCCAGCCGCGAGAAACCAGACGACAAACAGGGAAACCACGTTCTTTGCTGTCCTTGACGTGGAGTGTTCCAACTGCGGCACTCGCTTCCCCAAGGTTTCGGTGGACTGGAGCGCTGAGGATCAGAGGTGGTGCGGATTTGTTGATTGTGATAACAGCAGAGAGTTAACTGTACGAGCGGTGGCCGGTAGTGCCATTTTTTGGCGGAATCTTCATTCCGACGGGACAGGAGATCTGCGGACACTGCATGCAGGGCTTCCGGCTGTAGGTGGGAAAAAGGTCGGGTTGAATGTCTGGACGCGTCGGGAGGTTAAGTAAGACGCGCCCGCGCCAAAGTTGAGGTATACGCTAGAACCTAGAACTATTTTAAAGAGCGCTCCAATCATCCTGTACCGTTTTACTGGCTCTCGCGTTTTAGCTATCACAGCGCACGGGGCAAGGTCTAGGTTATTCCTTGCTTGTGGGGAATGACAATGAATGACACAAGCTGCGCTGGTTCTGCGGACTACTTCATACCTCACAATAGATTTCCACTAGTGTCTCGAGAGTTCTCCTGGCTCCACCTACGGCTAAAAAGGCAATCGTGAAATGAACAGCCATCCCACATTACTTGCCGAGGCGTAATTGAAGTTTGAAAATGCTCCCGAAAGTATGGAATTCGGCAACTATGTTTTGCGCTTGTCTAGCATCTGCTGCTCTGGTATGAATCATGGAATGCTTGCTCCGAACCGGACTTCACCAGCGGAGGTTTGTTCTGTTCTCAAGTGGTGGCGCAAAATTCCCGAAAGGTTCTTCGACCAATGACGACAGTACACGCATTTAGAACGTTTGAGTGTTGGGATTAGAAAGATACGGCATGTTTGTTGTCTACGAATTACTCGGGAGAGTTTGCACAACAGTTTTATCATTGAAGCTGAGAAAATTTGGTGAACACAACCTCTCGAATTTTCATGTTGGGTCGGAAGGACACAAAACCGATTTGGTGTCTTCAGAGTCTCAAAAGGTTGTACCATACATTCCTTTCTTCTCGGATTGTCTGGCGCCTTACTGCGCTTTGAACCATCTTCTCTCTCTGTATTTGTTAGAATCCCTGCATAACTACCTCTCTTACGATATGGAAGACAGTAAACTACTCGAACGCACTTCTTCGTCGGACGGCGATACGGAATCCACAGCATTCGTTGACGAAGTGAAGCAGATGCCAAGCCATTATTATCCCCTTTCTCGTTTTCAGATATTTCGTTGCTTTGTTGAGGTTATTCTTACTGTTTGTCTTCTCGGTACCACAGCTCTTCTTCTCAGAGGGTACTCAGGGAGGGTAGAAGTTTACGATTTGCCCATTTGGCTAGCGGGAAGCGATTACAATCATTTCGTCCCTCATTGTAAGCCAGTTCAAGCTCCTCAAAATCTCGGGCTTCACTGACATTGAGAGCAGACGTGAGCTCAAAAGGGATTCCTAAAGCCTCTGGCCCTGACGAGTACGAAATAACGGCTGGGGCGTTCAGTGACAGGGCTTTGTTCAACCAGACTCTCGATTCTTGGCAAAGCCTCTCCCACGGTAAGATACCTGCACCATATCCCAAATTTGACGCTTATGACTGACGAACCCATTCTCAGGCTTCGTCCGAGCTACGCCGTATGACGGCAGCGGGCCCCAAAAGCTTTTTGCAGGAGGTCTCTTCGAAATCGCTGCCTTTCATCAAGTTCACTGCCTTGTATGCCATTGTCTTTTTTTCAACCTTTCCCTAGGCTACTAATCTCTTTTCAGACATCCATTCTGGAGGACTTTGGCCTTCTGGCTGCTGGAGTCCCAAAGGACCAGCTACCAGGCTATAACGCAGGTGTCACACTTACATGGGAGGAGCACAAGGCCCATTGCTTCAACTATGTCCGACAGGCTTTGATGTGCTTCGCTGATTCCACCGCCGAGGGCCATATTGAAGGTGATCCCCACCGTGTGGCCGATCATGGAGTAATGCATGTTTGCAACGATTTCGATGCTCTATTGGCGTGGTCGAGGCAACCAGAGCGGGCACTGCCCAAAAGCTGGAGGATAACAGATTGAAATGTTGAATCGTTTCATGCGTAGTTGAATAGAATTGCAGTCAAGAAGTCATCGTGAATGACGGTTTTTGTATCATTCATAACACATAAACTTTGGATGAGACGTGCTTCGTGGCCTTTGCTTCCGAAGCTGGCATTGGAAAAGAACAGAACTTCCTCCAGGGAGGGCAAGCTAAAGAGGGAAAAGAGGGAAAAAGCAAGGAAGGTCTTCTACAACTCATTCTTCAGGAATTGTTTACGATGTCAATAGATACATCATGCTCTCTGTATTTCCACAATGCGGAAACATAAACATTCTAGTTAGCAGCAGATAAAACCCAACCAACTGGTTACGTGCCTCCCCTCCAAAAATGTAAAACTGTGCTTTATAACATTGCACACTTCGTAGCTTACGAACATCTAGTATGTCTACTACGTTGTGCGTATGTATTTCGTCCTACTGCCCTAGTGAGGACACCACTATCCTACATTTGGGTGTTCATGACCATGATGATTATGCACACCGCTCTTTGCTTTTCCCGGAAAATTCTTCGAGAAGTGGCCACAATCCGGATACTGAATTTTTGCCCTGACCTCTATGTCATCCGGTTCATTGACCCTCGTCAAAACCTGCGTACAATGCTCTGTGTGCGTTAAGACGTCTTCCCGGTGAACCATGCGACCTTCCGTCAAAGCCTTGTGAAATCTGAGGAGATTGTAGGCACAATGAGCCTTGTGCAGCTTGTTGGTAAGATAAACATGTTGAGCATCGGTGCCAAACTGCTCTTCAGTGACTGATCCACTCTTGTTCCGGTCGGTGTAAAACACCCACGGTCCGGCTTTGCGGAACTTCTCTGTCAGCTCGCGGTCAAAACACTCCTCAGGGACCCAGCAGAACGAAAGCACGTCGAAGTGGCAACCTCGGGCTCTGGCTTCGTTGGACGAGTTTCCGCAGGGGTTTTCGATGATCCCCTGAGAATTGACGCGGACAGGCGGAACAATTGATTGGAAGGTCCAGGTGACCGAGAATGCAAAGGTAATGCTCAGAATGAGGCCGATGAAAAGTTTTGATAGGATTTCACGCCGGCGCCAATGCGGCGGTGGCGGGCCGAGGGGAGGAGGAATCAACTTTTCAGTTTCCTCTTCGCTGAGCCTGGAACAGACGCTTTCAGTGGTGTTATGGAATGCCATTTTTGGGGGTGTTTCGACAACGTGATCAGTAATGACTTCGGTATGTGTAAGGTGTTCTTGAGGGACTTTATCATTCAGGAAGTCTAACTGAGAACAGGCAAGACCTTAAGGCAGCCAAAAAGATCCAGGTTTGTGGCAGTAAGATCGCAAGAGACAGAGAGGACCGGCTTCGTGCTTCAAACTGACTCTGGAACGACGTACCAAGGGTGGCATGCAACTGACAAAAACACAAATTGAGCAGTAAGTCGACTCCGTGCTGCTGACATAATGCTTAAGGTTCGGCCAAAGATTTAGACCACGTATATGCGCCATGACATGATTCATAGTCATTGATGCGGCCGTTTCAATTTTCCCCGTAGAAATTTTTGCTATGAGCACATGAGAAATATGACCGGCGATGGGTTGGGGTGTGTCGGATACAAACCACCGAAGATGCGTTCCTTTGAGTTGAAAACCAACGGCCCGGCTATCTGTCCAAGAGGCATGAAACAGTGTGCCTTTTTAGCACGAAAGCTTCGACGGGAGTCGATCGTCACTTATCGCGAAACCCTTCTGACAGCAGGTACCTGGACCGATCGACGGCCTGAACCTGCACACTTGAAAACCTCCTTGACATGGTTACTGAACTGAGTCAGATTCAGAGTAATTTCATTATCACGGGATACCTTTTGCCGACGCGTTGTTCTTGTGCCGGGGACACGTCGTTGACAAACGGAACGGTTGTCTATGGCGCCCTTTATTATGCTTTCCCATCGCGACAGTTAAGAATTCTTTTGCGGGCGGTCAACTATCCATCATTCAAATCATACCAGATACTTATCCTATCCTTTTACTCTGACGTCGTCATGAACCTCTTCCGGGGTGACAAGCAAACAAATCGATATGTCTCCGTCGAGGACGGTTCCGACAGCGAAGAACAATTTTCCTTACGCCGCGACCCTTCTTTGTTGAAAGTATCGGTTTCTAGGCCATTCTACTTTACTTCCTTGCTTTTGTTTACTATCGTTCCTATCCTCGTCATCGCCTTATTTGTTCTTCACGGTCGCCTCGTAGCCGCTCGGGTCAATAGTGGTTTCCTCACAGGGTTTACTACG
The DNA here is from genome assembly GCA_001937105.1 of Colletotrichum chlorophyti. NCBI lineage: Eukaryota > Fungi > Ascomycota > Sordariomycetes > Glomerellales > Glomerellaceae > Colletotrichum > Colletotrichum chlorophyti. The sequence goes on from MPGH01000002.1 coordinate 353,753, forward strand.
GAATTAGGTATGTCTGGTACTGATCCTGAATGGCGCGCTGGACTCCTAGCTAAGTACAACATGACTTGGAGATCCAACCAAAGGCGCAATTACCAGCGAAACAGTTCGTTTTACCGGCGGACTTCATTACCATAGGAATGGAACATTGTATCGAGAGATAGTTGAAGGCCAGCCTCAATATGTTGGACCACCTTCACCAGAGATTGACGCAGCTTGGAAACGACTACTCAAAGGCAAGTAAGCCGATGGATTGGATACCAGTATTCAGCTAACGAGATTTAGGTCAATATATGAATCTTGTAGGAGATGAAGCATCAAGTATGATTGGGCGGACGTGGAAAGATGACCGTGGCAACTATGAAGTAGCGTAAGTTTATATTCTCCAGAACTTTGCAATCTCACAGTATCTAATACTTTTTTAAGTCTCGATGTGATGCATACCCTACATTGTGTGGTGAGTAAACTCCATCCTGGTTGATTTGTCTTAATGACTAACACGAACTTCAGAATAAAGTAAGAATGGCATTAGATCCGGATTATTATCAGGAGAAGGAAAGCCCCAGAATCCACAGAATGCATGTTGGTAAGTCATATTCTGTCTCCAAATATAGAGAATTGCAGCGAATTGAAATTTCAGATCACTGCCTCGATTACCTCAGACAGACTGTGCAGTGCCATGGGGACCTCACCCCCATGGTGTTCAGCTGGTCGGACGATGCTGGCAGAGTTGTGGCCGATTGGAAAGAACCTCACACATGCCGTAACTTTAACCGTATTCGCAGTTGGGCTGAAGACCATTTCCGGCCATGATTTATACGTGTTGCACGAAAACCTACATGATTTAGACCTACCACTGCGGCCCGTTCAGCTGTGAATATAAGTATAAGATGAGTGGGTTCAATCTATTTTGTTTAATTCTCCTTTGTTATTGAGACTCAATAAACGAGACTCAGTCACTGCCCTCGCCTCTGATAGAAATGCTAAGCTCTTGGATGCTCGCGCTGTTCACAGCAGGCGTACAGTGCCTACTTGTGTAAGGCTTTGTGTGAGAAGACAGTCCCTCGTACTCTGACATAATCCAAAGTGAAGACTTTACTATACGGACGAAACAGTTTGAGATCTGTAGCGGAAATATTTGAGAGAAATCTCGTTTTCAATGCCGAAACTCTATTTCATGCATCAAGAGCTCCAGGATGCCGTGCTATCGCTGCACAAATCAACATCCAATACTGTGCCATGTCAGTCACGCAGTTGAGAAACTGCCCAGTACACCCTAGACCATCCATCGATCGTCAAAGCAATGGCTTGCGCCTCCAAACGAAATGGAGAGCATCTGTTTTATTCTTTGAGTCCCTTATCACATTGCCATAGTCTAAAATGTGGTAATCGAATGCAAGCAATTAAACTGAGCGAATTTCAACAAGAGAGCTTGTGGCACGTTCCGTTTAATCTGATTGCTTGGTGCTAACAACATGGCTATTGAAGGGCAATATTCAAAGATGGAAAGTTCTACAACTTAATGATATCCTTGGCCATATGTACACGTAGGATGGCGTAGGATGGCCGGAATTTACCCAGAGGCGATATTGTAATTCAAAAGTCCACAAGCAGATACTGTCACTTCATTTACTTCTCAAGTCCTGTGTGCTATTCCAGGATCCATCGGCTTGTCATTGAGCGTCTCAGACACAAATTCATCTTGATTTACTGCCTTGTTTGACGACCTACGCCCCTGATATCTGCTGGACTCAAGTTCGGAGAGATAGATATTTCAGTCTTGTCTCTGTCGGAATTAGAGACACGCTATGCTACCTTTCTTCAATTTTGATCTCAAGCTAGCTGTCACGAACACAGGGCACACAGCATACTGGCCACCGCAAGTGCGTTGTTTCTTCTGAGTCTGACCTACGTGTCTTCTGTGGCAGAGGCCAGCTATATACCCAACCAGGCTGGCAGGGATCCCTTTCCCGTAAGCTGTCTCATCGTGACTCGTATCAGCCAACCCTTCGTCACACTAGCTGAATTGGCAAAGAATACGTTATAAAGGCCTACTTAAGATTCTGCACATTCATACGTTCACACATCTTACATTGCCATTTCTATCTAAATCATGCAGTCAAGACAATCATCAACAATAGACATCATGCGTTCTCATACCTCCAGTTCTCGGTATTTCAACTCACGGTAGGCAAACTGCTTCAACAATCGCCCGCTGCAATGAAAACTGACAAATTGTATACTCCTCGTAGTGGAGTTTTCTCTTCATCTGCTATCTACCAAATGCTACCGCGCCTCTTTTTCTGTCCTTCTCCTTAGCCACCTTTTTTATTTTTTGTTGTGATACTGAGGTGACTAAGCCGTAGTAGTATTACAAGCCGCCTTAGGCCCGCCGGACCGACATTCGCTCCGGAAGACCGGACTTCGTTCCGGGCGACCGGACTGTCTACGCGAAGTACGGTATAAAAGGGTATATCTTTTAGAGTACAGCTATTGAGAAGAATCAAGTCACTTTCAACCTAATTGACCGATGCCAAAAAAAAAAGGTGCTTCCGCAATAGTAGTTTTTTTTTTTTTTGGGGGGGGGGGGGGGGGNTCCGGCCCACTACGTCTCGGGTTGCGCCTGCGGCCTCACTTACACACCAATATCAATCCAGTTTCCAGTCTCCGGCGGCCTCGTTCTCAGGGGGATTTCGAGTGCGATTTGCCGGTCTAGGAAATCGAAATTACTTCGGTGGACTAGCCGTCAGCTGAGGCTTGATTTTGGGTTACGTTCAAGTTTTCTTACTATAGAGTTGCGAGAGTTCTTCGTGTTGGCAGCTTCAACACGTCGGTGTTGCCAGTGAAGAAGTTGGAGGAATAGGTACAAGCTCAGCTATTTACAAATGAGGGGTCGAGGAGTTGGAGGATCTGGCAAGCTTTCTTTGGTTTGGGAGCTGCGCTGGTTTAGATCTTCTTAATGAGGTCGACGGGTAACAAAGACCTGACAGCGCAGTCGTGGGGCATTGGACAAGATCTAGTCGTGGCAACGTGGTTTCCGGCATCGCTAAAAAGGGACTACATACTCAACGGTAAGTGCTCCTGTTGGCTCTTTGTATTTTCCTTTGGGGCTGACGAGGCCGTAATTGAGGCTGAGACTGGGTTAAACGCCTCTCTTCTTTTTTTCTTTACGGTCCTGGACGGCAGTCTTACTAGATCATAGCTCGGATGCTGGAGGAGATTCGTCACTCGCGAGGCTCTGCGCCCATGGCGTCTCTCATGGGTCTTTTGGCCTCCAACTACAGTCTGAGGAGGAAGGGCAACGGTGACACTTTTGAAATACAAGAGGAGCAGACGTCGGGGGTTCTGGACAAGCAAGTCGTGAAGAGTGAAGATGATCATGCGTTAAGCGAGGGATGCAATGGCATGAAAGAGCATCAAGCATAGAGCTCATGGGAAGGGACACAACTGAAACCCGTATAGAGGACGCGGTAGGTGATAATCCTTGTAGCAAAAGGGCGAAAGAAGGCAAATGGTCCCTCATACTTCGTTAGCAAACCTACTAATGACAATAAGAAAAACCGAAATCAGAGGGGTAACTATTGGTCACCTATTGCATGCGCTGTTGCTTGTTGAAAGAACTCAAGACGCCGCTCAACAGCCTCATCCATTCAAATGACATGAAAATGAACAACAGGTTATTCGAACTAACAATATGAAATGCGGTATTTGAAATGGTACTAACATAGATTCCTATAAATATTCCAAGAAGCAGATTGGACTCCAGAGTGTTTTCGCTGGGGCAAGTCTGCTAGTCAACCGAACCCGAAGGACTATATTTTTCGTTAAATTGCTCTCTCGTATCTGGCTGATAGAGTTTTGCTAGCAGGGGAGTGACTCTGAGACTTATACGAGCCCGTGCAACTTGACTGGTCGGCCCGGCTGCCGCTTGGGCTAGTGGACGTGGACATGGTCTTCAACCAACCTGTCAACCTAGTTAACAATTAACGAATGCGTCCAATTCATCACCGAGGAAACTCTGAAATTTATGCTTTTGACTTAGCAGATATGAGTCAATCCCTGGAGGGACGAAACTGACTACAAGCGAGAGGTGCTCTGAAATCCACTAATAATAAATAAGCGTCGTCCCCTTAACATCTCCTTGATCAGGAATCAAACTTGACCCAATGTTTATCGTACTGACAGCCTACAGTTGTGACCCAAATCCAAGATGGCACGCTATTCATGGAAATTTCTGCTACTCGCACTGTCTCAAATCACCCAACCTGCCTCCGGCCTTGTGAATCTGCCGGTGACCGCTCGACATGATGCTGAAACTCTGAAGCGATCGAACTCTGGGCCAAAGATTCAGAAACTCATTCACGATCAATACGACGTTTCACAGCAATCATATCTTGTTGAGATCAAAGCTGGCAACCCGCCTCAAAAAATGTTCCTGGGGCTTATGTCTGCCAGTTCAAAGACTTGTAGGTGGAGGAAGCATTGTATTTTCCCATCACGTCTAGTGCTGAAAGAAAAAAACAACAGGGCTTATAGCTGAGGACTTTCACCTCAACAAAAGCAACACCATCTCAACTCTAAAAGGGCACGACTCGGCCAAATATGGAGACCCTACGACATTTCCACCTAGCAACATCACATTCGACCTCGACATCTATAATGACAGGTTTGAAATTGCCAATGTCAAAATTACCAAGCAAACCTTTGGCCTTCTCACTCCCGGGCCCGGAAAGGCTGATAACGGCATTGGACTACTGGGTCTTGGACCAAATCTTGAACTCGGATACGAGGCGGGGAAACCATACAACACCGTACTAGACAGCCTTGCTGCCCAAGGTGCGATTCCGAGCCGCACTTACAGTCTTGACTTGCGCGGCCCTGGTGCGAAGACAGGCAAGTAGGTTTGTTACTAGACCAAACACACACCTTACTAACTTGTTCTTAGGAGCGATCACATTTGGCGGTGCCGATACGGGCCGATTTGAGGGCGAACTAATAAAGAGACCAATGGTCAAGGACGAGCTTGGTACATTTGGGTAATGATATACAACTCCTAAATCGTTGCGTCAGACTCTTGAAGTCTTGTAAACTAAGCAGCATTCTTTCAGGCCGTCCATTGTTCTCTCAAGCTTTGGTCAAACCGCACCAAACGGAACAACGTATAGGTACGACGTCCCCAACGGTGACGAAGTTTTTATGCTCGACACCGGCAACCAATACTTCCGTCTACGTCATTCTTCCGCCGACCCCTTGTTCAGGGATCTTGGTGCGGTAAACGATGGAAATGATGCTTACTTTGTCCCCTGCTCTAAGCGCGAAGAGCCAGGAACCTGGGACTTCCAATTTGGTGGAGTTACGATCAAAGTGCCCTACAAAAACTTCATCACAGAACTATCTAATGACGGCAAGAACTGTTTTGTCGGGGTGCTGACCACGTGGAACGGACAACTCGTTCTCGGACGTAAGTTTTCTAATGTTATTGTCCAGCTAGCAAACCATCTACTAACACATTCTCAAGAGTCTTTCTTACAGGCAGCCTACCTTAGCTTTGATTTCGATAACAGGCTGGTCGGCATTGCCCCATCGGCTGACTGTAGAAGTGCGTTGGTGGCATTCGAGTCCGGCCCGCATGCCATCCCACAGCTTACTGGATGCAAGGCCAAGTGACGTAACGGTCTTAACTATGTCGTGATAGACCACTGGTCTAGTTTGTAATGCGAATGTGGAAAATTTGACTTCCGCAAAGTTCGGTAGCCTAAGGTAGATGTCTATTTAAGCCGATTACACTTTAGATAGATAAGTTTAGACAGGACGGAGTTAGTTACACATACAGTTTTATCATAGCCTTGACTTATACCGAACTGGAAGCCCTCTCGATTTATTCGGTCTGGATGGGTAATCGGGGTTCGGCCGCCGAACACGTGCTTCGACGAGGATTTCACCCTTGAACAAATAATGATACATTAATTGTAGGAAACATGCGGATACCTCCGTGCTGTATTCGTCCGTATAAGAGACATCGAAGGAGATGCCCACAGCCCAGACCCTCAGGATCCCTTGTGCTTTTCCGCTTTTACTCTGGAACGCCAAGGGTTCAACACACAGCTGATCGATCAGACGACCAATAGGAAGATTTCATGACAAACGGCGGGTACTTTCCGAACTTGGTTTAGAGGCTCTCCATGAATTTATCACCCTGATTTGATTGTTTTTATTTCTTTCCTTTATCCTCCAGTAGCCCGTCATATCTCCATGTTATTCCCAGATGAGAAATGACCAAACGGAAAAAAAAATCCTCGAAAAAACACGCCAAACACGCCTGGGTTCATCTGGTTAGAACTGCCTTGCCGCCCACCATTGTTGCACAGTGCATGGCTAAGATTGAATCACCTTTCGATTGTCATTAAAGATAACCGAACGTTATTGAAGTTTGGCACTGGAGCCCAGAGGGCGTGAGTCAAAACGACACGACGCGCCCTTCCCCGCGAATTCTTTTACCATTGCCGAGCCGCCAACATCCCCTTCTGCCGAGGGCTCTTAAAAGGAATCTTTAAAAGGAAAAACAGCCATTCGCCTCGTCTAGATTCACATTTCACCGAGTGACAATTCATTGTCGCCGCCCGGTATGCCCTCCCGCAGCGATCCACCTCAACAACAGGACAACCACGACAACGTGGTACGGATGCCTGACAGCGTTTCCAGGGCAGCGGAGAGTGAGAAGAATGGTGTCTCGCCGACGAGCCCTGCCGAGCAACGGCCGAGTGAGCGGGTGTCGTTCAAGGAGGGCGGCTATGGGTGGTTAGTATTTCACAACCGTATCCTGAGTCAATGCTCAATGAAGTTGATGTGAGAGTTAGGGTCGTCGTCGGCTGCGTCTTCCTCATCAATGCTCATACCTGGGGCCTGAACTCAGTGAGTTGACAAGCATCCGCATTTCGTTGTGTCCCAGACATGGAAATCCTGAACTCTCGCAGTCTTACGCCGTCTTCCTGGCGTACTATCTCAACTCGGGGGCTTTCCCCGGCGCAACTCCCATCGCCCTGGCCTTCGTCGGAGGGTTGTCCTTCTCCGTTGGTAAGGCTCGTTCATCCGCTGATTGATTGGCGCCGGCTCACACCTCCGATAGCCCTCCTAATCGCTCCCATCGTCACCTTCTGCATCCCCCGCATCGGTACCCAGCCCACTCTCGGCATCGGCGTCGTAGTCCAATCGTAAGCTCCTCCGCCTTCCGTCCCGTTGCCGGCCTAACAAACCCCCCAGCGCAGCGCTCATCGGAGCCTCTTTCACGACCCAGATGTGGCACCTCCTCCTTTCCCAAGGCGTCGGCTTCGGCATTGGTATGGGTTTCACCTTCAATTCCACCGTTGGCGTCGTGCCCCAATGGTTCATCATCCGCCGCTCATTTGCAAACTCCCTTGCCACCGCTGGCTCCGGCTTCGGCGGCCTCATTTATTCCCTCGCCACGAACGCCATGATACACAACATAGGCCTCCCGTGGGCCTTCCGCATCCTTGCCATCCTCTCCTTCGTGGTCAACGGTGCTTGTTGCATGTTGATGAAGGACCGTAATAAGGCCCTCGGCAGCGTTCACATCGCATTCCACAAGGACATATTCAAGAGGATCGAGTTTTGGCTGTTTGTAGCGTGGGGATTCTTCGGGCTATTTGGATACGTTATCTCGGTGTTCTCCTTGGCAGACTATGCGCAGACGGTTGGGTTCAGCGCTAGTAACGGAGCCCTCATCTCGGCTCTCTTCAACTGTAAGTCCGGTCCTACTTTTTCGTCATGGGATCAGCATTTTTATTGATCTTGCCTTAGTGTCTCAAGGCATAGGTCGTCCGCTTATCGGTCTGGGAAGTGACCGTTTCGGACGGATCAATGTGGCGGGGCTGGGCACTCTCATCGCTGGGCTTGCGACTTTCTTCCTCTGGATCTTTACCAGCAAAAGTTTTGCAGGCCTCGTCGTTTTTTCTCTCTTTGGTGCTTTCGCCGGTGTGCTTTGGCCCACCGTTGGACCCGTGGGTGCCGAGGTCGTCGGGATTCAGCTCCTCCCATCAGGTATTTTCTTCCTCTACCCTTGCATCCGTACATGCTAACCGAAGACGAGCGCTTTCCATCTTTTGGATCATACTCGTCATCCCTGCCACGTTCGCCCAGCCAATTGCCTTGGCAATCAAAGGCTCGGGTATCGATGCATACCTTAACGTCCAGTTATTTACGGGATTCATGTATATCGCAGCCTTTATCTCCAGTAAGTTCTCGGTTCCGTTTCTGCGATAGGCTGGTTCAAGTTGCTGATGAACTCTGCAGTCTGGTTTCTCCGTGTCTGGAAAATTCGCGAGCTTGAGAATGCAACGCTTTCAGACGAGCAGCAGGAGGAAGCTCTGCGGAACAATGACGCGTTATCGTTGACGACCTCGCGCCGGACTCAGAAGAAGGGGGCAATAAATGCGTCTTTCAAGGGCATGTTCACTGTACAGCGGGTGTGAGAAGTGACATCACAAGAAATAAACATACTCAGCTTAGATGGAGAGTATAGATGTATACAAACGCCAATGTCGCTTGCAACTATGCTTAACAAGCATAATGACTATGTTTCGGTAGCCTTGCATCGTCTTTCCGCCAATGTTTAGCCAAGAACCCTGTCCAACATATCATTAATTCTCCAAAACCCAGGGACGAAAGTCGCCAGCAATCCTCTGACGACTCTAGTCATGATCTCTCGCCCATATCTCGGGAATCCCTCTTTCGAAAGTCCCGACGTCACCCCGACGGCATCGACCGATTCATACGCCGGCTCTGTCGCCAGCTCCGCAAACGCCGCCCCAAGATCAGCATACGAGACTGCAAGTCCAACCGTCTCTACGCTGATGGTATATCCGCTGGCTTCCTCTTCAATGATAGCAGGCGGCTGCACAAGCAATAATTTCATCAACTCCGGCTCAGACTTGAACACTGCGTGCGCGCCCCGTAAGTCGGTATAAGTATAGAAAAACGCGTTTGCAACCATCCAGTGCACAGCAGCCGGTCGGTGCGCCGTAAAACGATCGTTCCACGTCGCAGAAGACAAGAGTATGAGACGGGGCTTCTCCCACGAGTTCCCGGCCTCGGCCTTGAGTTGCCTGAGAGCAGTGACGATGGTGCGTGACGCATCTTCCATTACGCGGATTCCAGGCCTATTGCCGTTATCGCCGAGCGCGCAGATGAATGTGTCGGCGCCAGCGAGGCATGATTTGACGGCTTCGACGTCCGTAATCTGACCTTCGAAGATTTCAGCGGTTCTAGAGGTCTTGAGTTCGGGGAACTTGGAAAGGAGCCTCGACCGAGAGCGGACGTAGATCTTGAGGTATAAAGGGTTGATGTGCTTTGCGAGAATGTTCTTGAGCGTTTCGCTGCCTGTTCTGCCAGTAGCGCCAAAGATGGCCAGTGTTCTTTTGCTTGTGGTTGATTCTGAAGGCATCCTTGCTGTTTGCTCAATAACTAGTGAAACTCGAACGTAATAGGTTAGCGATTTCGTTGCGACTGGGATACCAAGGTTCGAATAGTGGAAGACATGAGGTTATATAAGATGGCGGTGATTCTTCTTAGATCAAAGACCAACCCGCAATCTTCTCGAAGTCACATGATGCCCTCTTCCCAACTACAATGGTCGTGATATGGCAAATCATGCACGCTAGAAACTCAGTATGACGTGATAGAGAGCTATAAGACATCGTGCCCGTGCAAACAGCACTTAGCTGCGCTTCACCGGTTCCGCCTCGGACATTCAATGACTGGTCTGCCCGTCTGGAAAAAACTCCGATTGTCCGACAACTAGGGTCAAATGTCTTTTTGAAACAAGTGGGTGAGTGCGGCACACCATGAATCCCGAGGGGGCGCTACCGATGTGCGGGACGGCGCCATCCAACAAAAATCTCCACAGAGGAAGAGGGCGTCATAGGCTGGCGTCCTCCGACAAAAAAACGGCTCGCATAAGGCCCGATTTAACCCCCAGCGTCACAAATTCATCATGGATATCTGTGGCGGGATTTTTCGACCCTCAGATCCACTAAGACAAGCTCCAATGTGAACTGACTGCTGTTTCGCCCCTTGCTTTCGACGTTGTAGCGAACGCATAATAAATTCGCGATTCTATTCCCCCGGCTCAGCGCGAAAGGTCCGTTTGTCCGATCGACTTCACCATCCTAGTGCCGCACGCGAACTCGGCACGGCTAAGAAATGATGGCCGCGCTGAGTCGAAAATAACATGTCTCGGCTGCTAGCTCGTACTTTGCAAATTAAATTTGAGTCTTGAGAAGCTGGCTTAATCATAGTTATTCCACAGATTGATTACCGCTGTGGCAGCGGTAGTTCAGTAGCCGTGTGTTGGCTGCTCCAATGTATCCATTTCAAAGATTGGTGTAAGCCATCACCCAGAATCTCGGGGGTTTACAATCGCCGAGTACACAAGATCAGACCTTCGGGGGTCGGAATTACACACGCAATAATAGGTCGTGAACCTCCATGCCATCTTTAGCAAGTGACACCAGGAGGCGAAGTAGTTGCGTCTGAATCCACCAAATAGGGCCCATTCCCTCCGAGGCTGTAAGAAAGGCCTTTAGCATATCCGACAGTGGTTCGCTGATTTCGAGACTCTCTTCAAGTTTTGCCATTGCTCGATGAGATCGGGCTGGGCCTCAGCAGGGTAGTCAGTATGACCTTGCATTCGTCCAATTGGGCGGATTTCCGCCTGTCATTCTGTTCGGCGATCCAAGCTTGTCAGTCGAAGTCATTCTTATGATACGGCGCGTTCTATTGCGTGTTGTCGTCTACCGCCTGAGCCAGCCCTGCCGTAGTTTAACCTTCGTACGGCCCTGTCGGGCCGTCTTGAAGTCTCTTGGCGAACACGTCACAACCAGTGTCTGCTAGGTATCTTGTGCACTTCGGCCAGATCGACGCCCGTGTTCCCGACGAAGTAGTTCTGGCTTTGGTCGGTGAATCATTCAGCATGCCACAGCTCACATACTTCCCAACAGGGGCCAACAGGAGAATTTTCTCTACGCAGCATGGTGATCCTTACCAGCAGTAGCGCTTCCCCATATCTCAATTTCATCTTCATCAAAGGTGATTTTATCCCCATCTTCTCGGAAGTTCTCTCCTTAGGGAGTATTCTCCATGAGAAACTTGTCTATAGCCTCTCCTCGCTCGTCGTCTTCCACGCTATCTCCCATGTCATCACCTTGTTCTTGCGATTAGTCAGCTGGACAGCAAGGTCGAGCGTCACCAATTGTCTTGCTGACTGGATAACTGCTTCATGACCTGATTCATTGACTATGGCGCTAGCAAGCGCGGGCTGACCTTTCCAAAGCATCCAGTGTCGTCTCCACATCGCCATCGCCCAACAAATCTCCCGAACTGGAATTAGAACCGTGGCTGAGATGCTCTGGAGCTGGAGTGGCTCAGGCTGGCCAGGTTATAATGTGTTCCCAGGAAAAAGCGAAGACGGCCCGTGTGGACGGGTCCGGATGTGGCGGGGTTACCGGAACGGCTTACTTGCTGCCGCCCTTAGCGACGTATCGGAGTCATCGAAGTCTTCCGTATACTTCCGGTCCATGTTTAGACAAGTAGAATGGTGGAATTCCGTGGGAGCGGAGAAGACTGGGAAGCCGGGTCTACAAGAAGACCAATACCGCGAGGCAGGCCGCAGACGAGCGTCTTCCGCACGTGCTTAACAACTTTGCTCAAGGACTGTTTCTGGGCGGTGGCCGTATAATTGGCGAGGCGACAGATGAGGACGCCCATATCTTCACAGACACAAAAATGCTACTTGGAAAGAGAAAATCACGAACTAAGGCCGAGGAAATGTGAAGGAGTAGTCATACTTTCCGCGATGTCTTGGAAGGCTACGGGCTGTTGCGTCATATAATAACCCCCCCGCCAGACTGCCGAAGCATTTGTACATACCTTGTCATACGGCGCGGTAGGTGCGTAGTAGACAACAGGATCTTCCACAAACGCCAAGTAAACCGGCAGACTGTCGATCTGATGAGATTAGATAATGTAAACAATGACAAGAACAGGAAGTCAGGATCATGGTTGGTATGAATGGAATTGACCAGCGTATCGTAGCTCTTCAATTGCAGGCAGAGATAGCGAGGCATACCACCGATCTGGTTTTCAATCAACTCTTGAAATCTATTATCAATTTTAACCAAGTTAGGGCAGCCATCCTGCGGACACGAAGTGCAAGGCGCTCAATCTCTTGCGGGACTCTGTAAGTGAGGACTCCACATGGGCATTCGTGCGTGCATGCCTTGATATCTTCGAGAAACGTGGTCTCTGCGAGGAGCAAAATAATTGAGTTTGCAGAGAAGTCGGATCGAGGCACAAAACTCTACGATGGTATGCTTAATCCACTTTAGGCAGACAACAAAGCATATATACGTTGTATCCGTAAAGTAGTACAACTTAGAAGCCGCCCCGCTAGTCGGCGACCAAATATATGAGTCGTCCCAAAATGGCATAGATTACCAGTGTCAATGCGAATGCCAAGTCCCCCACGCGACTTTCGTGACCATCCTCCCCATCGTTCGTGACATAAATGGGTAAATGTACGGAATGGTTCGTCTGTTGTACCCATTCGTTATTACTCCTTATGGAAGTTTTTCGAGTTCATCCTATGGTAAGGATCAAGGAGGGGCACGTAACGCAATGTGCGAACTGCCAAGTTTAAGATTAGGGGCTAAGCAATCAAGATTTCCCCCCAGGCAAAGAATGCTGGTTGGTTGCATCAATGACTATAGAATCCTTGGGGCAAAGAAAGGATTCCCCGAACGTCGATGCCAATACAAACCCTTGTTGTTTGGTTTGGTTGCCTGCAGCCCGCACTGCTTTTTTACACCGCCCTCTGAATAAGTTCTTTCCTATGTCGGCCTACCAAGATTCATCACTCTCAATATTTCCATCATTCAATCAGTTTCTGGCTGGCTGCTTTGCTGCGAAAATCTGGACAAAAAACCGGCGGCCTTAAAGTCCGGTTAAAGTGGAGTACGACTGTTTTGTTCACATCATCGAAGCCAAATTTTGAAAGGGGAAACAATCCAAAGGTGCACGGCTTTGACCGGGGAACGAACGGATTGCAACAGCAACACGACTTTTTGCGCAGAGCAGCACATGCCAAACATGTATCCCAGTCAAAGGGCAGGCAGTGATTCATCTTACGTTGAAAATGGCCTCCATCCTGTCCCGAAGTCTTCGGAAAAGATGGTTGACTCACCGCAACACACACAGTACGGTCAGTATAAGGAGGTATCCGATGCATCAGGGGCGACTCATGGATACGAAAAAGCCAAGTCGAAGAGGAAGATATGCGGCGTGGACAGGGCTCTGTTCATACTCTGGTGCATTTTAGGGTTTCTCCTTGCCGTTGTCGTCGTTGTCGGCGGTGTTTTTGGAAGCATGCTCGCGAGGCAAGGTGCGGAAATACTCGACCTCAAGACTACGGCTGCCACAAAGTGAGTCTGCTCTTGCCCTCCTCAAAACGCAAGTTCGATAAACTGACAAGATCAATCACAGAACAACTGAGCCCGACGGCAGCGACTCATCAAACGTAACCGTCACGCCCACTTCCGCAGCCCCCGCAGCTACGACGACTTGGGTTGAGGTTCTCGACTGGGAGTACGTTGGCTGTTTCGAGGACAAATCGGAGCGCGTCTTTCCCGACAAGTCCACGGTCATCAACAGTTTGACCAACCGGTTGTGCGCAGGCGCTTGCGAAGGCTTTGAGTATTTTGGTACCGAGCATGGGGACCAATGCTACTGCTCCAAGACAGCTCCGGTGACAGCAGCACCGGCATGGAATTGCAATATGCACTGCAATGGCGCGTCGACATCGGAGATTTGCGGTGGGTACTTTTTTCTGAGTGCGTGGAAGAAGAAGACGGCTTAATTTCGACCCGTTGTCAAAGGGGCAAGGAATGATTGATAAGCGCCAGTTCGGTGGTTAAGGTACACAAAAGGATGGGTTCTGCTGGCACAGCCCAGGTTCCCAAAGAGCTTAGCAGAGATAGAAAGGTCAACTGCTGAAACAGATTCGAGTACTGTCCCGATTGACCTCTTAAGACTAGGCTAGTTGAGGATTGAAGAGACGGCATTCACGATACATAAAAGTTGTTCTCAGTCTAGGTGTCAGCACCAATCCGGCAACGGATTCATTCAATCATGGCCGGTTGGCCCAATGGCAAGGCGTCTGACTACGATTGATCGTGATATCAGGAGATTCTGGGTTCGACCCCCAGGCTGGTCATATGTTTTTGAAGCATTTCGTCATTTTGTGTCTGGTGTGTACACTCGGAGTGCGGACCCGAGGCCGGTGGGTCTCCGGAATCAGGGCTTGTCTTTCCGGCCCGGGATTGGATGTCGAAATTGGCGGCAAGACGCTGTCGCTAGAATTGACCGAAGGTAACAGTTTCAAGAAGACTCCCCGTTTCGGACTCAAGCTCGTCAATAGCAGCGCAGAGCACAATTTGTTTTTCCAAGGCAATCCTTTAGAGAAAAGAAGAGAAGAAAAAAAACTGTAATTATCCTCCCATAAGTTGGCCGGTTCCGATTCCTCGCCCCACCTTGCCCGGATGGATGTTGACTCAAAGCCGAAAGGGTACGTACCTCTGACTTCCGCCCCGCTGGCAAAATTATTTCCATTTTCCTTTGACAAACAACGCAATCCAACAAAGAGCAAATGTCCTCCACTCCAGCGGCGCCACTGCCGACTCCGCTATCAGATCTTCTTACTTTGATCATAACCACATCCCCGACACCATCCGCGCCGTCAACTGAACTTCTGAACTCGGTTTTCGAATCATTCCAACTCCACTGCGCCGACTTGCTGACATGCCGCATCATTGTCGTTCTCGATACATTCGAGCGCGTGGGTGATGTCCCTAGGCTAAAGAAGGGCCAAGTCACAGAGGAAGGAGCAAAAGACTTCGCTGCCTACAAAGACAACGTTAAGAACCTTGTGCTGAGGAAGTTCGGAAAGTTTGAAAATGAGAAAGATTTAACCGAGGCGCAAGGAGAGGCCGAATACGGTTACAATGGTCGGGCTCTCAACATCGCCACATTCGCCGCATACCGCACAAAGGACTGCACAGTCTCATTTGTTGAACCCTCGGAGAGACTAGGGTTCGGATTAGCTGTGCGCACCGCCCTGCGACTGACTACCACGCCCTATATTTGGATCCATCAACATGACTGGACGCTGGTGTACGATATTCCCGTTGCGCCCATACTGGACGTCATGAAGGTCGCCGACCAAGACGAGGAGGCTCCCGTGAAGTATATCTGCCTCCCGTCTGTGAGGATGCTACAGTACGCGGCCTCGGCCCACGCACGAGACTATCCTCAACTACGAACCCTGACGACCAAGCTGAAACGCAGCTTCGTTCCACCATCATATCCTGCGGCCGAGGTCCCCCTAACGCCGCTGTTCTTCTGGCACGACAAGCCGCACATTGCATCCACGCGACATTATCTGGAACGTGTTTTCCCTACGAGATTGGCGATACCGAGAGGTGCTTTCATCGAGGATACGATCGGGCACCGAGCGAGGACACAGATGAAGGAGCAGGGTCTCTGGGCGAGGTGGGCCTGTTGGCTCTATTATCCGGATGACGGAAAGCAGTTGTGTTTGAGGCATCTGAATGGTAGACGCTGGAGGGGTGCAGAGGCGGAGACCAAGCTCAGGGAGACGTATATAGACGGCAACAGGGAGGAAAAAGAGAAGAACTTATCATAGACAGTAGCGAATGCCTATAGCAGATGATGCCGCTGAGCGTGTTCTGGAGTGGCGGGAGAAGTACCAATTCAGCAAGTAGGCTTTGTAAGATCTGTTTTCTTTAGTTTACAGGCTTGCGCCATCCTTTTGAGGAGGCACCCGTCTCGTTGTGTGGCTCGGAAATGGCCAAGCAGATCTCATGATACGGCTAACTGAGACTACCTATCAATGCTGAAGTTTACAGCTCATACATTTGCTAGTCTAACCTTCAGATTCAGTAACTGAGCCAACTGTTAACTCTTCGTCACTTTAACTAAACGAGTAACATCTTCTCAAGTCATATTGACTTACATTTAAGCGTCATCGAGAAGGAACGGTATACTATTGGACCGCAGAGCGGTCAACCGCCGCCACAACCGGTACGTGAATACTTGGGTTGGCTTCCATCGACCGGACGATGCTAGTTGGCGGACGTTGCGGGGAGACGCCGCTCCTCGGAAATCGGGGGGAGGGGGGAGACAAACGGGCCGAGAATCACGGACACGGAACGATAAATGCGGGACCGGCGCGCGCCGAGCTGCTGTTCGACGCCAAGATTTAACAAGCGCAGCGAGTCGCGACCGCCGTCTAGCTCGACTGCAGGCTCGCATTCAGCGCCGAGGTCTATTACATGGGCTGTTCAAGCGAGGATTGGCGGATTCAGAAGGACTGGATCGCCGAGCTGCAGGCGACGATACGCAAACGGCGCGCTCTAGGAACGGTGCAGCTGGAGTTCTACAGCTTTACACGCTTCTTCGAGGGTTACGTAGGCACGACCACGGGCACTACGGCAGCCACGGCAAGCACTAGCATGACCCGTCCTTTGACCGCAGCTACAACAAAAAGATAGCGGCCGCGTCAAGAACGAATGCGAAAACTCGCTGGGGAGACTCACCGGTGGTGACCAGAACCTGTCAGCCTTTAAATATGTGGCATATTTACCGGTAAAGAGATCCTTAGAACAACAACATCGCGCTGCTGCTCGGCTCCGTCGGCAAAGGCAACCTCTGGGGCAACAACGCTGTAGTCAACCTCGGCGGCGATACCCTCTCGCTCGGATGATGCGGCAGAACAAAGGTCCGCTGTCGTCGCAGACGTATAGACTTCTTTTCATGAAGCTGGTTGGGGCAATAAACGATTGAGGCCAATAAGAATGAGCCATTAGAAGTCCTGAGTTTGGTTTGTTGAGAAGCCCAGCGGCTTTTTCATCCCCGTGCTCGATCGATTTTCAGTCTATTTTGATTTATGTCCCGTAAAAACAGTACTGTGAGCTTCGGTACTTGAAGAATGGTCGCAATCTCAGTAGTCACGGCAACTGAGGCAAAGTTAAAGATGAATTAATTAACGATGCCGTATCCTCCCAGCATGTTGTTCCCGCTGATAGGACTGACAAGTATCTCAACTATTAGATATTAACGGGAAACATCAAGCGAGAGTTCTTTCAAGTTGTTGGGATTCAACTAATGTTCAGTAATCAGTTGTCATAATTGAACACAGCCCATCGGTTCCACTGTTGGACCTGCCGTCGGTGCGCCCTACCCGATCACGCCCTACACAGACTACCTAGGTAAGATGACCCAACCGTTGCGCTGTCGACTTCAAAGCCGAGTGAGTAGCTTGGTTTTCGCCTCATAAAGTCTATATAAGTGCATGTTTTGACTAACCCAAGCCTGATTCAAAAGGGTCAATCAATCTCATCACCAAAACAACATCACAAGCACCATACCTATCAAACAAAGCGCCAAGATGCCTAAGTGGGTTTTCAACTCCCCAGCCGGCCTCCTCTCCGCCGCCGAGAAGAAGCAGATCGCCGAGGGCATGACCAAAGTCTACACCTTTGCCAAACTCCCCGCCTTCTACTGCCATGCTCACTTCCTTGAATTCGCCCCCGAAAACATCTACACTGCCGGCGAGCTGTCCAAGAATGTCTGTACTATCGCCATCTATCACATCGCCAAAGTCTTCGAGACCCCCGAGATTGAGGCCGCTTTCATTAGAGCCTTTGACGACATCATCCGACCTATTCTGAAGCCTAAAGGGATCGAGTGGGAGTCTGGGATCTACGAGTCCCGGAGGGAGCTGTGGAGAGTAAATGGGCTCGAGCCCCCTTTGAGGAACTCTGAGATGGAGAGGAAGTGGTTCGAGGCTGGAAAAGTTACCGACGAGGAAGAGTTGCTGAAGCAGCAACTTGGAAAGTAGGGTCTTTCTGGGACGTGATTGGAAGATTGACCCATTTGCAAAGATGTTTTACTAGATTCGCTTGACAATGAGAGCTGTTCGCTCTCCTAGACTGTTCATATCTGTCCGTTAATATAGTAGCACTAGATAAAATCATTTCAGTGCTTGCTGCCACTTGAAACAAGCTTCATCGGCTGAATTAGTGATAACAACGATACCCTCAAAAGTTTGCAATATTATCTCATCAATTTTTTAGTCTACAACCACAAGATGCTCAGTGGAATGCCAGTCTCGTCTCCGTTCTCTCAGTACTAACTTACACAAAGCACCATCTTAAAGACAGCTGCCATTCCTCCTTTAAATAAATCTTAAGCGTAAATAAATACCAGTGTCATTTGGAGGGCTTTAACACATCGATCTCCATCAATTGAGTCCCTTATTTAGAGTCGTTGTTAGCACTATCCAGAAACTCCCATCAGCACCTCAACAATGTGGTATATATCGCCGACAGCGCGGGCAGCAGCCCCTAAACCTTCATAAGAATCTCGTTCATACTCGTCGTCTTTTACTGTGGAGTCTATGCCGTCGGACGCGAAAGATTCATCCATAGTTCGTCCAAATACCGTTCGTGGCACACATTATTGGCCTTTTCCCAGTATTCGTAGACACCCTACAATGCAGTCCTATGACCAACAGGGCCTCGACGCACAGCATCTCGACGTCCGCAACCACACGCGGTCAATATGGGTCGAGTCCCGTGAGGAGGCGTGATAACAAGGCCTAACAACTCTGGCAAGATGCCCTGCGACAGCCAATCTCGAAACTCCGCGCAACTCCCTCGACATTCCTGATTTGACCCGGACTTCTGTGTCTGCCTGGTAATGCAGTTGTCGCAGGGGGCGTTCTGGTGTCACACATTCCTGAGAAACTTCACACTGAAATGTCAGTGATTAGGGTCATTATGGCTGAAGTGACAGTACGACTTCTACTTGACGACCGAATGGCCACAGATACAAGGAAACTCTCCCAGTTGCACAATTTGATCTAATACATCTGTGACATTTCTTGTTCTGTGTTCGCTATGTTGTCTATAAGCACTGGCGGATAAAATGCTTCTTTTAAGATAAGCTGGGCTACGTTCTTGTGTGAGGTCTTTAATGAACACTTTTTCATTTCTTTCTTTGCTTCCAAGTTATCTAGTAAGATGTGAATGAATAGGAGCTGGTATTCTATAACTGTTAGGTTCTATACTCAGAGCATGATTCGAGATGTCGTAAGTCGACACTTGGGAATCCCCGTTTGTGCACTCGACGTTCTTATTGACTGAGCAAGTTGACTTGAGTTGATGAGCGATTGGGATCAAATACCTCGTCAGCTTATCGAGTTCGCTATTGTCTCATACCCGAACGCGGCGACGGTGGCGAGATGATTACTGTATCTGTGTCCGATCCTGCTTCTGGCTGTTAGAGCACCCATCTCTTAGGATTTTATCGGTATTCAAATTATCACTCCTACATAAGGCGTGAATGTAGTTGAGTGGCATATATGCTCCCTTCAAATACCACTCTTCCACAATAGAGCAAGAAGAATCCCTAGACATTACTAAATCATCAACCAAACAGAACCTTATATAGGAAAGCATTCAACATGGCAATGACTTTTCAAGCCTTTGAGTAGTAACGCTGCGGATTCGGAAGACTCAATGGCCCAAAACAAGAACATCGAGTTAAGTTATACATCACGACGCAGTTCATACCCCTTTGAGTCTTGGAAGCGAAATGAACCAAAACCGAGATCCGACTCGAGTGGTTAGGCCTTTTCTGCTCCGATGCTCATCCGAAACGAACACAGCACTAGGATGTAAGATGCGGACTTCCGTTGTTGACCTTCTACATCGGGCATGAGTCCACTCTTACCCCTCTCCAAGAAAAATAGATCCGCTTACAGAGGGCTGGCAAAAGTCCCATTCCTTCTTCAGTGATCCACAGCTTCCCCCAATCAAAACCCAAGTTCCAGTAGATATCCAAAATCCTCAAGCCAGATTAGCCCCCATTAGAGGTCGAAAGATGCCTGTCGTCGGATGATGCAGAGTTGTTGACGTTGCATGCAGATACACTAAGCGCGACTGCCAGAAGAGGAAGCTCGCGACAGATCAAAACCAGGAGGCAAACAGTGAAGCTGAAGTGGCGGACTCGAGATAGATCGTGTTTTTGGCACAGCTACACGATAGCCTAACACGGCCTCGGTGTCTACAGAGTGGCCTGGATGAGATATAAATACCATCACCCTGTCGCCATTGTTAAGACAAATTGCAACTTCACATACTCTGACACTTCAGCTCAAACCCGACGATCACTCCAATCATTCCAATTCAGCCACACCCTCAGTATCAACACCATGAAGTTCTCCGTTCTCACAATCACCACCATTCTCGCAACCCTTGCGATGGCCGCCCCTGCCCCCGAAGGGCTTGAGGCCAGACAATGCTCATGCCACAAAGTCGCCGGCGAATGGATTTGCAGCGGCAGACTCTGCCCCAAAGATTTCATCCCGGAGCCTGCGATGGCCAAGAGAGATGCGGAGCTTGAAGCGCGCGGCTGCCAGTGCTCCCGTCTTGGGAACACTGGTGAGTGGATCTGCAGGGGCACATCTTGTCCTTAAGCCTTTGCAAAGAGTGACACCACCCTCGAATGGTATGTCGAGCGACAGGATTTCAGTATGAATGCGGCTGAATTGTAATTATAGGTTAGACCCAGCCTTATAGGATGTCTTGTTGTGCTGGGTATCGGTTATGTGAAGTTGGGACGTAAACCTACTAGATGATACCAATTGAGTGGCTACTTAATCGATTTGGCATTTGCACTCTATCATGTTTTTTGTCAACACAGCAAGATCCACTAAGTCAAGTTTATTATGGTCCAATTTCCTACTGTGAGGTTTGTGTTGACTTCCTGCATGTAGTAGTAGATTTTCGGCTTCATGTGTTCTCAATCCGTACGTCAAGCACTCCTCCAGTTGGAAGATGCTGAGCATACGAGCATATAGTCAAGGCCTGTCACGGTACCCGCCTCCGTGTTTGCCCTCGCCTATCAGATCACTTTTCAAGCTGTGTAGAAACGTAATCACTACTGTCACGATGCCGCTCCCGTATCTCATCAAAACTTTTATGCCAGGAAGTCAACTGTTAGACAAAGTCAACTCAGAATAAATAACTTGGTTCATTTACGGAGGGCGATTATTTACCAAATATATGCAATCGTATAAGCCTATGATTCCATGTTTGCCGCGGCAAACTGCAAGCGCACCTGACTTACCGCGGGATGCCCCCCGTGCCAAGTGAGGCTTGGTATGCGGATCTGGCCTGATGCCACCTACGATCGAGCTAAGATTGCGACCGCAACACAGCCCCATACACAGCTCGTCTCTCGGGCGAGGCGCTGTGGAGACTCGAGCTAGCTACGTCACATGCGGCGTAGTAAGGCTACGTCTATTCGACTTTCAAAACCTACAATCTTTCTTAACCTCTGCTCGGTACGTAACCAGTCTACTAGCTTCAATTTTTCGATCAAAAACTTGAAGACTACGGATACCATGAGTGAAAAAAGCAACAAGACTGCACTTCCCGGCCAGGCGGTTCGCGGAGAATCGTTTCTGAGTGGCTCTTCGTCAGCGAATGAAGACTTACCGCCCTCCTATGCCACTGACGCTCCCGCTGACTCCGATGGCCCGATCCCGGCGTGCACCCTTCTCCTTGCCGGAACGACAATCCACATCGCTGGCTCCGTTTCTTCACCACCACTTTACGAGCTGTCGTACGCGATTGGCCATCTCCGCGAGTCTAACACCACGGTGACCTTCACCCGCCTTGACCAGCGCATCCGCAACAGCTCTGCACCGGCAGACGATGCAACCAGAACATCAGCCACGGGCCCCCGCATAAACATCCGTAAAAAGCATCTCTACGACCTAAAACGCTCCATCATCCCAATACTTACCGAGCCGGAGTTCCCTTACTACCTTGACTCAGTCTCACGTGAGACCCTTGGTCACGTTGTACTCAAGCGCACGGGCATCCCCTTCTCGTCCGGGTACCGCGCCTGGCGCGCCACTAAAACACACATGCATGGGGACCTTAAGAAAGGGGGCACAGCGTTTGTTATCAAGGCACGGGGGAAAGGCCAGTTTGAATGGCGGGACGGTTCGGATGATCACTTGGTTGCTCGAGAAACGAGCGAGGAAGGGATCTACAGACTCCAAATTCTCGAGGCTATTATGAGAGAAAAAAGGGATGCGTTGGCTGCGACGTGGTGTCTAAGGCTTTGGTGGGAGATTGCAGCTGCGAATGTTGAGCCGATGAGTTGGGAGAAAGGTGAGTTCTTGTTATTCTTTTTCTTAGGTGATAACAATGTGAAGCGGCTACTGATTTCCCTCCAGTGAAGTACGTTTTGCAGCACCATACTAAGGAGTTTCCCATCGGAACCGGTGCTGGTATATGAACAAGCCTTCGAAATATGTCAGGCTTGTGGGTTCGGCAACTCCCAGCATCTGCAAAGGTACATCGCCTTCTCGAAGCCCAAACATACACCACCTATCTTAAAAATACATAAACTCTTATCAAAGCTCTGGTCTTCGGCATCCAAATAAGAGGATTGGCTCAACTATTCCCTTGTTACAAACGCCCTTTGTTACTTCGTTGATAATGAGGTATGAACAATTCCAAATTGAGATTATCGTACTGGCACAGTTGGCTTTGATTCTATTCCGGATTGATCTTATGAAGTTCACTGCATCTATTAGCATACCCATTGAAGTTGCTGTTAGCCCTTCATGTTTGTACGACAACGGCAATAGCTAGCCCGTGAATGAAATATCCGCTAGTTCACTTCATTCTCAAGTGATAAGCAAGAAAAATCAATACATTGGAGAGAACGATTGTGAATTAAGCTATTAGCTGGCGATGCGTCAACGTATCAGGCAAGTTTACCGTGAACTTCGGTGCGCAAAAATCGCTAAGTATTCTTCTATGGATTTCCTGCCATCATGCAGATTGACTGAACAGGATCAGACCACAAACTTTACAAGAGAATCATATTCACATTTTACGAAACGCGCCGTCTTCAACTTGATGATCGCACTTCCTTGCTTCTTGTCGTTGCGTTGCTAAGCCTTCAGTCCGGCAATGTCAGCAGGAAACACCGTTGGTGGTTTCGGTTTATGAAATTATGACACAACACGAGGCGTAGTCGAATTCTGAGAAGTTAACCGTATGAGAGTCAACTGAACGGAGAGCCCTCTTTTGCCTAGTTTTTTGTCATGTTGATCAACATGCATCCGAGGAAGTCGAGTAAATAAGCAACAGCAAGGATTCAATTTGAGCACGATTAGAGATGTCTTCTTTCCTAACATGTATTCTGAACAGCATCTTTGTTCGACAACAAAGCCTTAGAGTCTGCTAATATAGGGCGTTTAGCTAGGTGTATCCAGACATGTACACAAACCATGCTCAGTCTGTTGCTGCCTAAGAAACGCTATGCTTTATATTTTCTTCAAACACTACTAATTGTCACATACGACCATACCCATTGGAAAACTCAGGATCCCGTCCGCTCTCCTATAGATAAGCTAATGAGGGCCGGATTAGTAGTTGGGTCGGTGACGACCAGCGAATACCTGTTGTTGTATGTTTTTGATTTTTGGGTAACTTTCCACCCAATGTCATTGGGCAGTCCAGTATCTCATGGCTGTGAGGTGGGATTGCCTACAGTGTGCAACGTATCGGTTATAGGGCGCGAGAGATTGCACTAATTGGCCCCATTGTCGCCCCTTTTCTTGCACTACGTAGCATGTTCCTCTCTCGATAGGCCTGATTTGGAACTTCGACTTGCCCAAAATTCCTTAGTAGATGGGTTCGAAACGTAGAGGCATGAGCTTTCATTCGTTCGGAGGATCCGGCTGCCGCTCCGAACTACAATCATACTACTTCAGCTCGCTGCCAAGGTACAGAACCACCAACAAGGGATAGCATCTCGTGGTAAAAGGAGGGGTAATATCGCCTCATTTCTTCTTGCTATTCGGAACATTTTCCGTTTCCCCCCCTTTTGCTATCAATCTCCGACATACTCCCATCCAGGGCTTCTTGCATTACCGTCAGCCAGCTACTGCCAACGCCATCACGTGTAGAAATGCAGGCCGCAGACGAGAACACTGCGGCGGCGACCGCCCCTTCACCTGCAGCTGCCGAGGGACCCGCCGTGGAGGCAATCAACCCGGTAAGAAGCGTCGCGACACACCCGTATCTTCATGACGAAAACACAGCCATCAGGGTCCCACCAGAGCAAACGGGTGAGATGAAACACACTAACAGAAAATAACTTGCTAGGACCCTGCCGTCGTAGCCGAAGATGACGGTGATTCTTTGGCAGGCTCGGAAAGGTAAGGGCGGGTTCCACGGCCTCCTTGATGGCTGAAACTAAAGAGATACCCTCAAAGTACCCTCGCAAGCTCAACTGCTTCGCTGGCCTCGAGCATTACCGAGTATCGTAGGATTCATGGCCGTACTTACACGCAGAAGACCGACTACTGGGGCCCGAACGATGAGCAGCAGAACGAAGGTCTTGATCTTGCGTGAGTACATCATAAAAGTCTCGCCACCTTCAATCAAGCAATGCTAACTCTGAACCGAAAGACACTACTGGGAAACCCTTCTCCTCGGCGACAAGCTCTTTCTCTCGCCGCTCGGAAAGAACCCCGGGGTAAGCATCCATTACAAAAGCTCTTCTCTCCAGTCCTCGCGTCTCTAAGAAGCAGCACAGAAAGTTCTAGACTTAGGCACCGGAACTGGTATTTGGGCCATGTAGGTTTTCTATTGCACTTTGTACTGTTCAGTATGCTGCCTGTAAGAAATGTCGAGACTAACGGTAGACGCACTCAGCGACTTCGCTGATGAGTTTCCGTCATCTGACGTAACGGGCGTCGACATTTCGCCCATCCAGCCTGACTGGGTGCCCCCCAACTGTAAATTCCAAGTCGACGACGTCGAACAACCATGGACGTGGACCCCTGACTTCGACTTCATCCACCTCCGCCACATGGAGGCCTGCATTTCGGACTGGCCGGCTTTTTACCAGAAAATCTACGACCACCTGAAGCCTGGTGGCTACTTCGAAATCAAGGATTTTGACATCGAGTTCCGCTCGCAGGCGTACGGAGACGATCTCCCCGAAGACCACGTTTACCGCCGCTGGGGTAAGGTCTTCTTCGAGGCTGCGAACCGGCTCGGCAAGTCAATGGATCAGTCCCGCGGCGGCCACAAGATCGCCGACGCCCTAAGAGATGCCGGCTTCGTCGACGTCGTCGAGAAGAGGTGGCCTGTGCCTATCGGAGGCTGGCCGAAAGATCCCAACCTGAGGGAAGTCGGCATTTGCAACCTGGAGTTCCATGATCAATCCCTTGAAGGCTTCTCCATGTTCCTACTGACCCAGGTGATGGGATGGGAGACCATCCCAGCTGGTGTCTTTGTCGCTGAAGCGCGCAAAGCTCTCAAAAACCCTAAGCTCCAGACCGTTATATACTTGTAAGTGACGCTGGCTTGTGGCTCGTGCAGGCTGGATGTCTCATCTTCTGATGACATTGAACTAATACGGAAAAGGCAAAATGTGTATGGACGCAAGCCCAAGGAATCTGGGTAGGCTAGAAGGAACAGCGCTGGCTTCTATGCGGCAAAAGGATAATACGTATGAGTTATTTGCTATTTCGGGTTTATAAGAAACTTCTAAGACGTTAATCAGCTTGTTCCCTTGCATTACTTAGCATGATGTAAGTCGAGAAGGCAAGATCTCAGTCATATCGTTCTGTATTCAGAATGTGTTTCGGATCGTTATCATAACTTGAACACAGCTCTAAGCTCTTTTTCTACCCGGTTCAATAGAATCCTTGGCTGTGGGGGGTAAATTGCCTTGTGAACATTGGTAACTTTTAGAGAGCGGGTAGTGACCCGATCTTGATTGAAGTATGGCACCCTACAAGCCCAGGCGATGGGAGACTATCTGGGTGCTGGAGCACATTGAATACTTAGGTTGACGGTTGACGGGGAAGTACCTACAAGCCACGACTTCGCCCTATACAATAAACGCAATAACACCACTGAGTTTCATTGAGCTCTTATACACCTGTTTTTCATATTACATGCCATGCAGTGATGGAATTCGATCATCTTTGAGTCCTGAATTACTAGAGGCTACGATACCGTCGGCGTCCTCCTGGCGATTCTGGGGGGTCTTTCTGGTACACCTGACACAGGGCGACGCTTTTCCAATTTCCACATCAAGGGGGTCACTGTTCGGTGCGCGGACGTGGTGAGGGTCCTTGGCAGCATGACGCCCTGCAGACTTCGCGTAATGAGCATGGTGCATAGTTGGACGCAATAGTGGAAGGCATTGAGGCCGTGCTAGAGCCCGGCGACTTAGAATTATGGCGAAGGGTGGTTGATACGAGTCACAGTGAGACAGCTCACAGGAACGGGATCCCTGCCAGCCTGGAAGGTTATATAGCTGGCCTCTGTCACTGAGGACACGTGCTTCAGATTCCGAGGAGACAACGCACATTGCGATGGCCAGTATGCTGTATGTCTTATGTTCGTAGCAAATAACTATCCGTCAACTATAAGGTGAGTCAACCATTCGTGGCGGCTGCGGCATCTATAATCAATCATATATACACGTAAGGTACTTAGCGAATAACTGGAAATCTTCACTACAATAGCGACGGCAGTCACCTAACACGCAACATTCTGGTTCATCCTTTGCGTGGCTAGGCAAGCCAACGTCCTTTTGGGCTATGATATTGATGGCCTGACAGGGGTTGGCCGTTTCATGGTCCCTGTTGCACCTAGCTACTCGACTGAGAGGGAGGGATAGGAGATCGAGTAAGCAGCGTGCCTGTTCTGAGGTGTTTAGATCATTAAGAATTCAACTACTATAACACATAGTACGTGGAAACAAGACTCGGGAGGGTTGCGCGAGTCAAGCGAGTCGAGTTTTGAATATTTTGTGTAGATGCGTAGATGTACGTGACAATACAAAAGATTATTTCGACCGGCCCAGTAGGTACAGAAACAGCTAAGGCGGTCAAAGAATCCGAGCAGTATGCTTTATTTCACACAATACAAACCGGAGCATCCGAACTGGATCGGTTGGACTGATGTCTGATCATGGTTTGGCCTGCATCATTACAAAAAAGGTTCCGCATCACATGAACTCTAACAGGCGGGATCGAAAGACTGTAAAACTGAGGGAGAAATATTCAAGCTCGGAGATAACGGGCAAGTTAATACAGCAACGGCAAAGAAGCCGCGCCGTATCGATTCCGTGGACAGGATCAGGATGCGGCCGATGCGGCTCTTGCTCCTAGGCCTGCAGCGAACGGGAATAGAATGTTAATAATCTCTCGGATCTGCTGGCTATTTTCATCTCTGCTTTGAAAGAACTCATGTTTGCTAACACTATGCCATAGCTCTAGACGCCGCTCACAAGGAACTTGGCTTCAAATTGCGCTTGAAATGTGACAAAGCATTTGTTTGATTCTAGCTTGGGGTGTTGTCCGACCAGTTCATGGATGATAAAATTTGCTGGCGTTTTTTGGCATATCAGCTTATTTTCAGGTTAATCTTATCTGACTTGATAATGTCGATAATGAAACCGCAAGTGAAGGGGTTATCCCGCGATTTTGATTGGACTCATCATAAACGAGTATCATGTTATGTCAACTTAAGTAGGTGAACGTGTATCAGGAGTGGTCCAGGCCGGCTGTCGAACGGTTGAGTCTGCTCATTCTCATGGTTTTGGTACGTCTTTCATGGGTTGTGGAGCTGGCCACCTGGCGCCCAGGTTGGCGTCCGGGTGGGATAGCTGGGCGACTGCGGATTGCCCCCTTACACTTTGAACTTCTGGATTCCCTTTTCAAGGCTGCGCGGTTGTTGTGGCCTGGGTGGAACGAGGGCTCGGAAAATGATTTTTCTGTCGCCAATGGGCAGTACGTTCATAGGGATGATTACTATTTGAATGTAAATTAGGATTGTTAGTAATCAGCTTTGGTAGATAGATGTAATATACTCCATACAGACAATTACACCTTAATAAATTAGTTATCTATGTTAAACCTTGCTTTGCAACCCTTTTTTTCTAAACCAAGCCAACTGAAAGAAATTGCTACTTATGAATTGTATAGTTATTAAGATTATCGCCCTGAGCATTAGCGAAAGGATCACTAAGCAGGAGCACTGAGGACTACACACGCAGAGACAAGAAATGCAACAACGTATTTAGTCAATTCCCGAGCAAAAGTTCTCATAATTATAGCTTTCGTGTTGTGGCGCAGTTCATTACCTTGACCCGTTGTGACACGGGGCTCTTGAGTGTTCAACTCCAGTAAAGCCGGAGGTGCCCCCAAATCTAGGATAGAGTTAAAGTATCACTACGAATATTAGGCATTAGTTGTCTTGACTAAAATGACCGTCCGACTCATTTTTAATCACAGGATTTTTACATTTATTTAAAGAGCAACATCCAACCGCCTGCGAGCTGAGCAGTTTCTGTTTATCTTGCACACTATTTCATATCACTCGCTCGTTCCGAAGCCATCTGAGACAAGTCTTGACAAGATGAAGACCTTTATCACCGTCATCGCCGCCTTGTCCCTCTCGAGTGCCGCCTCGGCCGCTCAATTAGTTTGTTATGGTTCCGGCCTCGAAAATACTGTTAAAAAAGGCGACATCGAGTGGGCTATTAAGAATCGCCCGACTGATCTGGGCATCCCCGGTGGCACCAGATTCACTTACAACTGGAAAACATGTAACTTCGAAGGATCCGGTGCCTTTAGCGTAGCTTTTATCAATACACCTAGTAGTAAGTCTAGGTTCTTTCACATTTGTCTTCTCTTATGTTGCTTCAAACGGCTTTACTAAAAGTTTAAGAGACGTTTACTGATTATACCCAATAGTTGCGAAGTATGGCTCAGTTAAGTTGGCCAGCGGCATAGTGGAATGCTCTACAGGTCCTGGGGATTTAACATGCTAAACAAAGCTTTTGGCTTGATTTGTTTACCTTATTTTGCTTGATGACTACTACGTAGTAGATATATTGATGTAAATGTAGATGTAGATAGTTGGCCTTGCTGCAGTAAAGATCAATTACATTACGCAAAGACGCCCTCCATTGCACAGAAGTTCCAAAGAACATAACATACGTACTATACCTTAATTAATACGATAACCTAGCGGCTGCACCAACCCGGGCAGCATCGTCACGCGGCTTCAAGCTGTTTGAGCTCGTCCGCCCAAGGGAGACGTCCGAGACCGGCCTATAAGTGTAAAGGAGGAGTGTTTTCCATGGTCGGTCGAGATAATAAGGCCTTTGTACAGCGGCCCTGATACAATACACATAAAATCAAATAATTACTGTCAACCTGTCTTACTTTTGCATCTCCATTAAGGTGCTTAAGTCTCTCGAATTCGACCTAAGATTGCAAGTGCAAACATCTGGATCTATGTATACCTCTCACTCTTACTCATCGTAACCCTAGTCTAGCAATCCGTCAGACTTTTCCCAGTCCTAGTCGCACCCCTCGCCGTTGTCGGGCCACTCCACCTTCTGTATCTTTCTGGCCAGCTTATTGTGGCTGAAGTCGTCCTCAGGGTCCGAGTCCGGGTTAGGCTCGGACTCGTACTGCCAGTTCATGTTCAACATCATCACGGACAGGTACCACAGCCCGAGGCCGATCCAGCTGAGCTCCCGGTACCGCTACTTTCAGAGCGTAAAGAAGCCGGGGGACTTGTGCACGTTGAGCCCGGCGAGCTGCCACTCGTTGGCCGGGCCGCCGCCGAACCGCTGTTCTAGGATGCTGCATAGCGCTGGCACGTCCTCGCCTTGCTGTCCATTCGGGTCGACCCAAGGGCGGAATCGGCGGGTCCTGACTGGTAATGGGCGTGACGGCTGCTGTACGTGTAGGTGTTTTTTCTCAAAGATCATAGAAGGGGGACTGGGTGAGTAAGGTAATAGATATTAATTGTGACTAGATATGAGAGGGGGGGGCTCTTGAAGCTTATTAGGAGATATGTGGGTGGCGCCTGGTTATATCCCTGCCACAAGATGAAAGGGGCGTAAGTAGGTAGACAACACCAGCTTTCAAATTGCGGTACGCTGTGCCCTGAAAGGGTAACGTTTTCCTCGATCACGATGAGCTTCAAATGAATTGCTTCTGGAGGCATGAGTTTATACGCCGATAACAAGGTACGTAGTGAACGAGATTCAACAAATCTTTCTGCGTTCTAGCACAGACAGTCAACGGCAGTTGACGTCCGGCATATGGTCGATTAAAAGTGGTATTTTCAACTTTTCCAAAAGCGAGCGAGGCCCCAATCCCGGATTCTGAGCACGTTGCAACAATGTCTGGTATCTTCCCTCGTAAACTTCATCTTCATGAACCCGTCCCCTCCCCATCCACTCAGTTCCACCTCTTGAATTCGCTCTTCCTCCCCACAGTATTAAATGTATCTTGCGATTCAAAATTGAAATAAAGTTTAGAAAGACGAGGAACTGCGGTCAGATGCCGGCAGTGCCCCTCTTTTCGGGGTCCGCGACGACTTCTTGCGTCTCGGAGGGGACGTCGCCGGGGCGGCCGACCTTGAGGTTTCCGGCAGCGATCTCGTTCTCGAGGTCCTCGAGGCGGGACTTCTTCTGGTGAGTCTTCCAGGCGGGGAGGCCGGAGTTGAAGACGTCGTCCATTTCCTCGAGGGTGAAGCCCTGCGGAACTAGTTAGCATCATGTTCGGCTATTAGAAGGGAGATATCGATGGTCATACCTTGGTCTCAGGGGCGAAGAGAGTGGTGTGGATGAAGGCAAGGGCGTTGAAGGTGGCGAATATGTAGTACATCTTGTAGTTGATGTTCCACACTATTTTACACCGCTCGTCAGCTTCCGGAGCAGTAACCCGTCAAGATACGACATCGACTTACGCAGAGGGGGGACGGCAAAGGCCAGAACCATGTTCCAGAACCAGTTGGTGCTGGTGGCCAGAGAGACGGCCTTGGCACGGATCTTGCTGGGGAAGATCTCGGCAGGGTAGGTCCACGAGACCGGGCCCCAGGTCGTGGCGAAGGTCGCGACGAAGAGGTAGGAGCAGGAGACGATGGCGGCGGAGACGGGCCTGTTCCCGACGACCAGCCAGCTGACGGACTCGTTCTCGGCGTTGCGCGTCTCGTCGGTGTTGGGCTGGCCGTAGTACTGCTGCAGCGCGCCGGAGATGAAGAGCCAGGTCATCATCATGAAGGATCCGCCGACGAGGAGGGGTCGGCGGCCGAGCTTGTCGATGAAGATGATGGCGGGGAGGGTCATGACGACGTTGATTACATACTGGATCGATGCCGTCATGAGTGGGTTACCCATGTTGGCGCCCTGCATGATGTAGACAATGTAGTCTGGCAAATATCAGCCGGGTGAAGCGGTTATAGGGATTCGCGAGGTTTGTGAACCTACACATCATAATGTTCATGCCACTCAGTTGGGACCACATCTGGATGCTCATGCCCAGCAGGACACGCTTGTACATGCGGGGAGCAACGAGACCCTTGAAGCTGTTGATGTTCTCCTCACGCTCGAAGCGCAGAGCCTCCTCGATCTCCTGGTACTGGGCTAGGACCTTGGGGTGGTTGGTGTCGCCGCCGCCGTGCAGATGGGCGAGAACCTTGATGGCTTCATCCCAACGGTCCTTGCTAGCAAGCCAGCGCGGGCTGTAGGGGCAGAAGAAGAGGCCGAAGAAGAGGATCACAGCCGGGACGATCTGCACTCCCCACGGGATACGGAAGGCGGAGGTCGGCTGGTTGACGTCGGTGGGGCCGCCTCCGATGGACTCGGCGCAACCGTACTGGATGAAGTATTGGATGAGGATACCCCAGGTGATGGCCCACTGCTGGAGGGAAACGACACGGCCACGGATCTCCTTGGGGGCGATCTCGGACTGGTAGACGGGGACGATGGAGGAGGCGATACCAACGCACATTCCGGCAATGGCGCGGCCGACGCAGAGCATGGCGATGTTGACGGAGGCACACTGCAGGACGGCTCCGAGGGTCCAGAGCACGCAAGAGAACTGAAGGGCGACCTTACGGGAGTACTTGTCGGCAATGAAGGACGAGACGAGAGATCCGACCAGAGAGCCGGCGGGCATGGCAGCAGTGATACCACCCTGGGAGTATGACTGAGGGTTTCCGAAGTAGCGTTTGTAGGCCTGAGTGCCGAGGACACCGCTCATGGAGCTGATATCGAAGCCAAAGAGGCCACCGCCTGGTTTGTTGTTAGAACAGCCATCAAGGTGATCTGGAGGTGAATGAAGGGGTAAAGCAAAGTTCAATATCACGTACCGATGGCGGCGAAGCCGCAAATGAGGTAGATGTTGCTCGCCTGATACATCGTGGCGAATGTCGCACACTGGCGAGTGTTTTCTTTTGAGGTCGTCCTCAGCTGAGCGTTCTGATCCTACTTCTATTGTAGGACAAAGGTGGGGGGCGCAAGGTTGAAGACGTTGAACGAAGGATCCCTCGTAGCTTTTGCGGGACGTTTGTGAGAGGGCGCGACCGAAACTTTAAGTAGGACTGAAGGCCAGGCATCCTACCTCAGGCTTTACGGGACGGGGGCTGGGACGCGACTCGGGGGGTCGCCGACGTGGTTGTCTCATGTAACGCGCTCTCCACGTCCCAGCCTGGCAGCGAGCGGTACGGGCCCTCGTCGTACGGGGATGCGGCGTCGACTGACATCGACATGCGTGGTCGAGGCCATGTTAGGGGGGACCCTGGCAGAGGGATTGGACGGACCGAATGCAAAAGGGTTGGCACATAAGGTTGACAGGGTAGATTATGGAGGATTGCCCGTCCCGTGGTTCATGATGGGTCATGGGTAGAGGCAGGTGTGTGCAGGATCCTGGGCAGCGAAGGGGGGGTAGGTTGGTGGATGGCGCGGTGCCCAGCTAGACGGCTAGTCGAACAATGACAACAGCGAAGGCAACATGTCTCTGTCTACCGGCTCGTTGGCCGAGGGGCGAACATCATCGGCCAGTCGGCAGGGCTTACGTTCATTGTCGGACGAGGGCCCAACAGAAAGCTCGAGAAGGATGGAACCCGAGCAGGTAAATACGGGGAACCAGGAGCATCAGGAGTCCCCCCTCTAGAAAGTACCATTGACGATCCAGAGATTGTGGGTGTGGGAGAGTCGCAAAATGCGGGGAGAAAAGAGTTTACCAAGTTGGAGGGCCGATTAGATGGAGTGATTGCATCAAGAGACGTCGAACTGTGTGAAGTTACAGCGAGACGGTGTGTACAACGGCGCGGCGTCTCACGTTTGTGCTCCTGCGGTAGTACTGCGTTGGCGGTTGGTAACAAGCTCATTTCCTGCTGCAGAAGTTGCCCAATGCCAACCGGCGTCGTCTCTGTGTATCTATCAGCCAGAGGCTCTCACAGATTCGGCCCTCCCACATAACGTTGAAATCAAAGCTATCGATTTATTGCCTACGTTCGGGCTCAGGCTGTTCATCATGAGCACCCGCTACAAGAACGAAAGCCACATCAGGAAAGGTCTTACGATACAAATGTTTGACGACGTGTAGATCAAAGGACAACACATGATTAACAGAAAACCAGGGGGAAGCAAAGTACTTCGATATCCGACTGTTCTCTTACCTCAAGTGTTTTCCGCGTCAGCCCCTGGTCTCTTTCGCTTCCCGCCTTGACGCAGGCTCGTCAGACAAGGATTTGCCTCGGACCAGGGGTCAGCATTAGACTACTACATCCTGCTCACCGTGAAAATCCCACTGATGCCTCAAGCGACGGTGATGTACGGGCCAATGATATCGGGACTCTTTCCCCGCACAAACCGGCTAGAAAAGCCACAAAAACTCAAACGCGACGCTGCCTCGAAGTTGAAGTCTGATAGAAGCTGGGGTTGCTTGCGGGTTGGTCCTGGTCACTACTTTGACATTGCGATAGTCAAATTCCGTTTCTAGCGAAGATGAAATAGAGATGAACGAAAAAGAAGAAAAGTGAAAGAAACAAAAAATTTTCTGGACTGACCGCCTAACCCCGGCTGAGGATTGATTAGCATGTCATCATCTCGAGCTGACCGTGGCCGAGTCTCGCTGTCGCTTCGGTGTCTAGCCCGACAACGGGAGGCTTGGCAATGGAGACATTTTCTTGTCTTTGGTGGATGACCGGGCGAGAAGGATACGGGCAGTGCCAGGCCATATACGTCGGGCCACTCCGTCAACAGGCGAATCCTTTCGAGGCGCGTGACGCAGACAAAATGACATGTCCAGATCGTCCAGCTGTTCATTGCATTGGAACATGTTGGTAGTTGGAGGAAGGATAACGGAAGATACAGGGGTCAGATCTGTCCACTGTGGGGGATGGCCTGTACAAAGTATAACACGAGGAAAACTCGAAGATCAAAAATCAAAAATCAAGAAAAAAAAAAAAAAGAAAAGAGAAGAAGGAAATTCCTGATGGGACCCGGGGTGTATGTACTATGCTGTATTGGAGAGGCCCAAAACACCAGTAGAGATGAGGCAGAGCTTGTCAGCCCACTCGGCATGTGAACAGCTATGCCTGGTGTTGTTGGTAAGGCGTCGGGACGACATGATTTGCAGGTGCCTTGGTTCCTCGATGATCATGGTTCGTCTTTGGCGAATGTCAGGGGCAGCCAACCTGTGCTTTGGTCGGTGATGGATGATGATGATGATGATGATGATCACGGGACAATGTAGAACGAGGTAGACATTCTTGAAGGAGCTCTCCAGACTCTTGCCGAGCGCCATCACACCGGTCGGGCCACGGATCATCCAGCGGGCCCTCATCCCCGATCTCACCACACACTGCACACATACTAGAGCATCTTCTTCCTCCTCACTCACGTAACCCAGTCACACCGAGCTGGAGCTGTACAGAGCAGAATCAAGGCACTTGTTCAAGCCAGCCATTTGACCTCCATGCCGCCCCTCAAGCCACCCGCCTCATCTCACCTTGAAC
>MPGH01000002.1:388844-526492 GCA_001937105.1 Colletotrichum chlorophyti
GCGGCAAACTCCCGCACAAAAGCATAGCCCCTGCGCATGCCATGCCACGCCGCTGTGCTGCCGCGATCAAATCGAAATCCTCCCCCTAATCATGCCTGCAGAGGAAGAGCCACCCCCCTCTTCCAGGCGCCGTGCGCCACCTCCAAAACGGCCATGCACAAATCGCCAGACACAGCACGGTACACAACCACGACGCCTTGTAATTAGTGCCCCTTCCCGCACCTGCGGGGGAATAGCTCCCGAGATGCGGGCCCGCAGCTTTCGTGCCCGTCCTTGTTTTGCGGGCCATGCGTCGGACCACGTCTCCGAGCCGGGCTAACCATGTCGAGACAGGTGCCTGAGCTGACGGGCGCTCTTTTACGCAGTACAGACTGCATCGAGTCTGAAATCTTCACTTGCGCGCACTGTACTGTCAAGTCTGACAGCGAGAACACACGGCTGTCAAGCTGCGAACCGCAGCAGGGCGAGAGTGTATGTAATTAATGCAGTCAAGTGGGCTCGCAAGAAATTGTCGGTTCACTTTCCACTTCCATGGGTGTCCCTCGGTACCGAGTCCCTACCGCTGCCCTCGTCCGTCACGGGGAAAACAGACAACATGGACCGCCCTGGGTTCTATGCTGACGTTTCCCATGACGATATCCACCGGTCTAGCAGCATCCAACGATTGAGTTTACCGTGCCATGCTCATTCAATAAGGCACTTACAGTCGATGTCGAGTCCGTCGACCCGCAAAAAAGGGCATGGGCCAAGAGTTCCTTCGCCCGCCGTTCGTCTGCTCCTCGAGTCTTGAATGGGCCGCTTGTCGATTCATCGGGTCTCATGTTCAATGAATCGTTCAACTGACCTACGTACCTGATTATTATTTTCCACCCCTAGACTGTTCTCGATGCCTAGCCCGGACTTTAGGGTTTTTTTTTTTTTCCCTTCACGAAGCTTTGTTTGGTCCTCTCCTGCTGATCGAAGATGGAAGGGGAAAAAAACAGAAAAGAACCACCTTACCCTTGCTCTGTCATGGAACCAGCTAACCGAAACCGAGCTGTGATTCTTTTCCCTTTTTTGTCCTTTTTTTTTTTTTTTTTCGTCTGCTCGTCAGCAGAGATGCTCCGCAGACACGCCGAAAAGAAGCACTCCATCCATCGCCGTCTCATCGGTCATTCGTTGCCTTTTCCGCACGAGATCGACGCTCCCAACGAATTACCTCATTGCGATCCAGCAGTCAGCCAAACTGACTCCGAACCACCACCTCAATCTAACTAAATTTTTCACCCTTCCCCTTCCCCTCCCCTCCGCCCCCAAAAAATTTGAAGCAGATCAATCCCTCTTCCGCCCCCGAGTTGCTTGGCACCCATCTCAACGCTGCAACGATACCCCGAGGAGGACTCCGATCCCCAACTCGCAGGTTCTGCTCAGCTCGCTCGGTGCGACATCACGCCCGATTGGCGTCCGCCCATCTGAAGCAAAACGCGCAGGAAGGGAAAAAGGGGAGATGGCCTGCGGGTTCGTCTGTCTGGTCTTGTCCCGCTCGATCAGCTTCACAGCTTTGGGGGCCGATCTTCGCTGGCCGAACCTGGTCCGTGGTCATCAAGGGGTGGCGCGCCGGTATCTCATGCCCCTTTCCCGTGCCTGCCAACGCCTTCCAACGCAAAGGTCCATCTCTCTTCTCTCTCCGACCTCAATCTGTGCCCCTGCCATAGACATCCGTAAAACAGGACCCGAATGGATGGTTCCATGTTATTGTGACCCGTCGGATACGCGGTCCTGCAGCATCTGTGGCGGTCTGCTTTGGCACTCGTGACCATACTTCGTGCTGGTTCGCTTCCTCCAAAGCAATATGTAGAAGCTCGTGAGCTTGGCACGCTCATGGCTTGTTTGCGTGTTTTGTCTGTCCTAGACGACTTTGTGCTTGGCCTCTACAAGCGTCACTCGGGCGCTATTGACCTCTTCGCTTTACCCTTCCTCTCTTAACGTGTACTTAACCATAGATTCGAGATCCGTAACTCGATCGTAGCGGCACCTTTGCGGTTCCATCATGCCGGTAGTTCGAAACGGCGGAGAATGCGAACCCCGAGCTCCCAGGGTGGGCAAGTTGTCGGAGCTGTGAGATGCGGCCAGAGCTTCGGCTGGAGCCTCGGCTCTAGCAAACGATCAGCAGAGAGGATGAGCACCAAGCAGAGAAGAAATGACTTTTGCCCATCCTCTGGGGGAACATGTCGAGCGCTGAACAAAACTTCCGCCGGCAACCCATTGATTCGTCCGGCATTCGCGTCTAGTCGCACCTTGCTCGGCATCCCCTCTCCGCACCCATGCTCAAGGCACAGCAAAATGCAGTGAGAAAAGCGCCAGTCACCCCGAAGGACGAACTGACAGGTTTGTGAGTTGTTCTGTGTGCGAGTCATCGTTCACCGGCCGCCAACTCCTCGTGAGAGAGGTCGACGAACCCGCTCCTCGTCGCCCGAAGGCCCCTCGTACAAGAGCTTCGTGAGAAGCCCTCCCCCGCGAAACCTTGTGTTCTCTGTAAAGATTGTGAGCAGGTAACAGGAAAAATAGCTTCGCACTGCATCGTTTGGTTAGTCGTGAAAGTGTGGAATCGTTTCTTTTCTTCAATTGCTGAAAAAGGCCCACTAGGACCTTGCTGTCTCTGCCACCCCCCTTTGCTTGCGGTAAAAAAGGGAGCAGAGAAGTTGAGAGACCCCGGGCCTGTATGCGAGTCAATCCGTATCTGGCCCGGCTCTCCGTAGTTATCATACAGGTCGTTTCAACAGGATGAAACAATAGAACTTGGATACGAGTCCCGACTTCCAGGACGCGAGAGTCGGGACCAAGGAATGAGATGATGGGGGTATCGTGTCAAAGAAACAGCCGCCTCGCCTTCTCCAGTGACTCCGTCTCCGAATCTGGAGCGCCGCTTGCCCCCAGTCTAAATAGATGTGAAAAGCAAAATATCCTGAGCCCTGATGTGGCTTCGCCCCTGTTTCCCCCACTGAATGGCGCGAGCCAACTCTCAATGGGCGTGGTTATGAGGCAAAAAAAAAAAAAAAAGGTAATTATATCGTGGCCGTTCGCCACCTGCTGCTGCATGTGCCTCATTTTGAATTGTAGAGATTCTGAAGGTGAGCTCGTTGAAGGCGGAATGATGAGTAGTCGCCGGCGTAGATGACCTCAAGAATACTGGCAGGTTTCTCGTGGCTGGAGCCGGACTGCGCCAGCTCCTTCATCCTTCGCTGCAGCTTCTCATGGGCAATGCTAAACTCCTCCAAGATGCGGCCGGCGTTGCTGGACCCACCAGAAATGTCGTTGGCGGGGTTGTTTGGGTCGATGACGGAGATACGCTCGTAGTTCTTGTAAACAACGTCGCGAACTCTGACCTACATATGGGTTAGATGGAGCGTTCGACGGTAAAGATGGCGTGGGACTCGTGACTTGCCTTGTTCACGTAGCCCGGAGGGTTCGTGCGGATTGCGACATTGACGTAATCAAACCTGTTCCCGTAGAGATCGAAGAACTCCATGAGCATTTCGCCAAGGTGATGCTCCGGAACAAGATTTCGACTCTGGACCTGGGGCATGAGTTGCAACATGCTGACAACCATGCAAGTGACTGTGAAACTGCCAATGCCTCCGTTAACCGGCTCGTTGAGGCCTCGCATAGCCAGGAAGTGCTTGATCATGGTGACGAGAATAGGCATGGCAGGGTACTCCTCCTTCCACTTAACAAACGTCTTCACGGCCTGAGGTCCATCCATGCGGTCGAAGGAGATGTCTACCCTCAGCCCTGTAATGTTGTCAATGTACTTGACCAGAGGGACCTTGGCGCTCGCAATGAACTCCATGCTCTGGTAATTTGTGATTTTCATCGCTGACAGGAATTTGCCAAATTGCCTTAGGGCCTTGATTCCGACAAACTGCGAGTAACCGCCATTTACCCAGTTTTTGGCGCAGATGACCAAGTCCATGTCGGCCGTTGGGAGATACAGCTCGGACATATAGGAGCCAAAGGCATAAATCTTGCAATCTTTGTAGTCGCGGCTGGTCCTCAAGGACCTGGTAAGCCGGTCAATGAGGCGACCCCGCATCTCGTGCTCATAATCGCGCGGTCGGACAACTTCATAAAAGTCCACAATCTCCTTGTGAAGCCTGCGATCGTTAGGATGAGACACTGGCGGAATAGGTGACGAACTTACCAGACGCTCATATCCGAGGTCTTGGAATGGTCTACCTTGACCCAAGGAGTAGGGTCCTCGTTTTGCTTCACCTTCCATTCAGGCAGGATCGCACCGCCAACAGGCATCTTATTCACCTTCTTCAATGGACCGTACGTTGGAGGCTTGATGTGATCATCTGCAGTACGCTTGCGCGAGCCGAGAGCACTGTCGGGCACGAGGGGTTTGGCAGGTAGACTTGACGGCTTGTTGTTGGCGGGCGTGGACGGTGTCGAGGAGGCCGCCGAAACCGTGCTGTGAATTGACCGATTGCCCGCACGAGGGCCGATAGGTGGTGCCGGAAGAGTAGTGTTGCCAGTGAATTGATAAGCGGGGGCAGGAGCAGGGGGAGGAGGCGGCGGTGGTGATGGCGATGGAGGGTCGGAAGGAGGCAAAATAATTTCTTCTTCCTCGTCTCCCTTGTCTGCGTCGTCTCCGTTGTCATCATCGAGGTCGAAGGAGATGAACTCTTCTGCGTCGGTGCTAGCTTTGAGTTTATCAGCAGCAGCGGTGTCGTCGACTCGTGCCTTCCTGATCATCTTCACCATATCCTTTTTCTTGCGCTGTGCATCGGCATCAGGCGGGGGCAGTGCGGTGTACGGGTCAGGATTAGACCACTTCGGAACGCTGTTGCCCGAATCGTCGTTCTCTGCGCGACGGACGCGCTTGCTGGAAGGTTGGCCGGACTCGCCGTCATTCTCGTCGTCCGAGATCTCCATATCGGCCTCTTCGTCATCAGACAAATCCTCCCAGTCTTTGTACACGACGCCTCCGTCGGCGTCATTGACGAGGTTCACGTCGACACCATCGGCTCGGTTGCGCAAAAGTTCGCGCTCGGCCGGGATGATCTTTTGATACGCGCCTCGGCCACGGCCTCCCCGACCTCGACCGCGTCCTCCACGTCCGGCTCTCCGCCCATCATTGTTGAAGCCGGGGCGATATGAGTCGCCAGAGGGAAATTCGGCTACCCCAGAAGGCTTATCCATCCGGAAGGTGAAGTCGCCCTGTGGAGGTCTGGTATCGGGCCTGTAGCCATCATAGCCTCCGGATCGCCGGCCTGCATCACCTCCTCTGTAAGATTCACGATGGTCGAAGTGCCTCGGAGGCGATCTGGAATGACGGCGGAACTCACGATCCTCTGGCCAGGGATTGCGCCAATTATTGCTGGCCCCAGGGGGTGGAGGGTACTGGGACTGGGACTGGCGAGAGTCGTAGCGGTCACGGCCACGATTGCGGTCATCTCGAAAGTTATTCGCATTGCCTCTGCTCCGAGGCTGATAGGATGGTCTGTACGAGCTCATTGTGGGCAGCGAGCGCGTTGTGATGTGGATCCTCCAAAGTTGACGCGTTGAAGCTAGGGCGTGTATGCGACGGAATCAAATCAAAATTTGGACAGTCGCCCTCGTCGACGTCAAGCCGCTGCCCTAGGACTATCGATAAGCCCACGTGACTCTGCACCAAGGTGGGGTCAACGGGAGCTTATCTCCGGTCATCGCCCGCCCCTCTTTCATCATCTACCTTACCTTACGTAAGGTAGTAATTTCGTTGTACATGGATTCAGGTAGCGAGCAGTCCATGTGCATAATGCCACCGATAAGCTCCGAGCAACAATAATAATGCACTCGGATATCCACCTGGAAGAGACCCAGGACAGCATTGTGAAGGCAACAAGTACGACGGGTATATGAAGGGAATTCTTTCCAGCCTTAAGTGAGGACATACGGCTCTGAACTTATTAGAGTTAACTATAGATAGAATCGCCGTCTCCTAAGCCAACACCATTTTTCCTCACCTGACTATTGGAAGTAGCGTGTGGATGTCCTCGTATGACGTTAGCCTTCCTTTTTGGAGTTCGGCATTAAATACCTGCTGACGAAAATATTACATCGCCTACAATGTAGAACATCTACCTCCTTCATTATGGGTTATTGAAGTAAACCAGTCGTACGTCTGTATTAGTATGCAACGTTCCGAAAAAGCCATGCAGGCTTAGTACGAACCTTCCAGTAAGAATACTAACAAACCGTCTTGCACGCCCGTCATCCATGCACTACCTTGAATCTTGACGGATAAGGTATGGCAACAGAAGAGCAAATAACAATTAGTTAACATGTACGTAGGAG
Organism: Colletotrichum chlorophyti; assembly: GCA_001937105.1. Lineage (NCBI taxonomy): Eukaryota > Fungi > Ascomycota > Sordariomycetes > Glomerellales > Glomerellaceae > Colletotrichum > Colletotrichum chlorophyti. The sequence continues at coordinate 395,166 of MPGH01000002.1, forward strand.
AACACTGGTATAATGTCCTCCGATCTCTGCTGAATGAGTCTCCTGCTGGGTGCATATACTTTGAGGCATGGTTTACCCGACAGCTTTGTGCGGTCTGCTGATATTCTCAGTGCAAGCCTTGTACATATAATGTGTCATGACTTGAAATACGGCATGCTTCTGAGGATTATGGAGTCGGCACACAGGATGCAGCCACACCGCAAACCCAACCTCTAGAGTGAGTGAGGCGAAAGGCAGTAGTCCGGACGTCACGATCGATGCATTTTTCTTTTTTTTTCCCACGTGAAATGTTTCAAGATATCATAACCAGCCGCGGGCGGACGCCGTTTCTCTCATCCTATCAGCGCTTCTACTATATCATGAACGTGAAGAGCGATAATCACAAATTTACAAGCACACAACGTTTGCAAAAGTCCAATCTACCTCCCTGCATCGACTTCCGGAAAGTGTTAGACTCTACGCAGGATCAAGCCACCAACCCATGAGCACAAACTCCAAGCCCCCTCTAAAACAAGACAGCACCCCCGTCAACGACCAAGTCCGCCCCGTTGATAAAGCTCCCGGCCCTCGAACAGAGCATCACAACGACCCCGGCGACCTCCTCCGGCAACCCCATCCTCCCCATCGGGTTCCTCTCCTTCCAGATGCCCCTAGCCTCCGCCAGCCCCTCCCCCTCGTTGAGCACCGTGTCCATGTACCCCGGGCTGATGCTGTTCACGCAGATGCCGTACCGCGCCCACTCCGCCGCGAGGCTGCCCCTCAGCATCATCAGCGCGCCCTTGCTGGTGTTGTACCCGACCTGCGGCTGCGGGAAGTTGACCCTGTGCGCCGAGATGCTGCCCGTGAAGACCATCCTGCCCCCGCGCCCCTGCGAGGCCATGAGGCGCGCCGCCGCCTGCGCGCACACGAACGTCCCCGTCGTGTTCACGTCCACGACCCTCCGGAACTCCGCGACGTCCATGTCCAGCGCGTGCGCGCAGTGCACAACCCCGGCGAAGCAGACGAGGAAGTCTACGCCCCCCATCTCCCTCGCCGCGAAGGCCATGGCCGCCGCGACGGCGCGCTCGTCCGTGACGTCGACGCTCAGCGCCTCGATCCTCGCCCCCGGGAACTCGTCCCGCAGGGAGGCCGTCGTTGGGCTGGCGTTGACGTCCACGTCCAGGAGCAGGAGGGACGTCAGGCCGTGCTGGAGCATCGCGCGACTGGCGGCCGTGGCGAGGACGCCGGTGCCGCCCGTAACGACGGCGGTTCCCTGGAGTGCGAAACGCGTCGTCGCATCGTCCGCGGCGGAGGCGGTGCGGAGGGCTGCACCGGGGATGGTGGACAGGCCCGTGGCGAGGGTCATGTAAGGGAGGGTGCGGTTTTTGAGTTCGGACCGGGGGGTTGGGGTTGTCATTTTGATGGTGGGACAAAAGGCTGAGAGAAGGGAACAGTTTGTTAGGTTGGAAAGCGAGAGTGCTGAGGTCGTCAGATAGTGAAGAATCGACCGTCCGATCTGGTGTAAATGGTGGAGGGTGTCATCATCCCAAGGTGAGGGACGGGAAGCTTACCGACGCGGGGTTCAGGGTCCCCAAGCGGGGGAATGTCACGTCCATCTCTCTTTCGATGGCCCCGAATTGGGCGGCGTTGCACTGCATCTGCGGTCTAACACTTTCTTGGGAACCTTAGTCTGTACGTAAACTCTCCTTTGGCCGTTTCTATTAGATTACATAAAACTCTATGGGGGTAATTTTCAACTCATGCAATGCCATGCCAATGCCACATGCGCTCGCAATAGTCAACGCTTTCTATCTTTGTCAACGACATGCCCGACTTTTTTTGGGATTCTGACTGCCCAGTATAGAATCCATGATACATAAGTAGCAAAACTTGTTCAGGGAAGCATAATACTTCCACACAACAGACAATAAAGGAAAATGTTGATTGGTGGAACAATCGTTGAGACCTCTTATCTCCGGTTGAAGTTCAGGAACTTGCTCTGTATGATCATTAGTACTCTGCCACAGAGAGACAAAGAGACAAGGGTGATGCTTACCGCCATGAAGAGAATAATCATGTTGCTGCCCACGAATGCAATGAAGATGCCCAAGTCCCTCCAGCGGTTGTCAAAGGTGAGACCCAGAGGCTGGTAGAACTCGTCGCCAACCTTGTACGCGCAGTACTCGCAACTCTGCGTGTCGTTGTTGGCCAGGTATCCAGGGCCGCCGCGGTCGAAGAAGGGCTGCATGTACTCGCCGCACGTCTGGCCAGACGGGGCGTTGAAGGGGTTGAATTCGAACTGCGAGCAGGCGACCTTGAGATCGTGCAGGGCAGTGACGACCATGCCTCCAATGAGGCGAGTGAAAGGATCGAGCTGGTACAGCCATGCACGCCAGAACCCGGGCATCTGCGGGGCGGGGATGGTGACACCGCAGAAGAGGGCGAAAGTGATCATGATGAAGGGGTCGAACTGCGCCGAGATAAAGGGGCTGGGCGTCAGAGAGGCGACTGCCTGACCGAGGGAGACGGAGAAGAGCTCTGTGATGAGGACCATGAAGAACTGATATCCGGCACGGCTAGAATCGTACTGGAAGCCAGGCATATAGTACAATGGCAAGAAGAAGCAGACAGCGCAGAGGATCGAATAGGGCAGCTCGGCAAGGGTAATTGCGGCGGCAAAGGTGAAGGGGTTGTACATCTTGGAGCTTGACTCACGGAAGAACAGGGATCGCTTGATGTGGAACATGACTTCGACCTGGGTGATGATCAAAGCCGGGAGTACAGTGACTTGGAACATGACGAAGACCTTGTACTGGAGCGAGCTACGGCTCTGGTCCAAGTTCAGGTACGTGAGACCGGTGATGAGCGCGACGACGACGTGGTTGAAGAGACGAGTGAAAAGGTAGTTGGGGCTGCGCCAGAAGCTCAGCATCATGCGGGAGACGACAACCTTGAGCTGGTGCCACTGCGGACTAGCGTACTCCTTCTCGAGCTCGGGGTTGACGGTTCGGCCGTCGGCAATACGCTCCTCCTTCAACCGGTTGATCGTTTCCTTGACATTAGCAAGCTCGGCACTCTCGTCCCAGATGTCAGCCCAGTCGCGGTTGCCAACGCGGGGGGCGGAGCCAGCGCCGACCGCTTCGAGCATGTACTCGGCGACGTTGTCGGTGGGTTTGGCGACAGCGCCATGGCGCTTAAGATAGTCGCGCAGAACGACGGCGTCCTGGCCGATATCACCAAAGTAGACAGTGCGCCCACCCCTCTGAAGGAGCAGCAGACGGTCAAAGTTCTCGAAGAGGGCGGCGTTGGGCTGGTGGATGGTGCAGAGAATGGCCTGTCCAGCCGCAGCCAGCTTCTTGAGGAAACGGACAATGTTAAACGCGCTCTGGCTGTCAAGACCGGAGGTAGGCTCATCAAGGAAGAGAAGCAGCTCGGGTTTGGCGGCCAACTCGACACCAATGGTGACTCGCTTGCGCTGCTCGACAGTCAGACCAAACTCGGGGGTGCCAATGATGCAGTCCGCAATGTGCTCCATCTCCAGCAGGGCGATGATCTCCTCGACGTAAGAGTAGCGCTCCTGAATAGGTGTTTCGAAGGGCTGACGCAGGAGAGCGGAGAAGCGAAGGGCCTCGCGGACGGTCTGGGTAGGGTCGTGGACATCGAGCTGCTCAGCGTACGATGTGCTGCGCTGGAACTGCTTTCCGGGCTTGACGCCGTCGACAAGGACGTCGCCGTGGATAACACCAATGTTTTTGCGCGACGCAAGGACGTCGAGAAGGGTCGTCTTGCCGGCACCGGAGGCACCCATGAGAGCGGTGAGTTGACCAGGGCGTACGTATCCATAGACATTGTTAAGGAGGCGACGGGTTCCGCCGGGAACAGGGACGTCGTAGTTGAGGTTCTCCCAGGTCAGAACACTCTTGGACTCAATCTTCAGATCCGAACCCTGCTGCTTGTCGCCTCGGCGTTTGGCATCCCTCTTCTGAACGAGAACCTCATTCAGCTTCTTTCGCTCCTCGTTGGGCTTCTGGTAGACCTTGGCCGAGTTGCCGCCCCCGCCGAAGTTGACGAGTTCTCCGAGAGTGACGTTCATGATGAGGAAGAAGACGATGAGGGCAAAGATGATGCCCCAGTTGCGCCACAAGTCGCCCTTGTGGTAGTCGAACCCAGCAGCAATGTAGTTGGAGCCGTCAACCAGTGTAGTGCCGGGCGTAGAGCCGGCAAGGGTGCAAACCTGGTGGTTGATGTCATCATAGCCGGGACCCGATGGGATCAGTGATTCCGCAGAGCAGGTCAGATCGATGCGGCTGAACTCGTTCTCCATCATGGCGCTGAAAGCGAGACCTAGCGCGTTGACCCAGTAAATCCAGCGAAGCCACTTGTGCTCGGATTGGTACTGAATGAGGTAGCCAGAGGTGACGACGAAAAAGGTAATCACGACGACAGCAAACTTGATGGCATAGTCAAAGTCAGGACTGATGCATCCAATGATACGGAAGAACAGCGTCATGGCGATGTTGCCGGAGAGAATCATTAGATAGAAAGTGAAGAAGGCGCCAGCGTCGCGAACAAGACCCGACATGAAGTAGACGATGATCGAGAAGACGAGAATCTGGGTTGCCGCAAAGGCCTGGTCGACGATGATCTGCGCTATCCACAGGGCGGACGGACGGTGAAAGGCATACGCTTTGTGCTTGTTGACAATAGCGCGTCCAGTCATGGTTCCACCGAGCTCTGAGAAGGCTTGGAAGGCGTTGAACAGGAGAGAAATGAACATCAAACCACCCTTGCTGAAAGCACTGGCGGAGGTCGTGCCGAGCCGGAAGAACAGGGTACCGAGGACGATGGCGATGATGATGGAGCGGAGCCAAGAGAGGAACAGAGACAGACGGTCCTGCAGCTTGAGGACGAATTGACGCTTCATCAGCGCCCACACCTGGAGGTGGAAGCCGACGGCATAGACGGATTTCTTGGATGAGCCACGCTTAGCCTCGTGGACAGCAACCTGGAAGTCCTCGTGCTTCTCGGTTTCCTGAGCAAGCCTCGTCTTGTATTCCTCCATCTCACTGTCGAGCTGCTTTTGGAACTTGGACAACTTGAAAGCCTCAGCGAGGGTCTCGGGGCTGTGGGGGGCGTTCTCGGCCGAGCGACCGACAGCATACTCTCGCTCGAATTCGTCAGTGCATCCAGTAACATAGTCAGGGGTGGTTTGTCTAGGACGGGGCGCGAAGCCGAGTCCCTCGAAGTAGGCTCTGGCCTCGGTGGTGGGGCCCAGGAAGACTTGCTTTCCGGCATCGATGACCATAACCTTGTCGAACAAGTTGTAGATATTCTCGGAGGCCTGGTACAGGGACACGAAGGTGCTGGTCTTGTACAGGTTCGTCTGGACACGAAGGGACTTGACAAAGTCGAGAGCCGTGCTGGCGTCGAGGCCACGGGTACTGTTGTCCCACGAGAGGATGCAGGCGTTGGTGATCATCATTTCTGCGATCGATACACGCTTTCTCTCACCGCCAGAGACACCGCGCACGAACGCGTCACCCACGACCGTGCGGCGCGTGTGCTCGATGTTGAACATCTTCAGGAGGGTAGTAATGACCTGCTCCTTGAACTCGTTCTTGGACATGCCGGCAGGACGCTTGGCGGGGACCTTGGTGTCGAGAGCGAAACCCAAGGTCTGCTCGACGGTGAGAGTCGCGTGGTGGATGTCGTCCTCCTGGTTGTATACGGCCTCACCGCGGTACTGCTTGAACTCGTCGGCCGTGAAGGGACCGTAGCGCACGTCACCAGTCACACTGGTGTACCCGGCGCGTTGGTTGGCGATGGTCTTGAGGAAGGTGGTGCAACCAGAGCCGGGCTTACCCAGGACCAGAATCATCTCACCCGGCTTGCATACGCCCTTAAAGTCGTCCAGCAGAGTCGCCTCAACACCCTTCTTGCCCAGTCCCAGCATGTTCATGACGGGAGTGACGTAGTCGACAAAGTCAACGAAAGCATCGGGGAAAGTCTTGACATAGTTGGTTGTGCCGCCCATGCCCTTGACGGTGAGACCGTCCCAGTATGCGCCGATATGCTTGGGTCTGATGCCAGCCTCGCGCTCGGCCTCGACGCCACCGCGCAAGACGGCTTCCAAGTCGAACTGCTCACTCTCCGTCTCGGAGGAAGGCGAGGCCGAGTTAACGTTGGCGACGGCCTTCTCGACATCTTCCGACTTCCGTCTGCTACTGCGGCTGTTTACTCTGCTTGCGCGCGAGACGCCAGAGAGTTCGCGTTGCAGGTCTGCGAAGTCGGCCTCGGCCTGGTGGACCGACATACCACTATGAATCGCCGTGAAGCCATCGGGGTTGTTGCGACGGGCCTCCTCTCGTTGTTGCTCAGAATCAGCGGCAGTTGAGGTCGAGGAGCGCGGGGCCGTGTTGGCATCGGCCGCGTCCTTCTCGTTGGTGACGGGGCTGCCTCCGGCGACAGCCTCCTGCTGCTTCTCAAACTCCCGGTCTGCCATTGGACCTTTCGGCTGGCGTAAAAGCTGCAATCAGCTCTTGTCCACTATAGTGCAGTCCGTGAGGTGAGTTGGTTTTGGTGAAATATCCCAACCAGGGTGTATGACAAGTCAAATAGTAAAACGTCGATGGGCGACGGTGATCCCAGACAACCGGAAAGTGGCGGTGGCTGGCCCGTGCCGAAGAGACGACGGTATCAAAGTGGAGGGGTACGGCGGGATGTGTGACACCTTTCAGTACCGCGTGTGGATGATGGAGATCAGTGAGAAACGAAGAGCCCGGGTTGCAGGGGAAGGAAATGGGGGGATGGAATAAATATCAAGGGATTGGAGGGTCCAGAGACAGAGAGAGATAGAGAGAGAGAGAGATGGGTAAGGGAGTGTGATGTGCTTCGGACCAAAGGCCGGTCTTTCGGCGGAGGAAAAAGAGACCAAGACTAAGCAGAGTCACCAAGCCTGCCAGACGCAAGACCGAATATGAGAGACAATGAGTCTTTTGGGGGGCGTATGAAGAGGAGGAGGAAGCGAAAGTTTGAATAGAGCAACAAGAAGTAAGCTCAACCATCTAGGAGTGGATACCCGAGGGGAACCAAAGGGGGAGAAAAAAATTAAAGAGGGTCTCCTGTTTGCTTTGCCTAGGAAGAGCAGCGCTAGTATCGTTGTCGGATCGACTTCGGGAGGGCAGAGGAAGATGAATATTACCAATCAAGGGTCAATGGCAATTTCAACCGGAGTTGGGTCCCGGAAGTAGCACGACTTAAAACCGTGTTAGTAGTTCCGGGGTGTGGATGACCAGGGTTGTCTGGTGTACTGTGGTACACGGGTACATGCCTGCTTGCCTCTGTCTAAGTGGTAAAGGCAAGAAGAGATCGGGACAGATGGAGATATACGGGGGACAGGGGAAGGCAAGGTTCCCTGGATTTCCACGAGATGTTCCTGTTGACCTGGGCGAGGAAAGGTGAACGTTCTTTCCTCTCTGGTGGAATACATGAGATCTCTGCTTGATCCAGGATGATATGTAGGTATCGTATCTATCAATGCTTAACAGCAGCACACAGGGGCCGGCACGGTAGCTGTGACCACGGAACATGCATCGCCATGGGGCGGGTGGTGGTCCGGATCCACAGCTGATAAATTGTCGGGGCCATCCAGGCTCAGCTGGCAGCTAATTACCAACTTGCTGCCTCGTCGCTTGTGTGCATCGCTCTCTTTCCTTGTGGTGGGGGTACGACTCTGTGGGTCACCGATGATCCCTCCTCTAGTTCTTGGCGAGGTCCATGTCGTACAACGTATAGTAGATGAGCCATCCTGAGCCATCAGAACAAAATACTTCAGAGTTCACAGATCAGATGTTGCAGGGCCGGCCAGTGAGTCAAAAGCCGACAAGCACTTGCTTTACGTCAGACCGTCCCAGGTTCATACAGTGCATCTGGAAGGGTTGTAGGGCTGGCAGCCAGCCACACGTGTTCTGCTTCGGTCTTGGACGAAAAAGAGGCGGTCAACGATGGACCGAGATGGGATGAAAGTCATGGCTTTTCGAGGCGAATGAGTCTTCGGTAAACGGTTGTCTTGTGTTGCACACACGGCCATGCGGGAGCTATGGACTCGATCCCTTTCCCTGCCGCTGGAAATCGTGGAATAGCAAAACGATCCCAAAGAGCCAGCCAGGAAAGAAGGACTTACCTTGCGGTAGGAGGTGTGCGACTAACCTGGTGACATCCAACCCAGCGAGGTTTGCTGGAATTGCATCTTGTAGGGCTGTGAGGCTGGGCAACCCGTGACGCTTGTTCATGGATTGCAACGCCAAAGTTCTCCATCTTCGTTCGGTCGCCATGAATCTAAGAGCGAGCAGCAAGAAAAGCAGAGACTTTGAAAAAGATAGTGTATTGCACCGATCAGTAATCGCGGGTGATTGGCAAACGAGTACGGATAGCGGCTCCACAGATAGCTTGCTTGTCATCTGCGACCTGCGTAAAAAGGCGGCAAAAGCAGGACAGGTGAGGTTGCGGGTGCAGGTGGGAAAAGAGAGGAGGGCTGAGTGCCCACTTTTTCCACGTTCTTGCCTCTTCTAATTCAACTTGCACCTCCCCTGGGAGTCTTGGGCTGCCGACTTCCACTATGGAATTGGGGAATGGGGGTACGGCTTCCGCCACTTCAACTTTAAACAGATGCAGCCACACGAAGCTAGGTACTGCCTAGAGTTGAACTTTTTTTTTTTATTAAGCTGTTGTGATGCATCGGATAACTGTACTGCTGCAACGTGCTCTATACTACGGGCGGAAAGAGACACCCGTCTCACCCCACAGTATCCAGTGTCCAGTGTGCCAGTGTCAATTTGGCCGCCCTCTCTTGCCTGCCGTCATCTTTTGGCGTTTTCAATGTGATCCTTAGTACGGATGCACGTCCTCCCACTGACCAATCACTTCCTTCAAGGACGCGACATGTCAGGCAAGTGGGGCGTTAGAGTGAGTTTCGAGTCATCCGGCAAACAGTGGGGTTGACTGAAAAACACCCCCATTTGGACTAGCGACTGTGGCTCGGCTTCCGATTCTGGGCCAATGGAAAACTGAACTGACAGGAGTCTGCAAAGAGCCCAAACAATCTACCACAGAAAGGGAAAAAAAAAAAGAAACATTCCTCAGATATCGCCTCAATCTCGCCCCGTCTCCTACAAGGTAGGCGTGTATCTTCAATGGACCTTAACCCAGCAATTTGCCTCGTACAGTAGTAGTTACGGTAGTGTACCTGGTTGCACAGACCATGGACTCGACGGCCCTCTTCATCAGCACCATTCGCCCTGTCAAGTTTCCACTCTTGAGAGTCCGGAACTTCCGCCAATTCTCCGTGAGTCTCCCGTCAGCCTCCCGCGGGACTCCTGCGGTGAAAGCAGCATTTCTCAACGCCCATAGTTTTCTATCCTGGCACAAGCACGATGTCCGCCCCGGATCTGGTCCACGGATCTGGCAAGGAATCAAACCAGAAGAAGAAAATTAGCAGATAAGCAGACTTCCCTTTCTTCTGGGATACATCCTTCCGACTTGAGCTTAGAGCGACCTCGTTGTCGTTTATCTTATGCAGTTTCTGTGGGAAAATGCAGGTAATCTGCCACTGCATACAGAGTGGACTCTCCCTCATCCCTTAGCCAAGGTTGGCACATTTCCATGATGCTAAAACCCGAAACAAAAGTTCAATCAAACGTGGACGTGGTAGCTGCGGACCCAGTCCCCGCGGGGACCCACACTACAACATTTCCCGTTCTTTCGAAGACCTTCGTCCGCCGCGCCGGAGGTCGCAGACATACGTCCCGAGAAACTATCAAGTCAGCGCCGTGCATCGACTCCGCCATCCATGGCTCAATCCATGGGCTTTGATGGAACTTGAGCTTCATCATATTGCAGTTTACTAATTCGCGATCGATAGGCTTGCCATACACTACGATACAGTTAGACCCCCCTTTACCCACTTAACCCTCTAGCTTATCAAGCATTCGGTTCGACATGGACTTCCAACTGGGCGCCAAGCCCGTCTATCATGTACCGGATGACTCCCTATCAACTAGGAATTTGATGATCGACGTACCATGCTGGACGCGGACCGCTGCGGACTATAGCCGTAGACGCGAGACTGGTTCAGTCCCAATGTCTCAGTGCCACGACAACCGCCCGCCCGGCATTTCGGAGACTTTATGAAGTATCTTGCACAAATCACGGCCAAGCCACCCGCCTAACCCTCAACGGTAGTCGGCCGAAAACTCGGCGAAAGACTCACTACTACGTAGAAGAAGAAATAGAAGGAAGGGGAGGCGGGGGCCAGTACACTAACAAGGCTGATGACAACCCCAGACACGTCGGAAATGGAACCTGGCTCACGATTACGATTCCGCTACTCGCCAAGGCCCACTAATTACACACTTGACAAAAAGTCCGTCCGTCTCTGTCAACTACCGCTGAAAAAATCCATTGCCGACGACTTCGCGTGACGCAACGCGTAGCGGACTGGAACACATGGGCCCAGCTAGCCATGCAGCATTGCCAACCCACGTCAGTCCGATACTTTGGCTATGCATCCCTCGTTCACGGTCCATGACCCATCGCCTCGGCCTCAAGTTCCGCAACCCGAAACATGAAAACGAATGCTCAGCAAATGCTCAACTGAGGTAGGTAGAGAACTGAGTACTTCGGTACAGTACAGTCAGCAATCCGACTCCTAGATCCCAGTCCCATGTGCCCTGGCGACCCCAAAAGTATAACCTTGGGCGGCACTACGTACAAAGCCCGGTCCTCACCTTCATCCGACACAACGTCGCCCACTCGTCCGCTCTTGCTGACATCCGAGCAAGTGCGTGACACTTCTTCAGACTTTTAACTCCAGATTGTTCATGGGGAAAGAAGAGGCGTGCTCCATGATCGTTCGAACTCCAGGGATAGCGCGGATCGCTCTTCCCCGATTTCACTCCCTGTTTGAGTCAAACGGGGCACAGGTGAAACTTTTACTGGCGACCCAGAACACGACGTTCCCCCCCCTAGCGGAGCCCCTGGCGGACATTCTTCTATTCGCTCAACAGCATGTTGCTCTGCATGACCATGATCCAGTGCAGCTTACAAGAACACATGAGTGACTAAATGATGTAGAACTCGACCAGCCAGCTATTGTGAAGCCCCGAGTCACATTTACATTCTCTCCGCGTTAGGTACCTACAACAGGGCGATTTCAAGGGTGGCGACATTGATATGAAGAGAAACGATGAGGTGACAATACACGACGTTAACGTGTGATCACCTAGCCCATCACGCTCGTTTAGTACGAGAGAGCGCCAGATTCCAGATTTGTCCCGATCCGGACTACCTCAAGAGGCAGGAAGCAGGGGGTTTACGATCTCCATGATCCAACCTCTCCGTCCCAAACCTCATCGTTAACCGACCCAAAGTCTATTTCCATGTCTGGAATACCTTTAATTCCGACCTGCTCCCGAATATCCGGCATCCAATGGCATGGCTTAAATCTTTGCTTCCCAAGGTGCACCTATCCCCGTTAAGTCCGAGTTTCTAACTCCTCTGCTCCATGTACATTAGTAAAACATTGTGTCGGTATTGCTTCCGTGCTCATGGCAGACGTCTCTAATGACCATAATCTCAAGTAGATTGTCGCGAGCGGATGCTCTGGTTGCTAACGAGTCCGTCATCCCAAGATCGATCTCGATGTTACGAGTCTCGGACGTCTCTCTTGACGAGCCACTCTCATGGAAACACGTGTTCGGCAAATCCTGCAGCTTTCTGGGTCATGACTGCTCGGGCTCGTTCGCGTCTTATTGTGCAGAGTCGCCCTGGTTCGCGTCAGGTGTTCTTCGGATGGTGTGAACAGACCGGAAGAAAGAGGGGGGCGGTGCTCCGTCGACCAGTCCCGGCGTCCATGTTGTCGGATAGCGCTGACAACTCTCACTGGCGACGGCGCGAGAACGCTGTACGTGACTGCTCTTCCACAAGCATGCAATTTTGGAATATGGAGGCACTTGATGCTGGAATTCCAGTACCTGATACTGACTCAAGTCATCATTCTCTGCTCTCTGTGCTAGACCTCTGCTGACACATTTGAGCTATCATGGATATAAATCAGTTCTGGGCCACGTGCTTCCAAAGGCGTCGGACACGTACCTATAGGGTTGACACTGGATGCCTAGTCTGTTCCTCACTAGCTAGGGTCCGTCTTATGGATCGAATTTTGAACCACCGTTGTTTGATGCTCTTGGCTCTGTAACATGACAACGGGGGCTTCGATCCTGGATATTGAAAGCTTATATATGCGAACGCAAGGTGTTTGGGACCTTCCTGCTGTCGAGTCATTTCTTGGGTCTTGATGTGAGACGGGCAAGAGTTTGGCCGCGGCGCTGTTGAATTAGACTATGCCCGAATATCGAGCCCCTTTCACCTTGATCGTATGTGGATTCACGCACGAGAACGACCAACTCTCGCCCCTCGAGGTGCTCGTTCTAAATGTATTGCTGATAAAATGCCGTGGAAGCATGGAATTCAGAACATCCAAGAGTTTCCTGACTCCAGACTTTGCGTCTTGTCATCACGGGAGAACTCGCTCACCGTCGGTCAACAAGCACAGGTGTGACGGATGGTTGATAACCTCCGTACAGGTTGATTCACCATGACACAAATACCACACCACTGCGGCTCATACATATAGCCTTTAAGTCCAAAAAGATGTACGGCTGGCCCATGTCCACATTAGTCTACATGCCGAACCTGCTCCTCTTGTTTGGTGCACGGGCTGATACTCCATAGCTGACTTCTTATCTGGGGCTGGTTATATATGATATCTTTTATATGAATTCTGGAGGAGGACCAGCGGGCAATCTGCCGCCTCGAAAGTCAGGAAGCCTCGTATACCGACCCGTCGGCCCGTCTTCCAGCACGAAATTTGCCAGCATGAGAACGTTAAGCCTGTGGTGCCCTTCTACAAGGAAGGACATTGATGAAGCGGAAACTGGCCACGATGGATGTAAAGTTGAGGGATCTGAATACCATTAACATTTCAAACGCACAAGTTTCGGATGTGGTATGAGTGCTTCTCAGACGATAACCCCGGCGAAGCCCACTACGGAGATCATGAGGGCTGCGTTTGCCGAGAAAAGCCCCCCCAGGCCATGGCAACTATCACAATCTGACAGCCTCCTTTCCAGAATGCCCATCACTCCAGTCGTTGCGCTCAGGAGGCTGCGGACTACATCTACCGCGTTCGCCAAGTGGTGTGTTGAAGCACTCGAGTCAAAAGCCGGACAGCGTATAGGGAACATTGTGAGTGAAGGTGGTTTCGCTCGTAGCGTCCAAGGTTGAGCTTGTCGTGTTCTGGGTTTCAAGCTAGGTTGTCCTTTACAGTCTTTCACTCACTCGAGACCTCCCGTAGTCTCGGCACGTCGCTGTATTGAGGTATTTATGCCATCCAAATCCGCATAGCTCGGTCCCAGAAATTGGTGCTTCAAATTTTCACTCAAAGTCATAGCGTTGCCTACCACGGCAGAACAATTCAACCATAGGAATGATCATTGCTCGTTGATCTCGGGGGCCGACACTTGAGGACAATGACTAGTGAAAAATGAGAAGAGGCCATTCGAGGCAATTAGAGAGGTATTTATCTTGCACATGCTACGCATCACTACATACTCACGTTTGGACACCGATGTACGGGAAGAAGGGTCATGCGTTGTTTGACATGAGAAGTTCCTCTCTCCTCAAGCATCGTCCTATATTTAAGTGTCCCGGGTCTTTCACAGACAATAATGGTTGATGCCACGTACAACCATGGCCGAGGATCACTCAATCCCTGAGGATACCGCGTGATGAATCTCTAATTATGCATCTGGGCAGCAACAGGCTTGTGTAATCAAAAACCGCAGCAGACGAGCACCAGGCAATTGGTCGACTTAAGACACCTTTCGAAGCCGAGGAGTTGCGTTTCCCGTAGGTGGTTCATCGTTCTCAGAGCATTTCAGCGCATGCTGAAGAGACCTCTGGTAGCAGAGTGGCTTTACGCTGAAGCCAGATGACAAGCTACTAGAATGAAGTCTGTTACCTTTTGGATTTCGTCGTCTTCTGACTACTCGGTGAGCATCTTACCAGGACGGAGGGCAGGAATCAGCCTAACTCCTCAAGGCCAGTATCAACGACGGGCTTCATACTCCTGTCGACGGGCCTGCTACCGTGTCAGCGGGCCAGTATATGAAGTCTGACATACTCGGGTTGTCCGAAATTATGTATAAGCATGGTGTTCAAATCAAGAGGTAATAAGATTCAAAGAAGCAATAACTTGTGCTCTCCGAACTATGAAATTGTTGAATCGCGCTCCTAGACGTGTCGACATCGTTATAACGTCCTTCCAAGCTTGTGGATAATCAAAAGCAAGAACAGCAAGAGCATAAACACAGGGAACTACAGAACAACAGGCTCATTCATACCATGTCTGACTTAGAGCACATCAACTTCTTCGTATTCTGAACAGGTCGGGGTAAACCATGCATTGCTTTTTTTTCTCTTTCTATGTGTCATCTGTTAGTGTAGAGCCGATGCCTAATTACTAACACCTTGGTTATAGGAAAAAATCGTCGCCGCAGAGACGGTTCACACAATGAACCCGCGACCTTGGGTACGTAGTTGTACAACGGCAGCCTGCTTGTCCAGACTCTGAACGGTGAGTTTCACAATATCGCCGGCCACTGCATCATACTCGGCGACCGCCTTGCGAACCCACCTGTGCCAAGACCGAAGGCCCTTAACAGGTCCCTCCGTCTCGAACTACCATCCGCTGCGGACGGGATCCAGTGAGGCAACAGCCGGAGGAAAAGGTGGCGAGATGTGACCAATGTGGCCATCGTCGTGCCGATGAGCTTGTCACGAACAGTGGCTGCGGGATCAGTCGCTTCAAGCGCTGGACGACCAACATGTACAGGGAGAAGGCGTGATCCAACTAACAGCTAAGCAGACCATCCTCCACAACACGCGGTAGCGTAAAGGGGCCAACCACGGGCTTCGCTTCCACGCCTCGATGAAGATGTAACTGCCCTTTGGACACGACAGCAGGACGCTTCCCCATCGCCTGTGTCGAGCTGCATGGTATGAGCAAAACAGCAACTCATGGATGTGTTATTTTCCCAGGCAAGAGTTTCTGATCTGTTTTTCTTGTAACCTTCGATTACCTGATGTCGTAGGTAGCTGAGGGAATGAGAGATGAAGTTGTCAATGAGGATGTTGGGCGGAATCAACTAAGTGTTGAATTCGGTGGAGGAACCCTCTATCACCATCTTGTCTTTGCAACAGAAAAAAGAAGAGTTTAAGGTACGCTACGTGTGATGAATCAGTAATAAAAATTTTTTTTAAAAAAGGGGACGGCGCAGAGCACACGACAGAAGAGGAAGCAATGATGTGTTATTAGCCTCAACTCCAACGATAACAAACACCTTTTGAATTGAAGGGTCTTAATCACGCGCTCGGACTGCGGACCGCCGACGACCGAGGAGACCAATGGTATGTCCTTCTTTCTTCAAACGCTCATTTGAGACAGATACAGACTCGTGTTCCTCTGATTGTCAGGTCAAAGTGGGAAAAGTCTAAGCCAGGTGACATTGAAAGTGACGTAGAAGATAAATGTAAAGCCAACGTATTACGGATACTGGGCCTCATACTACTCCTACGTTGTAAGTATCGTCAGAACCTTTTGTCAGCAAGGGCATGACGCGACCAACCAGATGAAGCCACTTTCCGCTTGTAATGGATTCATGGATGTGCCATGGTATGATTACTTCGGCCTGTCAATTGTCATGCTCATGCAACCGCATATGAGCTGACACAGCTGGGTCTGGCCACGACGGTGGAACGACCTAGAGGCCCCACCGAGCTCTTAGAAATAGAGCGGCGTTTATTGGATGAAAGATCTCTGGCCAATGAGGAACTTGCTGATGACCTGAAGCAGGAACCACCCGCAATGACATTCAGGAACCGTGACGTCGGCAATCGGCCCCTCCTTCCCTGCATCGTATTTGCTTAAGAAGGACCCTTTGCAGCTACCCTTCTGCCCCTCTACCTCAGACCACATCAAGCATTGGATCTTTATTCACCTGCGCCTTAAGTCCACGACTGCACTCGACTTCACAAACAAAATCAATTCGACAAACAACTCCGTCCTTCTTCTTCCTCTTTCTCTCCCCATCCATCCACAATGACTGTTGACAAGGCTTCCACCTGCTGCGGCAAGAGCGCCGAGTGTGTCTGCGGTACGTCCACCTCTCCTTGCCCTTCTGCCTTTTCCCTCTGGCCATCTTCCCCCTCGTTCCTCATCTTCAGCCTCTCTTCGCGATCATCACGTATCTGCGCAACAATACCTATTCAAATTGGATACACACATCACATACTTTCGCTTTGACAGTAGCATCCTTCAGAACTATACACTGACATTGTCTTTCCTCCCGTTTAGCCCAGCAAGCCAAGTGCTCCTGCGGCAAGCAATCCGCCCTCCACTGCACGTGCAGCAAGGCCGCCACCGAAAACACTGTTGCCGGACCTCGCTGCTCGTGCCGCGCTCGTCCCGCTGGCGAGTGTACTTGCGACCGCGCCTCGACCGAAAATGTCAAGCCCGCGGGTGAAACCTGCTCTTGCGGCGTCCGCCCAGCCAGTACGTTGTCCCAGAATCGCGTCACTGTCGCTGAAATGATTCAATTGAGACTGACTAAATGCTTTCTAGACGCCTGCACCTGCGACAAGGCCTCCGATGGATCCTACAACCCCAGCGAGCACGAGACCGACTTCACCACCCGCCGCTGAGACCGAACCTCGGATCGTCGGGACTTTCTTACGTGTATTCACTCAAATGGCGTCTGGGTTGGGGGGTTTGGTTTCTGGGATTGGGGACTGGGCGGGACATCTGTGGAACATACCTTCGGCGTTCTTGGGTCATAATCATACGGCTAGCATGGCTTCCCCCGGACACATGATCGATGGTCGATAGTACCTGCCATTGACGAATTTTATTCGGAACATATTTCCCGCCTCGTTAGTCTCGGAGTTCTGGGCGATTTGTGGTTTCATCCTCGCCGCGGCCTGCCTTGGGATTCTTGCGATACTCGGCAATCGAGTCAAGCAGATGTTTTCCCGCGCGCCCCGGGCCGCGGAAGTCTTTACCGTCTCGCTTGCCACCGCGGCTGACGAGGGAACGGAGAAACTGGCAAAGCGTATTCGGCTAGCCGATTCGACAATCGTCGAGACTGACATCGGCGTTGTCGTGGAGTCTGGCGCTGAACGAGCGCCTGAGTCTGGGCCTAGCCAGCAGCAAAGAGGTCGGAGGATGGGCAATCAAGGAAACCAGCAGAAAGCGTCACACAACATCAAGACGAGACAGCCGAAGAGAAAGAAATAGCTTCATTTCGGGGTGTGATACTGCGGTCTGGACGAAGTCCTGAGTTGATCACAATTCAGCGGCCATGAGTAGCAGATAAAATTAGCTAAAAGCAACAAGCGTTCTATGCATTGATTGTTGATGGGGAACCTATCCGACTTGACTAGCGAGGGTGGCTTGAGCTATGTTCTTCATTGAATCTTCTGTGATGATTCTTTTAATCCCATTTCCCATTCTGCCATCCGCTTTCCGCATACAGGTTGGACAATTGACTCTGCTGATATAACTCAAAAGTCCTCGTCAGTCTGGGATTGTACATAATCACGACGCGCTATGCTTGCGCACCCTTGACGTGATTCTCGTTCTACCCGTCCTGTTGACCTCTGAAATCCGCATACACGTCAAAATGCGCCCACTCCCATACAATAGGCAACAGAGCTAGCTTCGTAGAGCCACCACGCGACCATACCTTTGTAAACATGATGTCGAGGATATCCAATCAATCAAAAATTGCCAGTCAGTGCAGGTGACTAGTCGCGTCCTGCGCTCTTGGGGTAAAAATGAAAATTAGACGAAAAAGAGAGTGGCCTTGTCGTGGCGTGGAGATTCTGGGGGCATCGGCAGACGACACAAGATTTCCCCCACTCACCGGAAAGTCCACTCCGATTATTCTTGAATAAATATTGCGAAGTGATCCCTGGTTTGCCCCCCTTGTTCTTCTCGCTGCTCTTGTTTTGTTCTGCCACAAAGAAGACGCTTTGGAAACGTCAGGTGCGATCGGGCGGTCAGAAGCTCCTTCCAATCCCATGGGCGTAGCTTCTCGTTTCGAGGCAATTGGACCCGAAGCTCGGACCAGACAGGTGCAAATACCCCGGCAGGTGCCCACTTTCTGCGCTAAAACGAACTTGAACAGCACCAAGCTCAGAGCTCTCAGTGTTTTTTTTTTTTTTTTTTTTTCCCTTCTGAGCCCGCGCACCCAGAGCCACAAAGCGCCACCCCTGCTTGGTCAGAATTCCAGAGCCAAAGAAAATAAAGCTGCCCTTTCATTTTCGCCTAGCCCCGGTCGCGTCACCTTTTTTTCCCTCGACAACAATTCCGTAATTTCTTTCTCGACTCAACAACAACATCAACAGCCCATTTCTGGCTACTTTGTTTCTTCGCAATACCTCAATTCGCATCGCGATACTTTTACTGCTGCGATTGCCATCATTTGATTCCCGCTGGATCTAAATTCGCCCAAACCACCAAACCCTGATTTCCTCCTATTACACGCGTCTTGACTACCCAAAAGAAGAGACCCAACCTACCTAACTATCACCTGATCGTTGATCATCATGCCTCCCAAGGCTGCGACCAAGAAGGCCGCTGCGCCCAAGGCTAGCGCGCCCAAAACGACTGCCGCCGCCACCACCGCTGCGACCAAGAAAGCTGCTGACACCAAGAAGACCGCCGCGGCCAAGCCTGCCGTGAAGAAGAGCGCGGCCACTAACGGCGCGACTGCTGCTTCTAAGAAGCGCAAGCTGGCTGAAGAGGAAGAGGCAGAAGAGGAGGAGTCGGCCGACGAGTCCGCGCCCGAATCCAAAAAGCCCGCGACCAAGAAGGCGGCGCCCAAGAAGGCCGCGGAGCCTGCGGTCAAGAAGAACAAGACGGCCACTGCTGCCGCAAAGAAGAAGGCCGCTGCTGAGGAGACAGAGGATGAGTCGCAAACCAAGAAGCCCGCCAAGAAGGCTGCGGCGAGCAAGACTGCTGCCGCGAAGAAGGCTGATACCAAGGCTGCTGCTCCCAAGACCAAGGCCGCCGCCGCAAGCAAGAAGCGCAAAGCCAGCGACGAGGACACCGAGGACGAGAAGCCCAAGGGCAAGAAGGCGAAGAGCGATGCTGCTGAGGTCGACAGCCAGGCGACCGAGTCCGCCAAGGCCACAGAGTCCGCTTCTGAGGAGCCCGAGGCTGTCAAGCCTGCGAAGGCCGTTAAGCAGACCAAGGTCGCTGCCCCCAAACCTCCCCCGGCTCATCCTCACAAGATCGGCGCCAAGCTCAACACTGCTCCCACTCAGATCCTCGACGTCTATGTTTTCGGTGAGGGATCCTCTGGTGAGCTCGGCCTGGGCAGCAAGAAGCTCGATGGCAAGAAGGTCATCGATGTCAAGCGCCCGAGATTGAACCCCCTTCTGTCCGCCAAGGATGTTGGCGTTGTTCAGATCGCATGCGGTGGTATGCACTCCGCCGCCTTGACCAAGGACAACAAGATCCTGACCTGGGGTGTAAATGACCAAGGTGCTCTCGGTCGTGACACCACTTGGGAGGGAGGACTCCGCGATGCTGACGCGGAGGAGGAAGATGATGAGGACGACGACGACACCGGCATCAACCCCCGCGAAAGCACCCCTACGGCCATTGAAGCCGACAATTTTGCCCCGGACGCCAAGTTCGTCCAGCTTGTTGCTAGTGACAGCGCTACTTTTGCGTTGACGGAGGACGGCAGAGTCTACGGATGGGGCACATTTAGAGTAAGTCATCTTTCACCACAGTAACACCTGCCAGTTACTGACAGGCCGCTAGTCTAGCGACGGTATTCTTGGTTTCACCGAGAAGATCCAGATCCAGAAGACCCCACTGTTCCTTCCCAGCTTGAAGAACATTACAGCTCTCGCCGCCGGCTCCAACCACATCCTTGCATTGGACAACAAGGGTGTTGTCGTTGCCTGGGGTTGCGGTCAGCAGAACCAGCTTGGACGACGCATTATTGAGCGCAACAAGCTTTCGTCGTTGACCCCTCAAAGCATGGGCCTCCCCAAGAACAAGATCAACCGTATCGCCTGCGGATCCTACCATAGCTTCGCCTTGGATAAGGAAGGTGGCGTTTGGGCCTGGGGTCTGAACAACTTTGCTGAGACCGGAATTGAGAACGGTGCTGGTGAGGATGACGCTGTCGTCCTGCGCCCCACCGTTGTTGAGTCTCTTAAGGAATACAAGATCAAGCAGATTGCTGGAGGAGAGCATCACTCCCTTGCCTGCACAGAAGACGGCAAGCTGCTCACCTGGGGCCGCCTGGACGGCCATCAGGTTGGCATTCCTGTTGATGAGCTTCCCCAGGACAGCCTCATCAGAGATGAGAGCAACAACCCCAGAATTCTTTCCAAGCCGACAGTCGTTGAAGGTATGTTAATATTTGGCTGACTTGACTCTTTCATGAAGCTAACATTTGAGACAGACATGCCCAAGACGGTTTTCGTGGCTGCTGGCGTGGACAACAACTTTGCCATTGACTCAAAGGGCGAAGCCAACTCGTGGGGCTTCTCCGCGAACTACCAGACTGGCCAGGGCACGACTGAGGACGTTGAAACCCCGACCATCATCGACAACACTGCTGTGCGCGGCAAGAAGATGGTTTTCGCTGGCGCTGGCGGCCAGTACTCGATCCTCGGCGGCGTTGCTGATCTTCCCAAGGCTAACGGCATGACCCTCAACGGCCAGCCGGCCACTGGAGGCTTCAGACCCGTTTTCTAAGCTTTTGCCTCCGTGGCGAAACATCTGGGGTACGTTCGCACATTCATGGCTCCAAATGACAGCAAGCGGCCAGGACCTGCGGCTTTTCAAAAAGAGCGATACGCATTATGAACGAGTTGGAACGCAACAACCACCGGCGAGATACAGGATGGACTTTGAGTAAGGACCAAGCCGCTATCGATTCTCATTTCCAGAGTTGCGAGGTCTTATTCCGTGGTCATTTTTGGCATGAGCGTGTTTTTTATCCGACGAGGATAAATTTGTACGGATAACTACTTTTTTGGTTTGGGTTTTTGCTTTTCCAAGTGTCCGACGGACGGACATATAGACACATCTTTTGCTTCCTCAAATGAGAGCCGCCGCATTGCGGGCTCCGGCATGGCACGGACGGGACGGATAAACATGATGGACGGCCTGAAGGGAGTCTACTTATGATACCACCAGGGGGTCGAACTTGTCGATCGTCCAGATTTGTGTGCCAAGCGGGAGGGGAACATCTCTACATCACATCATTACTGCATGACTATTGGTTATGGGACGTTGGTGGTCTCTTGTAATACTACGCTCAGCCTCGGGTTTTGACCATCTCTCTAATAGGATATGTTTTGTAGTTGTTAAACGGGTTAATCACGAAAAGCTTATGACAAGGAGCACCTTCAAAGCATCGAGGTATCAAGGCATTGAGCTATCAAGATTTTGTTCTGGCTTCGTTCGTATCGTTAGATATAGTACAGTGCAGTGAAGCATTGAGCCTCGGCCTTTCTCTTTCGGCGCGCGGCATGCGTCTCATCGTTGCCCCTCGAACCGCCGCTGTTGACCTACTAGCCCCGATGATGCCTGACAGAGCACGATAGGGTCGATAGAGACAAAGGGGCTCCCGTCTATCCATGTCTCCTTTTATAATTCCTGACGTGATTTGTTTCCCGGCCTTTTCAATTCCCAACCTTCACGATATCAGGCGGCTCCCTAATCCGTCTAACCAGGCGCCTGCCTTCTCGCTCTCTTGTATGGATGTTTTCGCCTCCCGCAATCCCCGCACTGGCTCATGCATTCAATCCCGCCGCAGCCTTGGCCAGCGACCCGCCGCTACCCCTGGAGCTGAAGATGCCCATAATTCCGAAACCGACGTAGAAGAGAGCAAGCGGGTACGCGACGAGCCCGCGCATCGCCCTCATCCGACCCACAGCGCAAAAGATGCCCGAGGCGGAGTAGGTGCACCAAAGGATGGCCATGGTCGTCAGGACGATGCCGAGGGGGGTGTCCATGGGCATGACGATGCCGACGAGGCTCGTGGCGACGAGGGGGAGGAGGCAGTATCCCAGGACGGAGCTCGAGCGCACAAAGGTCAAGGTGCTGGAGAAGTGACCGGTGCGAGAGGGGTGGTCGTGGGCGTCGGTGGGGCCGCCGGGGTAGCCTACGCCGGAGACAGGGCCGCCGTATTGGGGCGCTGCTTGGGCTGCCGAGGGGTGGGCGTCGGTTGGCGTCATGAGGGAGAGGATGATGTGGAGGGAGGTGCTGCCGAGGAGGGCGAGGCCGTAGATGTAGCCGAAGTGGACTTTGCCGGAGAAGAGGAGGAAGGTGCCGAAACTGGGGTGGGGATCAGTATTGTTCTTGGGGAATCTGAAGCCGAGTGAGCTTACAGGAGGAAGAACATGATGGGGCCTGCCATGTCGGCGTCGTCCATTAGATGTTGGTCGATGCGACGGAACGGGTTCAGAACTGCGAGGGTCTATCGCCATTGTCATGTTAGCACTTTCAGATATTCATGAGGTGCTGCCAGCCTGAAGCAGCTGAGCGGCTGCAGCTGCAGTATACTAGGTGTCATCGCACCTTTGCCTGGATATGTCCAAAGTTGACACCCAGTTCCTCAAGCAAGGGCGGCTCGCCGTCATAGCCCTCGGTCGACAAAGCCGCCAGCCACCCCGTGCGCAGACCCCCTTGCTCTCCCATGCGACCCGACACGCCGGCCGCTGCGCCGAATCCGCCCGCGCCACCGAAACCTCCAGCGCCGGTGCCGAACTGCCCGCCGGAGGGCTGGGCTCCGTAACCGTACGAGGCCTGTTGTGGGGTAGCGTGGCCCGAGACGGCGGCCGGGGAGTAGGAGGAGGGGTAGAATTGCAGGTTCTGGGCGCCTGTGACCGGGCCGGGGCCGTAGGAGGGCTGGGAATAGTAATTCGACATTTTTATTTCGTGCGTATGTTCGTTTTGTCTCTTGGTGATTTGCTAAGTACGTGTTATTCCCCCCCGTTGTCGGCTGTTCTTTTGTTGTCGCTTGGCTTCCTTTGCCTTGAGGATACCGTCAGGGTCGAGTTCGGTGAGTCGACAGGATCGGTGGATGAAACTTCGATGTTGATGAGGTTGGCGAGAAGTTGTCGCGTGAAGTTGTGAGCTCGAGGGCCTTTGTGCGCCGGGATTGCAAGGCGCACGGGTTTCGTAGGGAGGGCAGGTTTGGACCTGAGCTACGGCGTTTGGAGATGTAGCTTCTTTGGCGGTTTACCTACCACGTCAGTCAGGGCACGCTGGCAGCAGCTGGATAAGTGGGACCTGGGGAAGATACTGCTGCCTGAGTAGAAAGGCAAAAATATGAGAGCTAATCAGGCACAAGCTTCGACGTTTTCTCTTCCTTATCGATAGCGCTTGTCGATTTTCCTTATCATAACACCGAAGGATTCAATCCACAACCCTACCTTATCTTATCAAGACCTTTATCGATTGTCGTCGTTTCAGAGTAGAGGTGTACCACCCACTCTCCGAGAACCAGGGATTCTCTGTTCAAATTTCCGTCCCCCATTCAGTCAGCTGTGCCTTTCATGCGCCAAGACGACATGAGATGAACTACACAAAAAAGATGAACATGCTAGCAGGCAGCTCAAATGTTCTCATGGAGCTTCGACGTCACGCTATCTCCTAATCCCTTGTCACCATCCCTTACAACGCAGAGAGCAACGGCCTCGGATTCCTCATCCAACTAGCGTCAAACGAAGCGCTAATTTTCTGCCCACCTCGTGTGCTAGAACAGGCAAGTGCCTGGTCTAGACACTCACCTCAGGTCTATTGCCTCGGGGAAGGATGGACGCTCTCCTCGCTTCGGTCTAGAAGCGAGGGCAAATTCCCCAGTATCTCCGGCAGTTTTTCTCCCATCTCCCTCTGTCATCCACGCCCCTATTTCCTAAGCCGTGGCATTGGTAATGGTAACGACAGGACTGTGCCGAGGTCCCGGCAGTGGACTGTCATCCCCACCAACCCACATTGGCAGAGCGTGACAACATCGCGAGACCAAGATGGAGCGCCATTCCATTCATCGAGCAGTCTTCTCATGTTCCGCCTCGTCACCATGCGTGTCAGTAAGAGATGTCACATTTTCGGGCACATTTCTGTCGAAAAGCCGACCATTGTGTATATCCCCAGCGGCTGTTTGAGTCGTGTGCCTGCTGGACACGATTTAAGGCCCTTGTCAGCGTTCCATTGAGTCCCTTCCCGGGTGCTGCCCGAGATGGCGCCGTGGCGGATTAAGATCTCCCCGGACGATGCTCCCCGAATAAGATGCGAGCGCTTCATCCGTGGGGTACATTTTCCGTTCGTGGCTCAGCTGACCACTCACCACCTGCGTTGCAGAATGTCGTTCTTGAGCGGCTCGACGACATCACCGCCCCAACCCAGGGGATCCCTCCTTGCCGGATGGTCCTTCGAATTTCTCCATTGCCGGGATTTCTCTTTTCGCGGACATATCGATGGATCCTGCCTCGTGGCCAAGCCTCCATCAATGAGGTGCCGTACGGCTGTGGAGATTGTTTTCCACCAACGGGAGAACCGTATGTCTCCAACCCCAATTAAACAAAGGGGGGTCGCTAACGGTTGCAGATAGAATGCAACGCTCTGGATGACCGATGGACGCCTCTCTGGGAAAGAGGACCTGTAGCGGCGAGTGTCAAGTTTGGAGTTCTCAGAGACACGGGCTCCTTGTCGGTAGCTCCTTGTTGAGAGCCCCCTGCCGGCGTGCGAAGCTTTGTATTTAAGCTTGATGGCAGCCGGCTAAACGGCATCTATTGATACTTTTTGGCCAGTAGTTTCAGCTCCAGTCTTTCATTCATTACCTCGTTAATAGTCTTGGTCTCTCATCAACAAACATGGGTCTCTACAAGTTCCTACTCGCTATCTTGCCCGTCGTTCTGGCCGCCGACCTCTACGTCGCGCCCACCGGTTCCGACAGCGCTGCTGGCTCCCTCGCGGCCCCCCTCAAGTCTATCCAGACTGCCATCGACAAGGCCGTCGCTGGTGATACCATCTACCTCCGTGGCGGTACCTACTCGCCCACCACCAATATCAAGATTACCAAGAGCGGTACCGCTGCGAAGCCCTATACCTTGACGGCTTACAAAGATGAGCAGGTTATCCTGGACGGCGAGGCTCTTCCTGGTACCCCTGCCGCCCTGGATGCCTCGCTTCCCAACGCCGACCGTGGCGTCCTTCACATCGAGAAGGCCAACTACTGGAAGGTTTGGGCTCCCCTGTAATTCGATCATGGGATATGGAAGGCTGACTACCTGAAGTTTTACAAGTTGACCATTATCAACGGCCCTTACGGCGTCTATCTCCGCGATGGCTCCAACAACTACTTTGAGCGTATCGTCACGCACGACAACTACGAGACCGGCTTCCAGATGCAGGGTGCTCTTACCAACAACCAGGTCGTCTTCCTCGACTCCTACCGCAACCGCGACCCCCGTAAGAATGGTGAGAGTGCCGACGGCTTCGCATGCAAGGAGGGCTCCGGTACTGGCAACATTCTGAAGGGCGCCCGCCTCTGGGAGAACGTTGATGACGGTCTTGATCTCTGGTAAGGTTTCCATGGGTGCTCACATCAGCCGTCAAATCATGTCTAACATCCACAACAGGGAGTTCAAGTCCCCAGTCACTATCATCGATACCATCGCATGGGGCAACGGCGTCAACCGCTGGAGTTTCAGCGATTTTCAGGGCGACGGCAACGGATTCAAGCTCGGAGGTGGTGACGCTGCCGACGTTGCCGCGGCCAACCACGTCATCACCAACTGCATCGCCTTCGGTAACGTTGCCAAGGGTTTCACGGACAACAAACAGCCGGGCAACTTCCAATTCACGCGCAACACGGCGTGGAACAACGGTGAGGTCGGCTTCCAGACCATCACGACCAAGTCGACGCTCAAGAGCAACATTGCCGCGTCCAACTCCAAGACCACGGCCAAGTCGGGCCAGACGTCGTTGGTGAGCGGCACTTCAAGCAGCGGCAACTCATGGGACGGCAGCGCCACATGGTCCGACTCGAGCTTCAAGAGCGTTGATGTCAGCCTCGTCAAGGGTGCACGCCAGGCCAACGGCAAGATTGCTGCCAGCAACTTCTTGATCCCCACCTCTGGCGAGGCCATCGGTGCCACCACTACCTGGTCTTAGGTGTGGGATTACAGACGGCCTCTCCATTGCAAAAACATGAGATTTCGGTCAATTTTCTTGTACATATTTAGCTAGAATACCGTATGTGGAGCGGGGTACATAATCCGAGTAGTATATATTACTTTGTATAAAAATCCTGTTATGAAGTGGTATTGGTGGTGACGATGGGGTGCGATGCGCTCTTTGCATGAATCGCGAAGTTGCTGGCGGAGGAATCGAACCATGCTTCCGCGTAGGTAGCCAAGAAAACATCCGAGTAAATTAAGGTAAATGGGAGCATGGGGCCTGCGTGTTGCTGGGTTGTGGGCGA
Source organism: Colletotrichum chlorophyti (assembly GCA_001937105.1). Taxonomy (NCBI): domain Eukaryota; kingdom Fungi; phylum Ascomycota; class Sordariomycetes; order Glomerellales; family Glomerellaceae; genus Colletotrichum; species Colletotrichum chlorophyti. Next base: position 421,781 of record MPGH01000002.1, read on the forward strand.
TTCGTGCGAAAGCGATGCAACCATCCGATGGATTGTCACTGTTAAATGTACTTAGGCCCGATGGATGGTAGTTTACCTTCTCTGGCATCAAAAGCATCGAATGTGGAAGCGGCAAAGCATGTGTGGTTATGACAAGAGTAAGCTTAAAATAAAACGGAAAGAAAAATAAGATAAATCATAGCTCGATCGTGGAAACAAGCACCAACCCAATGGAGAATTTGCGTATTAAATTCAAACTCAAATTAATGCCGATTTGTTTCGTTGCTCAACAAGGGAAATCCCCTCCATCACTCATCTAAATAATTACATGCTCTATCTAATTTTGACTCCCGTCCGGTCACTTTGTGGCAGCCGGTTGCAGCTGTCAGCAGGCTGCAGAGTAACTGAACAAGGATGAGTACAATGATCCTGGACACTGACCAAAACGGAAAAAACGAGAAAGATAAAAAAAAAAAAAAAACCGGAGAGCGGAAGAACCGATGCCTCCGAGAAGAGAAAGCTGCGGAATTTCTCGACGGCAGTTTCCATAATCGTGGATGGATTTTTCTGGGTTGCGAAAGCCAACCAAACCCATCCGGTTCGCCCCCTCAACCCAAGCTAAAGCTGTTCCTTACGCGACGATCGCCCGTCAGCATCGCTATCCTAGCTTTTCTCCTTGTACCATCGCGACGGGAGATTAATCAAATTTTCGACACTCCCGAACCAAATCATCTCTCCACGCCGAGGCTGCGTCTAATACCGCAAATATGGTGAGTCTCCACGTCTCCCGTTCCCTTACGATGTTCCGATACGATGCGCCGCCGAAGCCCACCAGGCTTCCAAACATCACCCGATCCCTAAACTAACAATGTTCGATGCACCAGGCCTACCGCCTAGTAACCCAAGCCCTCTTTATCGGCACCCGCATCGTCGGCCGCTCCTTCGCCGCCGCATACCGCCAGGCGCAGGCATCCTCCGAATACGCGCGCGCGCAAGCCAAGAACGGAGGCGGTGCCGCAGGCGTCGCGGCCAAAGGCAATGGCGCCTCGGGCATGACACTCGACGAGGCATGCAAGATCCTCAACGTCGACGCGCCCAAGGAGGGAGCGCACAACGGCGCCGAGGTGATGGAGCGCTTCAAGCGACTATTTGACCAAAACGACCCCAAGAAGGGCGGTAGCTTCTATCTCCAGAGCAAGATCCTGCGAGCGCGCGAGAGATTGGAGAAAGAGCTCGGTCCGTTGGTCGAAAAGGTCGAGGCCGAGACGGAGGCGAAAGAGGGGTTCAAGCCCAAGATTTACAAGGACTGAGAGAGGAGGCGATAAAAGACTTACCGGCTCTCGAACCCTAGACGGAAGACGGAACCATCGACGGGGAACGGAATGCGACCGACCGACGGACGGATTCGAACCCCTATTTTTCGGATTGACGATGAGGCTGAGAGCATACTCTTCTCCGACGAGAAAGTTGTTCGAGCGGGCCCTTGTTGGAAAAGAAAAGATACTGTATTGGAACAACACTTCACTCGACTCCGCATGGCATGGCGTTTATTTTAGGAAGGGGTGGCGTGGATTTTGGCTCGGGCATCGCCAGCATCGGCATGGTTAGACGATAAAAAAAGGCTTTGCGCAATGTGTTAATACTGTACTATAAGAGATTGGAGAAAGAAGGGGGCGAGAAGTTGGGCCGATGAGAGGTCGGTAGAGAATGCAGGTCTTGCGTTCTTCGCAAAGAGACAGATTTCACTTTTCCAAGAAAGATTTCTGGATGTGTATTCTACCATCTTGCTGATGATGAACTGTGAGAGGTTGGACTAGCTCAAATCATAAAAGAGCAAGAGATGAAGTTACCGGGCAAAGATGCATGACGACTCACGTCTTCCGATGCCGTGTACCATCAAACAGGCTGCTGCATGTTTTCCATCGGCCGAAACTCGGCTCGCCCTTCTCCTCACCGAACCCGAGTCCGGCCAGACCAGTCCCGCCAGCCACTACAACTGAGTAGGCCGAATCCGATCCGACGACGGACTTTTGGGTCAAAACATGAGTGGATCAGTTCCGCTCCTCCTTGGAGGGCAGTTGCACAGACCTGTAAAAAAGAAGGACAGCCGGCGAGGCCATTCCATTGCCCAGAGGCGGATTCGAACCGCCGTCAACACGGAACACTGTGTGAGTGAGACCACAACGTATCATCNNNNCTAACCAACTAGACGATCTGGGCGANATTTGTTTGTTGCTTATTTTGTGGGAAGCTGCTGGGAGTTCCGCTGCGGGACGAGTTTATGTTACGGGGTAGAGGAGGCGCCAGGGCTAAACCGGAGTGGAGTCAGCGTCACGGGCCCCGTATGGACGTTTGCAGAGGGACCGGTTAAGGGACATTGGCTTTGGGGTTGGCGACGGAGGATTGATACGGAAATGTTGGTCTGGCTTTTTTGAGCTTTGAGTTATGCAATAACATGAGGGCAGTGGTTGTGTGAGGTCAAGAGGCTCAACTGGTCACGATGAGTCCGTTTGACTCAAGTCTGAATCGCTCTTTCAACACTGAGACCTGGCGATGAAACCGAAGCCGGGCTCTACAACCAACATTCGAATGAGAGGCTGAAAGACAAATTTATGCATTCGCAAATGACAGTGAGTTATGAATCTTCTGTGCTAGAGGCGAAGCCTTCAGCGGAAGTCGAAAGTTGTTGGCCCTCGCCAACCTCGGGAGCGACTTTGTTTGCAGCCTCTACTCAGAAGCATCGAAGCAGCAACAGAACAAAATGACATAGGTGACGAGCAAGAAGTTTCTTACTTTTGGGGGACTTCAGAGAATTTTCAATTTTCCAGTTTAGCGTTACATATGCTTTTGCTTTGCCCTGCAACTTCGAACGTAGAATCACACACACACAGGCCACACTAAAACTCTCACACTTCTCAGCACTTTTGGAACGATCCTTCTTCTCAAATCAACGCCAACTATGCCATTTTTCGGACTCATGCAGTTCTTGTGCTTTGGGCGTACCATGGGGCGGACATCTCAAGGTAGGCTTGTGCAATACATCTCCTTGGGGATCGGAATGCTCGGGTTCCATCTGTCTTGCAATTCTCGGATGGCAGGGTTCATCACAGAGACGTTGGTTCAGATTATCCAGAAGCTGTAAAGCAAGGGCTCTCACCGCCGTAGAGCTGGTTGGAATAAACCGTGCAGTTTCACTCTCTCCGTTCCTGCGAAGCAATCGACCATAAACACCGAGCCAAAATACTCGTCTTCTTTCTTAACTATAACTCTCTACCCAAACTCGCCAAGTGTTCGCTAATTATAAGCCTCAACCATTTGGATGGCTGTCTTGTTCAATCCCGGCCAATGTTTCTTCCCCCATGTGAACCAGAAGCTCACGGCGCCGACAACGACGACGACATAAATCGGCCCGGCATAGTTCATCTCCGTCCCCGTAACAGGGATAGTCTGCGGAAAAGGCAGCCATATGGACAGATACATGGACCACAGCAGCGCGTAGATGTTGATCGGCGTGCCCCAGCCCTTGGGCAGCGACCAACTCCCATACTGCACCGCAAACTCCGGGCCGTGGCCTATGCGCCCCGTGAGGCGGGCGTGGAGCATGCAGGATATAGCGATGATGTAGGAACCATACAGCCCGAGAGAAGACAGCGCCGTGAATGCGGAAAACACCGTCGCTGTGGCGGTGTTGCCAACGGTGAAAAGTGACAGGCAGGTGACTATAACGCAGGGCAGCCAGACAGCGCGGATCGGGACGCGGTACTTTGGGTGGATCTTGGCAAAGTATCGCGGCAAACCCCCATCGCGGGCCCAAGCCCAAGTGATTCTGGACACGGAAGCCAGAGACGCGGCGACGACGCAGAAGGTGATGATGAGGAGACCGCACACCATCGCCGTGCCCGCGGCAGGACCGGCGGCCTTGAACAACAGCGGGATGATGGGATAATCCGACTGCAGCACCTCCTCGGGATCGCCCATGCCAAAGAGGATAGCCAAGATGATGCCGTACGACAAGATGCCATTGAGGACGATGGTCCACAGCATGGCTCTCGGCACAGCTTGCTTCGCCTTGCGCACCTCCTCTGCCATATGCACGACGCCGTCGAACCCGATGAAGCCCCACGCCGGGACGAGCATGCCGATATTCCAGGATACGAAGTCGTTCGTCCACCCGGAGCTTACGGTGCGTTCGAAGAAGACGAAGTCCGCGGTGGCTCGCGGCGCCAGCGTCAGGAGGACGACGACGAAGATGAGCCAGAGGACGACGTGCAGGACGCCGGCGAGGAGCTCCATCCAGGGGATGGTGCGAAATGCGTACATGTTGATGAGGCCCACAACGACGAGCTGGGCGATGATGACCATGGTCAGGTGCCAGGGCTGGAAGACGTAGCTCGGGTAGTTCGTCACGACGAGGCCCATTATAATGTTCGCTTCCGAGGCGCAGGAGCCGGCGAGGGCGGAGACCCAGGCAAACCACGTTACCCAGCCTTGCATCCACTGTGAGGGAGCGTCGATGGTTAGCAGGCTTTGGCTGGGTTGAGTGACGGACATTGTGATTCTTGTTGGGGAGGACCGGGTGACTAATGGAATTGGTACAGTTGCCAGCTGATAATGACTGGTACATACCGTGATGAATCTCCTGTGCTTCTCCGGAGCGAGGAAGTGAGTCCAGTGGTACTGGGCTCCCGCGATGGGCTGGATGGTGGCAAGCTCGGCCATTGACAAGGCCTGCGCCATGGCGCCGACGACGACGAGAACGATCCCCCACGCCAGCGTCTGCGGGCCGCCGTTGTAGAACGTGGCGCCCATGTCCATAGCCATGACCTCCCACGAGGACATGAAGATCAGGGCGAAGGCCAACAGCTGCCAGAAAGAGAACAGCCTCTGCGTCTCGTGTTAGCGAACCCACGCATCTTGTTTGAGGAATCGGGACTTGTTGCTGACTCTGAGCGTCGAGTCACCCTCGCCGTAGGCGACCGCATACTCGGCCTCGTGGTTCTGCCCGCCGCTGGTCTCCGTCTTGCTGGAGGAGCTGGTGGTGTTGACGGCGGCGTAGTCGCCCTTTGGCTGCTGCATCTCGATGAGATCCGCTTGAGCCATGGCGGGAAACTTTACGTATCACGCTCTTCTTCTGCCACTGACTGCGCGGTGTTCCCGAGATTTCCTGGACTTTAAAGGACCGGATATCTCATGAAAGAACGAGAGCAGGAAATCGCTCCGACCTCTCACAGTAGAGAATGAAAAAAAAGTTTTCGAGACCCTGGGAGTGGGTGAGAAGAAATTCGACGACGGACGTGCCAAGACGAACTAAGTGATGTCGTTCGCGAGGCTAAGGATGCATGTCCCCTCGCACCAGGCCGCCTTTAGCTGTTCGGTACGTGGTACGATACGACCCTGAGACAACTGGCCACCCCAGGCGCGGGATAAGGCATCTCTGCGATCCCATTGGCGTTGAGCGCACGGCAGAGGAGAGACGACAGGGGCAAAAGGCACTTGAGAAGCATCTAAGACGTCTAGGTTCCCGATGAAGCGTATTCGCCGCTGGGAGGCCCTGCGGGGGGGCAGGGGCTGTTCGCCATGGGATGGTCTGCGCAGTGGGGTTCGAGTTCCGATCTGCAGCTGTGCTTCGGGCAATCTCACAAGGGATGGACGGAGGAACCATTTAGTTGACATGTGTCTGCACTTCTGTGGTGCGACTGTAGGGTCTGAGTTCCCGGCTGTCGGGTGCAGAATTCTGCGGCCGATGCTGATAAGGATGGGCATGGAGCTCAATTGTGTCATGATAATTTGTTTCCCTGCGCCATTTGGTGTTTAGCCAACTTGCCAGAAACAGTATCAATGGCTGAAAAGGGTAATTCTATCGGAGTTGCCAGTTGTACAGCAAAAGAATGATTTACGTAGCTCAGGACCTTTGGCCAGTTGATTTATACCTCAGTGGCCGTTGCTCAACTCCTCTTCGTACCATTGCCAGGAAATGAAAAGCCCATTCCCAGGTCGCCGCAACGTTATGTCAATTCCTAGTTCCCCGCTGGATAGCCTGGAAATCAAATTCCGCGACATTGCTTCTCAATGAGATCGGCCGCGTACTCTGCAACTGCAAAGACAGTGGCCTGTGTGTGGGCAGCCGGCAGAAGCGGCATGATACTCGCATCAACAACCCGTAGCCCCTCGACTCCGTACACGCGCAAGCCACTGTCCACAACTCCTCCCCACTCCCGAGGCATCATAGCCGCCGTGCCGACCGGGTGATCGAAACTGGGAGATAACCAAGACTCGCGCATGACGGCCTCGATTTCGGCATCGCTCGTCGCACCAGCGCCAGGCATCAGCTCGACGACGCCGAGCGAGGAAACGCTGGGGCTTGACATGAACTCGCGGGCTTTGGCCACGGCGCGCAGCAGGATGAGGGTATCGATGGGGTTCGCGATGGTGTTGAAGTCGATCAGCGGGGCGATGGAGGGATCCGGGTTGGTGCAGTTGATGAAGACTGTGCCTCTCGAGAGGGGCTTCTGCAGGGCTACCGGGACCGTCTCAGCTCCCCCGAACGTGAACTCAACGACGCCGACTCTGGGGTTGAGGAACTGTTCTTTCAAGATGTCTCGTTGCCTATTATAGCCCTCTAGAAGCGTCGGGTTATCCAAGTAGATTTGCGGAAGGTGCTGTCATGGGTCCTGGTCGCCGATCGCTTCGGCGACGGCTTGGTAGTTGTCTGAATCTAGGTCTTGCAACGAGGTGAAGACAACTCTGTTTCCCCAGGCATGGGTGTGCGGGCCCGTTCTGTTTTCTTGATACTCCGCCCAAGACCTATCGTAGAACGTCTTGTCCTTCATCAAAGTCGGGTTCAATGAGGTGTCGTTGGCAACTTCAATGGCAGTCAGACTTGCCCAAGGGTGAGAGGTCCAACAGGCCGAACTTACAATCGTACACCATGAAAATCGCTGGGTGATCTTGGAAGTTCGCGCCAACGCCAGGCAAGTCTACCACCACGTCGATACCAAGTGAAGTGAGCAGTCCTGCAGGACCAACACCGCTCAACTGCAGGATCCTTGGGGTGTTGATGGCGCCCGCGGCCAGAATGACGTTCTTCGACTTGATGAACTTGGTACCGAGTCCATCCCGACTGGCGATCTCGACACCCGCGGTGACGTTTCCTTCAAACTTGACCAGCGCTCCGTAGTGGCGAACCAGGAGGTGCAGGTTCTCTCTGTCCTTTGCAGGATCGAAGTACGCAGTCTCCGCTGACGAGCGTGTCCCATTTTCTCCTCCAGAGTTTTGGGGCAACCAGGCGATGCCAACGTTGTCGCCGTCCGCACCGTCTCTCAGATTGGGAACTCTGATGTCTGCATACCAAGCTCGAGCTTGTAGTGCTGATAGCAAACTGCCGGTTAGAGAAACACTCATGGTTGGCTTCATCTGTCGGCGACTCACCTGATTCCGGCCATTGCCATGACGGAAGACCAACTCGGACTGGCCCGTCACCGTAGGCTTCTGGTGCCCATTCGTATCCGTATCTTTCAACGTACTCGTCGGAAGGCGGTTCGAACGTTGAGGATTTTCGGAAGTACGTTAGTAGGGTATTCCACCCCCAGCCAGGGTTCCCAAGATCTTGCCATGCGTCATAATCCGCAATCGAGCCCCTGTCCCACGCCATTCCGTTGATACTGGAGCCACCGCCGACTACAGCGCCCAGACGTAGACCGGAAGTCCGGTTATCGAGATGAGCTTGCGGAACGGATGTCATGTTGTAAAGACGAGCTGATTGGTCTTGCGTCGCAAAGTACGGGACGGTGACATTTACGGTATCAGGAAAATCACCGTACTCGACAACTAGCACAGTTTCTGAAGTCGAGTTAGCTACCCGTCAAAGCTCATCGGGTGGAACTTTATGACAGCAAGTACAGGTGCAAAAGCGAAGCTAGAAAACGCAATAGAGAAGTGAGTTGGCTTACTGTTTGGATCTTCACTGAGCCTGTTGGCGACGACCAGGCCACTTGTGCCACCTCCCACCACAACATAATCGAATTCGTCCCTAGTCACAGCCAGCGTCCTCTTGGCCGCGAGACTGGAAGTTGATGCAAATCGCGAAGCGACTGCATCGTTAATGTGTATGACATACAGGAATGAGGCGAGCGAGCGTTTTGGGAGACGCATTGTGGGCTGCTCTACAGTTACCGTTTGTCAACGGTCAAGCTCAAGGTGGTGAAATGCGAGGACTCCTGGTTGAGAGAATCTTCATTGCGCGACTGGAATTTTAAAAACACATCAGTCTGAACCCCGCACTCCACACTTGAGAGCTTGGCTTATATCTGAATTCCTGACGAAGCTGGCAATGTCGAGGCAAGTGTTACCCGAAGGGCATTGGCGTGCTTAGCCGCCGGTGAGTGAAAGTCATGATTGAGCCAATGGAGAGAGAGGTTGTGGGTGATGGTCGACGGAAGCATCCCAACCAACTTGTTGACGACCTGCCGAATCCTGCATGATGACTGTTGCATGAACGGGACGGACCGGGGGATCGACGTGCACCAACTTACATTAGTTCGTCACCTGAACAGGGTTGGCCGTAAGCCACGTTCATAAAATCTGTTAGTTATCAGGTGCTGTTGCATAACAGGGCTTGGGAACGCCAACGGAGCAGCCCGAGGGCCTGGACAAGTGCCTGGCGAACAAAGACTCACAGCAAAGGCGCGACGAATTTGTCGACGATGTGTTGTTTTACTTGCTACGTCATGCATTCTTTGTTACAGATAATGATCAATTGCCCAGTGACCCTCACAGTTGCGAGTTATAATACTGAATTGTACATAGGTAATGAAGATTACAAAGCTATAGCACTAGCAAGCAACTTGTTCATTCGTGCAGACCTGGCCCATGTTCAGCTTCCTAAAAACAAAGAGAAGGTTCTTCTCTATCTCGACTATGATGAACTTATAGGCCTTTAGGCGCCAGAGAAGACATTCTAGATAGAAAAGGCCAGGACCTACCTACGTATTTATTGTATCTTTCATTTGAGCAGGTGACATAATGCGCGATGCTTACTTGTTGTTGGACGACACAAGGCGAGTTTGAAAGAGGCACAAAAGAAAAGAACCAAAAGTTCCGAAACCGAGAATCGAACTCGGGGCTATGCCTAACCTCTCACGAAATGAGAGGGCATCATGTTGGCCACTACACCATATCGGATATGGGTGACATGCATACTCGGGTTCACAGTATATATAGAGAGATTGAAAATAGCTTGGGATGCTTTTTGTTTTCTCTCTTATCCAAGCAGATGAAGCTGAACACAAAATCGGGGGTGGGGGGACATTTCATCTCTACCACGTAGGTAAGGAAAGTGGACATACAGCAGATATCAGGTGGAACGTCATGGACGGGACAGGGCCGGTGCCGGTCCGGGAGTAGGTACAATGGAAAGGATTCCGGGGGCGTCTCCCGCTGTGCCGCTCTTCGCATGAACCAACGTCAAAGCGCAACTGACATGTTGAAGCTGTTGGTCTGCACATCCCCATTTTCCTCCCTTTTGGAATAGCTACGTTTCTGATAAGCAGTGTTCAGCCCCCTAACTCTAGGGACAACCTGAACTTGTAACCACAGAAAAGCAACTTCTTACCCACAACGCTGCGTCAGACACCCTAGCGATGTGATGTTCCCATGGCGACCGCTCGCTCATGTTGGCTTACAAAAGGTGATACTATTACTGGGCGGCAGGGTGCAGCAATCCCAAACCATCCTCATGTATTCCTTCCCATAGGACAGCCGCATCCCGTCTGATGCCGAAATGCATTCACATCCCTGTCCCCCATCATGCTTCTTCTTTTTCTCCCATCTCCGTTGTTTTCACGATGAGATGAACTTGTTACTTGGTCGCCGCGACGTCATACGGACAGCAACAGCACACTGAGAAGCCTAGGTCTACAAACAGTCAAACTAATGTGAAAGTTGGAACCAACGTATCACCCAACAGTTGATTATGTTTTGCTAATTCAGATGTTATGGTTTGATTTGACATTGCTGAAGAGGCAGGATTTCATCAATGCTCAGATGACACGAGACAACCCCCCCTGGCGCAATCACTGTTCTTTTCGTTTAGAATCGTCTCGGAAGCCGCCAGAAACGGCTCAGGAAGCGGATCGCATTGCGTTCTTATGGCTTTCTGATGCGGCCCATCAAGGGAAAGAGGAGGACAGAAGCCTGCTCCTTCCTCTTTGCTGCCACCTCCATTTTTCTAGTACGGCAGCTGCGGCTTCTTCTGTTCAGCATTCTGAGATTCGGTCTTGTGGTGGGATTGCTTTCTTCTATCGTTCGCTCAGCCGCCTCGTTCAGCCTCGCCTCGTTCAGCCTTGCCTCTACCTACTTTAACTTCTCTTCTCCTTCTTCCGACGTCTTTGAATCTCTCTTCTCTTGAAGAAACTCATTGACAGATACACATGAGACAACCCCTCGCTCCGGCACTTATCCCGCCCCCAGGAGCTTTATTTTCCCAAGGCTAGTTTTGCAGTTTTGCATAAAGCTGTTACCAAGGGTGCAACAAGATTAGCGATCATGATAACATTTGGAGGTTGGACTGCTATCTTCCTGGCCATCACCGCCGCCGGCGCGACTTTGGCCCAAGGCGCAAGCCCGACTGATGTGGCTCCAACTTCGTCACTAGTATCTTGCGAGCTTCTGCGAACACTAGAGACAGTACGAAAACCACAACACGAGGGTTATGCGAAGCCGAGCGCCCCAGCAGATAAAGGCCTTTCCGTGGCCGAGTCGAATGCACAGCGACGGGATGACACCAAAACAATGGGACCACGAACGGAAAGCTTGACCGAGAAATCAAAGTCAAGGAAGAAAGTTATCGAGCCACATGATGCACCGCTATTGCTCGCCACCGCAACCGTTGTCCGAACCGTCACCGTCGACGTGGCAAAGAGTACCCCAGTCATCACTTCAACATTTCAACAGATATTGACCTCCGTAGGTCCTGCTTTGGTCACCCAAACTAATGTCAATACTGTGCTGGGTTTATTCAGAGACATCAAGGAACGACGTGGATTGGTCGCGATAGCATCTGAACAAGGGACGGCCTCGGCGATGATCTCCTTCCGACAGAACCTGCCCCAGACGCAAGAAGGCATAACAAAAGTGTTGACGACTACAGTCGAAGTCCCAATGACTCTGACCAAACCGGGCTCTTTCGTGCAAACTGTCACGATCTATAACCCCATCTTCGTACCAGCGACGGAAATTCCAACGGTGACGACAACTTCGTTCACAACAACGACGCTTCCCATTAAAGCGTCTGAGACCAGTCAGCTTGCCCCATTTGACTCTCAACGCTTCTTGACTAGCAACGACGTAATGCCTGCGAGGTCACGAGCCTCAACAACTGCGCGTATTCCCACCGATATTGTGTCATGGCCGTCAGAGATTTCAATCGACTCGTTTACGATGAGCAACTCAAGCCTACTTGGCTTTAGCACAAACCAGGTGCAACCTAAGAGCTCGGAAATTTCATCCAGACCACCCTCAACCACACCTCATGCAACTCTCAGAGAACCAACAAGGTCCGGTTACTCAGACATACTCATTTCGACCAAATCCTATTCTTCAATGCTTGCGCCCGACTCTGAAACAAGCCTACTTCCAACCGCTGCGCCCGGAGTTGATTCAACTCTCAGCCCTGGAGTCATCGCGGCTGTTGCCATCGGCGCAGTTGTTGGTATACTTGTCCTCCTGTCCATGGCCTATCTGCATCGAAGACGAGTAAACCACCGACGGCATCGGCAGCTGGGTGACGATGAGAACCGCCAGGTAAAATTCAAAGCAGCAACCGTCATCACCCAGCGCCATCCTGCAGCCGTTGCCTCGCATGATGGACAGCAATCCCAGGACCCTTACGCGGATGCCAGCAGCGGCAAGAGCTCCTACGAGGACCAAATCAGAATCATCATCCGGCCCCCGACAGAACATAACAGTGATATTAGTGACAGTGAGACTTCACCCATTCCAAAAACCTGGCCGCGGCCGCCTGGTTACACGGGCCAAACCTACAGCTTTTCCGCACGGGATAGTGGGGAGACAACACCAAGAGACCCCGCGGGATGGAGTATCATGAGTGAGTACGGCAGCACTAGAGACCGCGACGGATCTCGTAGCGACGGACTTAATGGGGTCTCAAAACCAGGTAGTATTCATGATGCTAGTGGCTTTGGTAATGCGATGGCGAGGTGAAATAGCTAAGCATAATGAGACGGCTTCTCCAGCGGTCCGAAACATAATTGACAAATTTCCAGACAAGGCAGTGTACTACATAAAATTGTGCTCGTCCTTTCCAAGCAGAGCACTTGGATAGTGTTCAGAGGGAGACCTTGCAGGCTGGGGCGTGAAAGAAGCTGGAGAAGGCATAGAAGGGTGAATCATTCAAGGTACGTCTTAGAAAAGATTGCCACATGAGCGATGACTGCGATCCCTCACCATTCACCCAACAAGGTTGAAATATCAGACTCAAGCACCGAAGGCAGACATCTAAAAGAATCTGAGGACAGCTGAAATACGACAGCCTGTCCACGGATAGCCAGCAACTTGGTCCGTTGTCAATGTCGTGATGGTAGTGCCTGCTCTCCTTATCATACACATGTACGCTTTGCATGCTTCTAAACATGATAACCACCCCGCAGAATGGACCTGTTCTGTCTATGCAGTAGTTGGTACTTGGGTCAGTCTGTATAAATTTTGAAGCCTTTCCCAACATCCTCATTTATTTCAACTAGGCCCAAGTGCTATAGTGAAACCATGGACATTGTTGGGAGTTGGGTAGAAATTAGACAGACGCCATAAATGCTCGAGACACCGAAGATGAAATGCGGCGAGGTATCAGGGCATCACTAACTATATCACACTCAAGATGACCACTGGCTAAATGCGACCACTGCAAAAGAAAGAAATAAGATAGACCTGGGTTGCATACCAACTTGGTTGCTAGGAAGGTCAGTGGGAGAAATACCCGTCTCTCACTCGAACATGCTAGGATTTTCCATCCAGGCTTCTATGACTGTGTGCCTTAGTTTCAGACTTTGTCAACTTTGAGAATCAACAAGACGGGAAGAAGGAACAGGACGCGCAACTGCCTTTGTTACCATCTACCCTGTCTGCACCTTCCTTTCTTGCCTTTTCTCCTCTTCCTCTCCCCGTCTCCTCTGTTACGTTTAGGCACGCATCCCCCCCTTCAACAAGGAACACCCTATTTCTATTTCTCTCCCTCTTCCCTTTGGCGATTGCGAGGAAAGGTTTTCCTACTCTTTTCTGACCCAAAAATCACCTCTTTGCAACTTTGGTCTCGGGCAGTACTAAGAACTTTTCCTAACCCAGCACTCGGCATCGCAGGCCCTGTCTCAGAGGCTACGAAAATCGCCCAAGCCTTCTCTTCCCTTATAGCTGCCCATCAGCCGGCAGCAAGCGATGTGAGTTGGGCCCTTCCCGTAATATGATACCTAGCAAGACTCTACATTCCGACACCGATGTCCTCGTCATCTCGGAAACCGCGCGAGATGCTTGCTAACCTTCCACCAAGAGAGAGCAAGATCGCAAAGCCCTCACACCACGAGGGCAACATGGAAACCTTCGACATAAAACGGTTGCCTGCAGAGCTAATCGGCGAAGTCATTTGCTGTTCCGATTCACGCGAGCTTCTCAACCTCTGCCTTACAAGGAAGGCCATACTCGGGTACACTCGACCAGCTGTTTATCGCAACATTGCCATCATTACAAGCAGGGGCCTTGTTTCCCTCATGCGCGCCCTCGTCGAGAATCCAACTTATCGCAGTCTGATCCGGAATGCCAGCGTCCACGTTCCCTGGCACAGTCTAGATCGGTTTAGTTCTCACTCACATTGGCCTATCGACTCTTTCGACGAGACAAAACTCTCCTTAGTTGATCGCGGTCTTCTGTCAATGAGCAAAGAGCATTATGAACGTTCCAAGGATTACGTTCCATGCCTTCTGGCGCTCCTCATTTGCTTCCTTGAGAGAGCAGAGTATCTCAGCATCGACTTGTGCTGTGGAGACTCAGGAGCCACGGAACGTGTGCTGAATGATGCGGTCATGGAAATCAACAAGCACAGTTAGAGAGAGCCCCAAACCTCTCGTGGCACATTGTTGCCAACTCTGAAGGGGCTCTGCCTTAAAGGAAACCTCTTGTTTGTCAAAACAAAACGTGGTGGATCCATGCTCTTACATCCCCTTTGCCATTTTGTCGATTGTGCCAACCTTGTCGAGCTGTCATTGATGAGCCCCATTCACGACAGACACATCGTGAATAGATTCGGCAGTGGAGAGACACTCCGTATCAAAAAATTGGCCATCACAGCTGATTGCGGGGCATCCAACATCTGCAGCTTACTGCGCCGGTGTCCTGAACTACGGTACTTGATGATAATTGCCGATCATACGCTATGGGAGAGTCAAGAACGGCAAAGCGAAGAACTAAGCATCAACGAAATTCTGCCCGAATACTGCCCGCGACTTGAGCAGCTCTGTCTACATCATGAAGGGCTTCGTGAACTGCAGCGGACCAAAATGGACAACAGGGGCATGCTTACTTGCCTTCCGCGAATGTGCCACCTAAAGAAGCTGTGGGTTGACATTGAGTGTTTGTATTCTGAGCAAAACGGCCTCACAATACCCTCAGGCAAGTGGGTCTCAGAGCTGCTTCCTGTCCAGCTGGAAGAGCTTTACCTCGATGCTGTTCCAGCCGATTCATCGTTGGCATCTTCTGGCTCGTACGTCGGCGATTCCTATCGAAGAGGAATGCTCGGCGTCATCACAGATCTTGAAGAGGCTTGCAAGACGCGCCTATGGCATCTCAAATTGATCTTCGTCGGGGTCGACATGTCAGTAGCCCCGCCACCGATGATCAAGTGCGATTATTTGAGGGATCCGCGCCAACTGCTCACGGATATCGATATTTTCCTGGTTGATTTACCCTTGTGCATTCGGTTGTGGTTCACGGAGATAGAGCGGTACAAGACTCTGAAAGAGGATGTGGGCCTCACTTCTGGGAAATGATACAGAAGATCATGGAGATGAGGAAGATGAGGGAGATTTTAAGACGCTGAAACCTAACTCACAGTGATCCGATCCCAGATACAGAATCGAAACCGGTTCCAGCCGTGCCTATTCAGTATCCTGCCCAAAACTGGGGAGATGTGAGACTTCTATCCCTCTTCTTCGGGATCTATCTGCTTATTTAATTACATGCTAATATTCATTGAGTCTACATACTTCCTTCTTTGCGCATTCAGTACATGAGTATGCCTTCAGCGTGTAGTGAGACGCTTTGGAGGTCCGTAAAGACAGAAGACTTCATCTCTGCAGGCTGGCTAATAATCGCTTTGATAATGGTTGGGGGACGCACTTTGAATTCCGACCAACTGGGTTGAGTTGCGTCAAGTCCAGAAACTCAGTAGCCGATCATCTGGAGATATAGGACAGGACACCATCAAGAATGAATTGGCGCCAAGTTACGCTCGTCAACTTGTATTTGGGAAGTGATTCATAGTTCCTAGATAGGGGAATACGTGGCCGACTATTTAAGTGCGTAATCATGTGTTTGATTAAGGTTGTATATACGAGATATCAGCCTATTCTGACTTCCACCCACAAAGAACGAAGTTGACGGAAACAAGGTAAAAGTGAATTGCTGGCAAGTCGAGCGACAACCTATAAAAACCCCCAAGTTTAAGAATATGAGGACTTGGATTGGAAAGAAAGATGGCATGTAAGTGAGGTTTTGGTGAGTCTGCAAAAGAAGTTGAATGACTGAAAGGGGTAATCTGGGGAGTGATGAGCCGGCCAATGCCGGTCATCGCGTGGGACCGAAGATGCTAAAAAGCATCACATGCCGCTCGGATATATGGGGGGGTGCCTGAAGGTAAAACATGGTACCTGTCAGCCAAGCGCTGCTTAGGAGCTACGCAGGCACATTGCCTTGCCTTACCGCTTGTTGTGGGATACATTACGCGTACTTGGTTTGATTGATCGTTGCCTGTTTGCCAAGATAGGTTCAACAACCTCAACCTAATTATTACGAGTTCTTGTAAGTGAGATTTCCTCAATTTCACGGGAGGAATCTTTCCAATGCGAAGGCATAATAACGCATTTAAAGACGGCCGATTCTCCTCGGTGAGCCATGTTTGAAGAGGAAAAAAAGTTATGGGACGGAACGAACTGCAGAAGTCGCAGGGTTCATGGTCAGCTCCGGTTTCAGTTTTGCTTATATCATCCGTTTGGTCGCCTAAATTTCCCTCCCACATGATCTGCAATATAGTGGCAGCCCCTCAATGACGTTGGGAGTGTCTGTCACTGTTTCCGACCTAAAACTGCCCCGATCTTACCGTAGTCGGGTACTTCCCCCATCGCCTTCCTTCCCGGCACACCCCCGCCGCGGCCCTCGTGTCTCAAGGTACCTAAGGTAAGGTATTTCGTGGAGCAAGGTACCTACCGTACTGTGGTAACCCCACCTGGCCCTGCTCGCCCGCTGCAACCGCCAAGTAGTGAGCTCACTTGACCTCCCAACTGCCCGGGCTTGCTTTGTCCTCGTGCTCAGGGCTCCACCCAGCGCCGGATGCTGATGTTGATGCTAATGCTTGAAGTGCTTGAGTTGCAGCTGCTGTAGGACTTTCTCCTACGAGCCACGCCTATAGCTGGAAATCTGCGGCACCTCTGGCCACCTGCAGCCTACCCCTCCGTACATCCATCTCCGTGCCTCAAAGCCGCTCTTTTCCTGAACCTTCCAGCTCTGAGACTTCATTAATAAGATAAGGGCGCACCAGCAGCTCCGCTCTCGACGCGAACGGTCCTGCGTCAGTCTTGAGTTTCGGACCTTGGACCCTTCCCACCAAACGCCGTACTCCAGCTCGGTCCGGCGTGACAATCCCATCGATCCATCCTCCCGTCCCCCTCGCCTGACGTCGGCTGCGCTTGGTTGCCGTTGTTCGCCGCGTGCGCGCGCTGACAGTCCCGTGCAAGGCTGCGGGGCTATTCCATCTCTACTTCTCAGTGACAACCTTTCTTTCCCCTCTTACACCTCACGACTCTACGGCCGCTCTACCTACTACTCATCACCATATCTCAAGCGCAACCATGTTCGACATATTCGCCCACCTCTTATCGTGAGTTCCCGTACCCGGACCCGAGGGGTCACAGTACCACATGCCCCTCATCCCTTCTCCGTGATGCTCCTCCGCAGGGCCCCTCAGCGATTCCTCCTCATCCGTCATCGGTCCCCGCCACCCATTTCCCACCGTTTACTAACACCGCACTCACACTGCAGCTCTATCGCATCTTTTCTTTTCCCTCTGTTCGCCTCTTACAAGGCACTCAAGACCTCCGACCCCGCGCAACTAACGCCATGGCTCATGTACTGGGTCGTCCTTGCCTGTGCGCTCCTCGTTGAGTCCTGGACTGAATGGATTCTCGTCTGGTATGTCTAGACACAAAGTTGCCATCGGAAACAACCACTGGAGCTTCCGTCTCCCGCGGTACCTTGACCCGCAAACACCTAACATCAGACAGGATTCCGTTCTACGCCTACATCCGTCTCTTCTTCCTGCTTTACCTCGTCCTTCCTCAGACCCAGGGCGCACGAATTATCTACCAAACCCACGTTCACCCCTTCCTCGAAGACAACGAAGCCCAGATCGAAGAGTTCATCTCTGAGGCCCACGACCGCCTCAAGGCCGCCGGCATTGCCTACCTCAAGCGCGCAATTGAGGCTGTTAAGACCAACGTTCTCGGCCTGCCCCCAAGCGAACCCGAGCCCGCGCCCCAGCCCGCCGCCGCCCCGCAGTCCTACACCCAGTCGCTGCTCGCTCGGTTCAGCGTCCCGGCTGCGCGCTGGGCTCCCGCCGGCCACACAGGAGGCGACTTTTATAACCTCCTCGCCGGCGCAGTTTCGGCCGCCACCAGCGGCGTTCATGGCGGAAACCATTCGCACGAGGACTTGTCCAAGTCCGGCGCCCTGATTCCCCCAGAGCTGCAAGGCGGCGAGAGAACCAGTTTCATCGCCGCGCAGCGTGAGAGACTCGCCTTCCTTCTGAAGGCTCTCGATCGCGAGGCGGCTGCCTCCGGGCATAACGCTCCCGAAACAGTCGGACGCTCGACGAGCATGCAGCTTGATGGCAGCGAGGAATTGACGCAGAGGCCACCAAGCGCGCATAGTGGGTTGAGCAAGTCGCGGAGCGAGACCGACTTTGAGAAGATCGACGCCGAGAGCGGGGCCGAGGACCAGGGCGGTGACGAGGACGGATCCGTCCGGCGGAGACAGACCTCCGGAGGGTCTTCGTGGATGCCATGGGGCTGGGGCACGACGCCAACGGCCGAGAACCCCGAGGGTGGGTCCAGCTCGGGCGTGCAGAAGTGACCGGCGCCCCCCATGCAGTATTTTTGGTGTTCTTGGGAAACGGAGTTTGTGGATTTTGTGATTGCTTCATCGGGACCAGTGATATCTGCGCTCCCGTCAGAATATACTGTGCATGAAATAGACGGGGGGATCGCTTTCAACAGCCGATGCCCCAGTTGACTTCTGAATATGTTGTTCTTCCAGGCCCATTTCGCAGAAGTGATACACGACCGCTATGGAAATGCCTATGCATCTATGCGCTCAGATCCGTCCCGTCATGCCATGCTACGTTGTATGTCTATTTGTACAGTTGAGATTCCCACCTTCTGAAATCGTACACTCCCGTCTTTTTTACATGTTTATACAGCCCTCGCCACCCATAATGGCCCCCCTTTCATGACAGTGTATCGAAACTTCGTCTATACCCTCTTAAACGGGTACGCAACCGGCACATCCTTGCGCGTCCAGACCATTTTTCTCTTCTTGGTCATGACGTGTTCGCACCACACCTCTTCGGCGAAATCCTTTTTGAACTGGCGGATGAAGACGGGGTCCCAGAGGTCGGAGGCGATGCCGAGGTCTTTGCAGCAGCGCATGAGCGCGTTGGACTTGCAGCCCTCGACGGCAGAGGGGAGATTGTCGACGGAGAAGTAGCCGTTCTCGCCCTGTGCTTGTGAGATGAATCTGTGAGCGGAAAACCGCGGTTAGCAGGTCGTCCTCTGCCGCGTGTTTCCGCACGGGAAAGAGAGGGGGAAACGAACCGTCCTTCGGCGATGAGGGCATACTCCCTCGTCACGACCTTGTCGCCGACGACGACCTCGCCCTTGGGCACGAGACCCCAGCCGCCCGGGCCGAAGGCCGCGTTGAGGATGCGGCGGTACTTGATCTCGGGAAGGTAGATTATGCCGTCGGGCTTGACCTCGACGTCGGCGGTGTTGACGGGCTGGAGGAGGATGTCGACCACGTCCTTTGAGAAGCGCTGAGTGCCGAGGCCGTGGTACGAGTTTGACCAGTCGATGGTCTGCAACGGAGGTTCTTCGGAAGCAGAAGAAGAAGAAGAAGAAGAGGAAGGGGAGGCGTACGATGTCGGGGGCGCGTCGGGGAGCGGGGTCGAGGATGTCAGGCTGGGGCCGAGAGCGGCGTCGGAGGGGTCAGAAGACGCGGGGGGCGGTGTTGAGGTAGCGGCGGGTTTGGAGGATGGCTTGACGTATTTCGCGGTCGTGGATGATTTGGAGTACTTTGGCGCCGTCGGTTTCGGGGCCGGACGAGGGGTTGTTGTCGTTGTTGCGGAGCGGGAGTGTGCTGATAGTCTTGCGACGGCTGGCCGGGTGGCTCGTAGGAGAGGGCGGAGGGCCAGGGGGGACGCCATCATTTCGGGTATGTAAGATGGAGCCGAAGACGTGCAGCGGGGAATGGGAGGGAAGGGAGAAGGGAAGAAGGGATCGGAGGGAGATGGGCGCTGGATTCAGTTGGTAAATCGCTGGTGATAATGATGCTATCATACGGGGATCGGGGATGGCAATTTCTTGAAATTTAGTCGGCGCGGGAGAACGCGGTGCCCGGAGGCGTGGTGCGAAGGAGCTTGGGCCAGCTGCTTGGGATTTACACCGTGCGAGCGACGATGTCGAGACACCGTCGGGAATCAGTCCATATCTTTATGCGTTCATGTTGAAACATCTTAAGGAGCATCTGCTGGTGGAGATACCTACGCAGTTGATAATACATGTTGTACAATTGGTCCATTTGAGGGATTCATGATACATGGATGCGCTACGCATCCTTCATGTCGGTCCGGCGGTCGTTCCCCTGCTGCTTCCAGCAACTCTTGAACCGCTCCATCTGCGGCACATTCATCATCAGCTTCACCCATCAGGTGGCTCTTCAGGAGGGAACATACCTCTGCCGTACACTGTCGCCAATCCTTCTTCTCAAAGTAGCAGTCTGTCAACTTTGCATTCTCGTCTGCGATACCCCAAGGCCGTCCATGTCAGCGCCGCATGATCTTCTGTCTTGGTCATGATTCAGGGAAGAAAGAGGTAAAAGGGCAGAGGGAGGTGATTCATACCTGCACAGCCGGTGCTGAAGATGCGCTTGTCCCTACATATATCAAACACTGCGGATCAGCCTGATGGACTTTGTTTCTTTTTTTGTTTCTTCTCCCTTTTGCCCTCGAGGTTCACAGCGAGCGCCATGAGTCTCGGATGCGGAGGTCCTAGAACCGGGACCAGGGAAGATGGACGATTGAGGGTTCAACGAACCAGTCGTCGGGTTCGTCGTCGTTGACGACCTTTTGCGCCGCGTTGCTCTCTTGCTTCGACATGTTGGGGTCGGTCTGCCAGTCCGAGTGAACGAGCGTCGTCTGTTAGTGGCGTTCTGACGATTGATCTCAGTCGCGAGCGAAAGCTAAGGCATCGTCCGTGTAAAAAAGGCGAAGACTCAATTTAGCACCTCCGGATTTCTGTTGGGGAGTTTCGTTTCTGGACAGTGGCTCCGGTACCCCCCTAAAAAAAACGGAACTCCCGCCACTCATCACTCATCACTCACGGACTCACATCTCATCTCATCTCATCCACCCGATCGTGCTCACTGCGAGTCCCCTCAATTCACAATGGTCTCACGTAAACTCAACGTGCTGGTCTATACTGGTAATCACCTTGGCTAACTATCTACCAAAAAAACCCAAATTCTGACACATTGTCCCAGGCACCGGCACAACCGTCGAGTCAGTTCGCCACTGCATCTTTTCCCTCCGCCGCCTCCTGTCCCCCACTTACGCCGTCATCCCCGTCGCCGAGGCCGCCCTCCTCAAGGAACCCTGGCAGCCCACCTGTGCCCTCCTCGCCATCCCCGGCGGCGGCGATCTCGGCTACTGCCGCGTTCTCAACGGGCCCGGGAACCGCCGCATCGCCGAGTACGTCCGCCGCGGCGGTGCCTACCTCGGCTTTTGTGCGGGGGGCTATTACGGCAGCCGCCGATGCGAGTTTGAGGTCGGCGACCGGACACTCGAGGTCATCGGCACCCGCGAGCTGGGCTTCTTTCCCGGCACGTGTCGGGGAGGCGCGTTCAAGGGCTTCGAGTATCACAGCGAAAAGGGCGCGAGGGCCGTTAGGTTGAGCGTCAAGGAGGGGTTTGCGGATGAGGAGGTGCTCAGCTACTACAACGGCGGAGGAGTCTTTGTCGATGCTGAGAAATATGAGGGCGTCGAGGTGTTGGCTCAGTATGCCGATGACATCGCCGTCGACGGGGGAGATGGCAGGGCCGCCGTCATCTACTGCAGAGTCGGTTCCGGCGGTGTCATCCTGACCGGTCCTCACCCGGAGTATGTATCTCTGGCCTTGGACCCCCTTTCTCCTCGCTCAGACGACTAACCCGACTTCGTAGGTTCGCAGCCGCAAACCTCAACCCGCAGCCCCAAATCCCGTCGTACGAGTCTCTCGTCTCCGCTCTCGCCGCCGCCGACGCCCCGCGTGCTGCCTTCCTCCGCGCATGCCTATCTAAGCTCGGCCTCGATGTGAGCGCCGACCCCGCCGCGCCTCCCTCGCTCTCGCGTATGCACCTCACCTCCGTGACGCATTCTTCGGTAGCCGAAACGCTGCACTCGTGGGAGGAGGCCATCTCCCGCGAGGATGGAGAAGAGTACATCCGCGGGGAGCACGACGTGTTCCGCATCGAGAAGGCGTCGTCGCGCTGGGGCGTCGACGAGATGCGCGAGGCGCTGCCGGGAAGGGAGGGCATCATCGACTACGACGGCGCGGTGAAAGTCATCGTGCCGCACGAGGAGGCGTGGCCCGACGTCAAGGAGACACCGAGTTTCAATCATCGCCTTTTCTATACCTCGCTCCAGAGATATCGTGAAAGCGAGCGCTTCGCGGAGACGTGGGGCGATACGCTCATGTACGGGGAGGTTGTGACGAGCACCAACACCCTCATGGATAAGTACGCAGACCCTCTCCCCTTGAAAGGAAGACGAATAAGAGTTGAACGTGTGACTCACATGCGAATTAGGAACCCCAAACTCCTCGCCTGCCTCCCAACGGGCTTCACCCTTACGGCGACAACCCAGGTTGCCGGCCGTGGCCGTGGCACAAACGTGTGGGTCTCGCCCGCAGGCTGCCTCATCTTCTCGACCGTCATCAACCACCCAGCGCACCTCGCTGCATCGCATCCCGTAGTGTTCATCCAGTACATCGCAGCCATCGCCATCGTCGAGGCTGTCAAGTCGTATGACACGGGCTGCGAGGACGTGCCCGTCAAGCTCAAGTGGCCCAACGACATCTGTGAGTCCCTTCGCACCCCGCCACTGATATTGCATGGCTGACGAGACCCCTCCTAGACTGCCGAGACCCAAACACACCAGCTACCGACCCGCCCGCGTACGTCAAAATCGGCGGCATCCTCTCCAACTGCGCCTATTCTCAGGGATCCTACCAAATCGTCCTCGGCATCGGCATCAACACGACCAACACGCGGCCTACGACTTCCCTCAACGCCATCGCGCCGGCGTCCCTGGCAGGCGGCTTCCATCTCGAAACGCTCCTCGCGCGCATCCTCACGCGCACCGAGGCGCTGTACGCGCAGTTCCGGCGTGAGGGGTTCTCGCGCGACCTCGAGGAGAGGTACTACAAGCACTGGCTTCACAGCGGGCAGAAGGTGACGCTCGAGACAGAAGCCGGCGCGAAGGCCAAGGTCGTGGGCATCACGCGGGATTGGGGCATGCTGAAGGCGGTTGAGGTGGATGCTTTGGGGAGGGAGACGGGGAGGATGTGGGCTTTGCAGAGTGACGAGAATAGCTTCGATTTCTGGAGGGGGCTAGTGAAGAGGAAGCTGTGATTGGGCCGCTATCATCTCGATGATTGACAGGACCGGACGAGAGTGACCAGACCTGGAAAAGTACGCATGTAAGAATCACAAACCGCTCAGCCCAGCCAGGCTGTCTTCGTCTACTTTGCCAAACGTCCCCTTTCGGGCCTCTTCTGCAGGCGGCACAACCCCCCACCTCCTACGAGCCCAGGTCACATACGCGGGAACATTTCGGGCCCTTTTTTCTAAGGCATTCGGCACACTGTTGCACTTCGAAACTCATTCTGACAGAACCCATCCCGGTCCAAGCTTCACCAAGGGGAGGGCATCTCTACGTGAGACAGGCATTTAAGCGCCGACCCCCGTCTCACCCACCACCAAACCATCCCCGATCCGGGCCCCGCGTTGCCCGGGACACTGCGGAATCCTTGCGCATACAGCTATAGCTTTCCGCTGTCAGCTGCGATTCCTCCCGATCCAGGCCAAAGTTCTTGCTCTGTCGGCCGATTGTGCGTCACGATGTTTACGTATGTCAGCGAGGTGAAGGGCATATTAAATTAACGATCTGCTTCCCCGTTCCCTTCAACTTATCTTACAAATCATACAGCTCAAGTCACTTTCAAACAGCAAATAGGAATGCTTGCATCACGCTGTTGTCACTCTGGCCAGCTAGCCCGCATCTTACCATTCAGCCTCCCCTGTCAATCGCGCAGCAGGCTCATAAATCCCTCTCACATCGCGAGAATCGCAGCACCGAGATCGTTTGCTACAAGCTCGCGCGTCATGGCGAACGAAGACCAACCCAAAATAAAGCTCTACTGGTACATACACCACTGTGTCTCCCTCTCCATCCGTTACGTTCGTGCCGCTTACAGCGAGCAGGCTGAACGACTCTCGCGCCCAAAACACCCTCTGGCTCCTTGAAGAGCTGAGGCTCTCATATTCCGTCGAGGTCTTCCGCCGCGCGTCCAACCGGCTGGCGCCACCCGAGCTCGAGGCGGCGCATCCTCTCGGCAAGGCTCCGGTCCTGGAGATCACGCCTCTTCAAGACGGCGCCGCGCCCATCAAGCTCGCGGAGAGCGGCTACATCACGCAGTACCTCGTCGACCACTTCGGCCACCGCAACCCGGGCCTCGTGCCTCCGCGATGGAAGGCCGGCCAGGAAGGCAAAGTCGGCGGTGAGACCGAGGCGTATGCACGGTTCCAGTACCTGCTGCACTACGTCGAGGGGAGTTTCTTCCCAGTCATTGTGCAGTACATTCTGCTGAGTGGTCAGTTACACTCCAATTCCCTTTCCGCCTTATTCGCCGTGGTTGTCGTTCATCGCGGTTGCCTCGTGGACTAGCCGGCTAACGCTCCGCAACCAGTCCTAAAATCAGATAAAGTCCCCTTCCTGTTCCGCCCCATCACCTCCGCCGTCGCCGACAAGATCTTCTCCATCGTGCTGTACCCGAACGCGCAGAAGCACCTCGCCATGCTCGACAAGTTCCTCAAGACGGCGCCGGGCGCGACGGGTAACGGGGCGTTCCTGTGCGGGCCGCAGCTCACCGCCGCGGACGTGCTTATCAGTTTCGGCCTCGTGACGGCGGACAAGGAGAAGGCTTTTGACAAGATTGGCAAGTGGCCCGGTGGCTCGGCGAGGGCGGCGTATCCGGCCGTGTTTGAGTACGTCGATCGGCTGAAGCGGGAGCCGGGGTTTTTGAGGGCTGAGGAGAAGGCGAGGGAGATTGAGGGGTGAAGATTTGTTTGTGCAGGGTTTTTTTTGGATGAGTTGGGATTGCCTTCATTGGTAGCGACGGTTTGCAACTCCTAGGATGATAAGATAACTTTTAGAAGGATGGAAGACTTCATGTTCTGCCACTTTTCAGCATGGTTTCTGAACCTGGTAGTCGGTTGCGAAGGCTTGGTCTCAAGAGCAATGGTGGTAGATGGGTGGAAAGGGGGCGCTTCAAACGAACATGAGAACAGCAGATATATATAGGAAATATGACAACATCTACTCTAGACGGAGGAAGCAAGTATACTAGTAGTGTTCACAAGCATAATCACCACCCAGAAAAGAACCGAACATCGGCAAAATGCTTCTTTTTTCGAGCAGGAGAAATGCCCATTATTGCCAGTATCTGCGGTAATCTCTTAATGGGCTCCGTGGCGGCACTTCCGGCTTGCCTTCTTCATCCTTGGGTATCTCGGCCGCCATCCTCCCATACAAACTATCATTTTTCGTACCCGAACTGCTCCGGTCCGCAGCATACGTATCCCCGCTCAGCCCCGAGACAGGACTCCACCGGCTCATCGGCTCCCCCCTTTCCGGCACCGGCGGACTTACCTCTGACCTCAGACTCAACGTCATAGTCTTCAAAATCACCCCATCATGCCGGTCAAAGTGCTCAAACGCGTCGTACACCGAATCCTGCGAGTAAATCGAACTGCTCCGCTTTATCTCCCAAGTTTGATCTAACATCGGCCTTCGATCGCCAGTCGGCGGCCACCCCCTATTGCTCCGTGGCGCGGACCCTGTAATCATAGCTCCGTGCCGCAAAGTCGTCGGTGTCCGTAGCGGAGGCACAGGCGGCATGCCCGGGCGCAGTTTGTCCAGCCGGCTGGCGATGCTCCCGTTTCTGCTCCTCACGAACGGCGTGTGAGGCTCCGTCCACGGGTACCCGTGGTACGTCAGGCTCGTCAAGTCGAAACTCTCCGCCCCATCCGCTGGCGTCGACCGCCTCTTCGTGGCGGCGCCGGCGAAGAAGCCAGGAATCAGGCGCGCCAGCAGGGGCCGCAGCGCCGGCGCGCAGGCGCAGATGAGCGCGATATCGCATTCCAGCACCGTCATGACGAAGAAGGCGAGCGTGTTCGTCACACCCGTGCTGCTGGGCCGGTAGTGCCGGTGGAGGCTCAGCTGGAGACGGACCATGCTCGCCGCGACGACGAATACGCCCAGGCTTAGGACGATACCTAGGGCGGCCTTTTGGCGGCGCGGGATGTCGAGGCGGGCCAGGGCGGGAATGACCATCGCAATTAGCCAGGCGTCGGTGACGGAGTGCAGGCTCGCGCTAGAGATTAGGAGATCAGGGAAGGCGAAGCATTTCATGGGGCGGCCGAAGAAGTGGCCCGGCGAGGGGTGGCACTGCAGGATGGTCATGAGGAGCATGGGGAAGCTGAAGAGGATGACGATGGCGACAGTTATGCGCGCGAGCCGGCGCTCGATCGGGCGGGAGTTGAAGATCCGGACGTAGAAGGCGAGGAGGGAAAGCTTCGTAAGGCACAGGCAGAGCTGGTAGTAGACCAGGCCGAGATAAGTGCGCATTATATAGGGGTTTGCATCGTTTTGGAGAGTGGCCTGATCGAGAGGAGCGGTGAGGAGGGAAGGAGTTGTGGCAGTTATGGTGTAGACTATGCAGAGGGCCGTGGAGAAGAGGTAAGAGAGGATGATCAGCGTGTCGTCGATGAACCATTTGCGGAGGACCCAGGTGCGCGAGACGACGCGAGCGAGGATGAAGAGTGTGCAGATGGCGTGGGGAAGGAGGATGCCAGTGAGGTAGAGCGGGATGTTGGCGCCGTCCTGTCTTGAGTGTTAGAGGAAGGACTAGTGGATGGCAAGACTGGCAGTCGACTCACCATCTCGTCGGACTCAGATGCTGGTATCGACGAAGGAGGAATCTTGGGGTGAATGTAGGTAACATTGCGGTTGATGCCGTCGCTCACCATCTTGATAGGAAAGCCTCTGCGGCTGCAGAGAAACTTGGCCTATCTGCTCTACGTCTTTTGCCGCACCGGGTGGTGTTGAAGGCTCGCGTCCCTCAAGCCCATCGGTGTGACCGATGCTCACTTCGACTGCTATAACAGATTTTTCTTCAACGCCGCATGGTCAAACTGAGGGAACATATGAGCAGATTCCAACCCTTACATATGAGAACTCCCACGGCTGGTGCAGCGGGCAATCGCGCCATCCTGCGGAGCGACCAACACCTCCCATCCCGGTCCTGTTCTGACTCGGTGGCACCCGGTAGAGACCCTGGAGGTCTTCTCCCGAGAGATCTTCCCCGTCTCCCCGACTCGATTTGTTGGCACGGGCATGTTGGCTCCTGCGGTGTGCATGCCCATGTCCCACCCTTTAGCTGTAGGCTAAGCGATTGTCATCGCGATTGGGCGGGTTTACCTTGATTCGATTCGGGATAGTTTCGACGGCACGGGTTCCGGCGGAGTGTATCTGCCAATTCTCCTTCTTTAAAGACGCGCGACCCCACCGAATTCCAGACAGCTGTTTAATTTCCTGCTACGTTTCGAGCTTCACATCTCATGTTCGTTAGTTCTACCCGCGGCGGACAAGCTTCCACTCGAGGTCTCTTTCCCACATGTTCGCCTATGGAACGAAACAGCATTGTTTGTTCAACGGAGGTGGCCGAGAACAGAGGAACGACATGACCCGGAGGAACCCCGCGGTTGCATTTCTCCAAGCCCAAATCCACCCGATGCGGGGTGGAGGCATGCCACACACACACACGTAAACACAACGCACCTAGCGCACCACACCCCAAATACCGCGCAAACCACATGCCCACTCGCAGACGGAGTGCCGGCCCCGGGACTTTCCTGATTTGGAAGGAGATTTCTGCGCCGCAGGCCCGATTGGTGGCCCATCTCTCACGCTGCATGTTGGGGCGGGGAGGCGGGGGGCGAAAGAAAGACACTTTGCGATGGTGAAGGCCGTTCTAGAGTGGCCTTCGGTCTTTGAGTTCAAGGTATTATCCAACTGGGACTCTGTTATTTGCTTAATCATCGGAGATGGCAATGTTTCTGTCGTGAGTTCTGATTCATTGCGTAAGCTTCTAGTGCTAGGCCGGAAAGGGGGATGGAGGAGCTCCGATGGTGGTCCAGATGGTTGACGGGAGTCTGGAACGAAATAGCATTCGGCCCGCCATGCCTTGAGTTCGACTTCTGAACCCTCCATTACTGCCATTCGATTGCATGCCACAAAACAGACTGCTGGAAAACTAAACCTCGACTATGGGTAATGGCTAGACACGGGGTCGCGCTTCGCTTCGCTCGGACTTGAAGCATCCTTGCTGCTCTTTTTCTTTAGCCCCTCTCTAAGATGTGGTCCGACCGACACAAGGTTCAAAATCGTCAATTGTCGAGCTCTTAGACATGAATTCAATTCTTCAAGCCTCTCCTGTAAGTCCGAAGGTTTTACTGCAACGCCCGGTTGGTCGGCAAAAGGGTTGCCGCCCCTGGTAGATTTTGCACCCATTGCCATACCATTGGCACTATCACGCTCCCCAATTTCTATATGTCGGTAAGAGTATCGTAAATATTTTAAAACGCGTGAATAACCCTTTGGTGTATAAGGTGCGGGGAGCACTAGTATTATACCATAGGATGACACCAATAGAGGTCGCCTTTGCAGTAAAGGCGGGCGACAGGGAGAGGGCTCCTGTTAAACGGCTAGGGCTAACAGGCATACCTTCCGCAGGAAAGGCAATCGGGATGTGTTCGATGCTTAACTGATTATTATGTATGGCCGGCAAAACTCGGGAAATTTCTGATGTGGATGATGTTTACCTCAAAAAATAGGACACCGGAAACCTGTCCGGATTATGGTCCGAACCCCGCATCCGCGACGCAGGAAGCCAATTGTAGAACCGGCTTTCAAGTATACAAACTCTCGAGTTTGCTGAAACAGCTTTGACTATTATGCCAGGTTCTTGGTGAAGACATTTGTCGAAGACACTGGCAGCAGGAAATAATAAAGCGCGGTTCATGTGTCAATGGGTTGATCAGTTGAAGCTTTCAAGGTCTGTTTATAAGCCTCGTCTAGTTCTTCTCGTCACGCAAGGGCTTCTTCCAGCCGTGGTTCCGACAACTCGCAACATTACTACAGCTCCGAAGGAAACCTGAAATGTTTCTCGATAAAAGCTCTCAGCATCCTTGTAGATCTTACTTCTGCACGCAATAACAGTCGCATTTGTTGTCCCTACTTCTCCAACGGGCTGCGTGTGACCATGATCCTCGGTTGCAAGCACTCACGCAGTCAGTCTTCGCACATTGATCAATGTCGGCTTTAGAACAGTTGTCATTCTGCTCAGTGGTTGGTTAGCAAGCAGAAGTAAAAAGTCCAAATACACCAAAAAGTGGAGGGGGCGAAATGCTTACAGCACCAGGCACAGGGCCATGAACTTTGAATTGACAAAGTGTCCGAGCTACTGAACCCTCTGCGAATGCTGACTGTTGAGCCTGAAGTAGGGCTAGAAGTGAAACTAGAGCAAGATACTTCATTATGTGATAAAGATGGATGTAGTTTGTGCGAGTGAATGGAAGTTTTATATAAAGGCAAGGTTACGGGTCGTTGCCGTCAGTTGTTAGGTATAGTGCCACGGGGTGATCGTAGGCCATTTGTGATCCTACCGAACGACTGGCCTCATTTTAAGACAAGAGCCGTCCAAAAAGCGACTCAGGAAGTCAGAAAGCCTAATAAGTTATTTATAAGTCTGACGGGGCACCTCGTTTCGTCTTGATGAAACTACTCTCTGGGTAGCGGTACCTCTGTCCGAAAGTCTAGGTTGAATAGATTACTGGTAGATAACCAAGACTTTCGTAAATTTCTTGTTTCAAACTATTGAATTAGATTTGATGAACATATTTGACTCCTGTTTGGACAAAAACGGGTATATCCATTCGGCCTTACCACTATTCCACGTGGCTTGTTCGGCTTGGATGTAGCGACCCAAGTTGTATATAGTCAAAAAGGGAGAGCGTGTTTTTGAACCTGCCAGTACGTTTTCCTTGAACGATCAAACAATGTTTGAGTTTCGCTATTACTTTATTAACGCGAGTTCTCAGAATGAAGAAATGTTCTTGATGAGGCAAGAAGATGGGGTAATCAAGGCGGAGTACTCCGGTGCGCGGGTTGCAACAAAGACTAACGGTTCTCCCCGTCCCGGCGGACTGAACCGCAACTGGTAGGCGTCCATGATCTCGCTCCAATATCAAATTTCTATTGCCGTTCTTAATTAAACTTTCATTGTTTTACTTAAAGGGGTCTGAAGTCTGCCCCCCTAGATCCAAGTCTATCTCGAAGTTCTTTCCATGCCTTGTTTTCGATCCGCTCCGCAGCGCCTCATGATTTTTCTCGTGTAATTTACAGCCTCATCAGCGCCTCGATAATCACATAAACAGTGTATTGGAGAACGCCACGCGAGGTCCAACAAGAGGTCCACAGTAGAGTATCACCGAGACAGGTTCGATATGATACTATAGGTGCATAGGTTAACATTCAATGTTTTGTCAATACCACTTACATGTTACGAAGGCTGTGGTAGTCTAAGCTACAAACGAAGATATCGACGCTGATGATGTAAATAATGTTGAGACTTTATTGCGTTTCTATAGTTCTACGGTGGCTACCAGTCCCATCCTAGCATAAAGCTTTCATATCGCGTCGCTTGTTGCCTCTTTTCAGAGCCCCGTGGCTCTAGACAAGGAATGCAGCGATACCCATGGCGACAGAAAGGGCCAAAACCGCGCCGGGGAGCAGTCCACTGCTAGCACCGGTTGGAACTGGAACTGGCTGGCGTGACGTCGTGACAGTGGCATTGGCACTGGCTTGAGCAGTTGGGACGGCAGCAACGGTCCGAAGCAACTCTGGCGTCGTCGTATATCCCATAAGGTCCGTTGCGAAAGAAATGGTTGAGAAGGGCAGGCTCGAGACCGAGGTCGCGTTAGGAAATGCCAGTCGCTCAGATGCTGGCGCAGACGGCTGCAACGAGGCTCGATCGAATTCTCCTGGGCTCAACACACTGGAAAGAGGCTGTCTTAGCATACATAGCTTGGAATGACTGTAATCAACTGACCTGTCAATTACGTGGGCGATACCATTGTACAAAATGGTGTTGGGAAACGTGATTCTTGCGTTGTTCACCCAGGCAGATCCGTCTGGCAGGACAGTGAAAACCAGGTCGGCGCCCTGCAGGGATGGAACTGTAACGTTGCCCAAGGAAGGCGAGAAAATGACGTTGTTGGGAATAATGTGGTAGCGAAGGACCTCCTGTAGCGTTTCCAAGTCCGCCGACTCAAGAACGGAGCCAATCGACTCGAAGGCCGCATCGGTGGGCACGAAAATGGTGTAGTCAGAGATGTTGAGGCCTTGGACGTCGGCCCCGGTCTCGCCAAACGCGAAGTTCAGGTGAGCTGCCTCCAGCGCGGCATTCATGGCCAGGTAGCCAGCTCGGAAGGTGAAGAGTTGAAACGGGGCCCCGAAAGAAAGCACCGTGTCGATCTTGTGGATTGTAATGCCTTCACCCAGGGTGATATCCTATTTGTTGAGTTAGTGCACTGCGGAACATTCTTGTAGATCAAGGAGAACACGGACAGCTTCTGTGACGGTAGAAATAGTCTGCTCTCCAGACAGGATGCACACATCGTCTCCATTCTTCACGAGTCCGTTGTAGGCGCCGCCAGTGAAGTTGGAGAAGGGCTGTCGCTCGGTAATGTACGAATCGTCGAGCAAGGTCTGAGCAAACGTGGGAATATTGGTGATTACATTCGATGGGTAAACTCCTTTGAAGACGTGATTCGCAAGGAGAGCTCCAATCGCGACAGTGTCGTTGCGAAGCTCGATGGCCTCACCTTCCGGAATGTCCCGCGGGACATTGGCAAAGGCTTGGTTCGTAGGGGCCACGATGGTGATGTTGGAGGCCGAGGAGAGAGTCTCTGCAAGGCCGTCGACAAGACTGACAAGCTCAAGCAAGGTGCTGAGGTCCTCCTGGGAGGCGAGAAGAGCAGCAAGGTCACCCTGGGCCAAGCAAGAGCCAGCCATCAAGACATAGGACCAAATAGATGGACGCATGTTGAAGAGGTGTTGAAGAGGTGTTGAAGAGGTTTAGTAGCGCAGAAGTGAGTGTAGAGACAGACGTTGTCGAGGCGAGGACGAATAAGCGTGCGATGTGATGCTGTATAGTTATTCTTTCACAAGTTGATGAGTCCACGCCATGATCTTTTATACATAGAATTTGAATCACGACTGCGCAGAAAGCTTCATACTTCGACGCACCAAGGCCAGCGTGCTGACAATGATGACGAATAGCTAGCATCTTCAAATCGGAGGAAACCAAATGATCTAGCGTTTCCATCCAGATGTTGTTGCTGTAAGCAGGGTTGCGTCTCACGAACCTCGATGCCCAGATCTGCACAGCCCTTTGCCCGGCCACACGAAGGCATCTGCAGGAGCTTTTGTGTACCTTAAGTACCTTTGGGAGCAATTTGTGCTTGAATTTCCCCAGCATTTAGACCGCGCTAGCAAAGTGGGGCTACGAGCCGTCTATCTAGGCTTAGTTCGCTCCAAAAGTCCAGTATTCGAGTCGCGCTAGTGTAGTGGATTACGATCTGTCTCTTTCGGCCTAGCTCGCTCCAAAACTGGTTTGTTCACTCAGAAATGATTCATCGTGGTTAGTTTATGAAGAGTTTGTGCTAGGGCAAGCAAGATTTATTCACATTTCGCAAATGATATGTGCTTCGCCCCATAACAAGTAAGCATTAGGATGTGAAAGTCTGTGGCTTATGTACTTTAGGCGACATATCAGTGCATGCCGAGGATCAGCCATTTCCTGCTCTGCTCTGTGCGTCAACATTGCGCCCGGCACTGCTGGCTCGTGGACCGCGATCTAATAGAGTATAAAGAGACACAACATTCTCACATATTCAATTTAGTAAGGCGACACAAGGTGACGTAATGACGTCTGACTTCAGCTGAATTAGAAAGTTGCCTAAATACTTATATCAATCTATACCGAGTGTTTTAACCATTCCCGATGATCGACTTGTAAAGTCACTCAAGTCATCAGAGCCGAATGACTGTAGGCGAACCGTACGTCATGGATGCTCCTTGATAGACGAGCCTGTAGATAGGGAAACGTACCCACGGACATGAGCCCAACAGAAGGAAAGAGCGTGAGTCGCCATGTGTAGCCACATGGGTGACTATGAAGTGGTTACCGGCGAAGATAAAACATGTCAGGGGGCAAGGAATCTGCGTCTATAGTTCATTATCTGCAGTTCAAATATACAGTGATCCCTTGATCCTCGTGTTATTCATTAGCCAGGGCTATTTTTCTATTTTAATCATGTACCCAAAAATCAACTACGGGGGGTTAGCCCCGTCATGCTATCCTAGATGGACAGATCATCCCATCTCGGCGGGTAGATGCAAGTTACATCTTTCGTAATGTGTTACAACGTTAATATGGATTACCATTAGGAGCCACATATCCAGCTTCGTATATCAACGCTTTTCAAATATTTGTAATCGTCATTACATCGTCAAAACGATCTCGTAACTGTTTAAATCCACTCTAGAATAATGCTATCCCAGAGGAAGCCTCTCCACTGAGTGTAACGAGTTACGGTAAAGCCAACAGAGTTCTGTCCAGCCTTCAAGACATCGGTATCGATCTTGTACTGGGAGAAACGCCACTCACCGCTGATTTTGCCCGAGCGGTACAGAGCCGGGTCGCTAGTCAGCGTGTCCTTGCTCAGCGAAGCGTATACCTGACCATTGACATCAACGTCAAGCGCACTGCTCTGCGAATACCCGGCCAGCGACACGCTCAGGAGGGCCGTCTTATTGGCCGCGAGCTCAGCGGCCGAGAGGTCGAAATCGATGGTCCATTTGCCAATCGCGGATTGAGCAAAGTACCAGTCGGAGTTCTGGGACTTACCGACAGTGAAGGTCAGGTTGGCCGGGCTCTGGGCTGCAACACCGTGCTGGTATGGCACGCCGCCGTTCTTAAAGCCGTTGGCCTTCTTATCGAATTCGCCGACCTGGAAGATGCGCTTAGAGCCCTTGGGAACGCTCCAGGACAGCTGGCCCAAGTTGATGGTCTTGTCTTTGGTGATGGTTACGGGGGCGGTGAAGTTGGTGTAGACGTCCGCGAGCTTTCCGCCGTTGGACCAGGCATAGACGGCGTACGAGCCACTGCGGACGTTGTCAAAGGAGAAGCGGCCCTTGTCATTGGTGTAGGTGGTGTAGTAGTAGTTCTTGCCCTGGATGGAAGGGCGGATGGTGGTGTCGGTGTCACCGAGGAAGACTGCAGCGCCGGAGGCGGGACGGCCGTCCGAGAGGGTGAGGGTTCCTTCAACGCCACCGCGGGAGTGGTAAGCCGGGTCCTTGAACCATTTGTAAGGGACGTGCTTCACTTCTTCCTTGTGCCTCTGGGCAGCGTCTGCGACGTCTCCATTGTTCTGGGGTCTTAGTAAGTATGCGAACAGGAAGACAATAATTGCATGGACCAAAACTGACCAAATACCATAGCCAAGGTCCCCAAACCTTACCTGCTGGTTGGGGAACCGTCTGACCGACGCGGAAATGGGAAGTATCCTGCACAACGTTGAGCTGAACAGCATCGCCAGTCTTAGACTCTCGGTGAACCTTCAACCAAGTTAGCAAGTTAACGTGAGCCCGTCGGGCTGTATTGACCTACAGTCAAAGTCTGGCTCAAGTGGTCGCTGTTGTAGTACTCCGTTGTGGGATGGATGAACCAAGACCCGGCTTTGTTGGGTCCGTACACGCCATAGAAGTCGCGGTCCCGAACAGCATTCGACCAGTCGTACTTGGTGATAAAAGACCCATCGGCAAGCTGCCAAGTTTCATCCTGAACGTTGGTGCCGCTGGCATATAGTGAAAAGTCGGGAAGTGGCTCGTCCTTCAGATGCGTGCGGCCGTTGAGAAAGACCTCCGGCGACAGTCTCCACAGGTTCCGGAGGATGCTAATGTCTGGTAGGGCGCGGTTTACGAAGTACTGGTAAGCGCCGGTGAGATCATCAAAAATGACCCAGTGGAAGTCGCCTGCGGCAGCGGAAAAGCTGACGTCAATGTAGTTTGTGCCGCGGGACGCGATGGTGGCGTCGGTGAACCTTAAGTTGTTCTCGCCGTCTGTGCTGTATTAGTCTACCGTTCGCCGAATCTTAGCGGGCTGGCTAGCTTACCGTAGCCGACGTAATGGCCGGCAGCTGAACCCACAAGATCAACGCCAGGAACGCCCTCCCAGAACAGCTTGGTCGCGTACAGTGAGCCCTGAGTGACGTTCCATTGATCGTTGCCTATGACCCAGGTCGAATTATTGACTTTCTCCAGGAACGGGCCCTTGCCGGCGCTGACCAGCGTTCCGGCCAGGGCCAGGGCGGAAAACCTGGAGATGTGCATGCTCTCAACGATGGACAAAGGAGTTTCCTCGACTGTTCCGCGAAGCTTTGGACACTTGAAGCAGGCGATTAGATGGGGCTGATGGATTTGATCCGACGATTCGCGATATTAGCAACGCAATGGCGCACGCGCAGGCTTTTATACTCCTCTTCATCATCCCAATTCGTCAATAGCCGTCAATTGAAGCTTTCGGTTCTCGGCAACAGCCGAATCATCATGCGGTAGTCTAGATTCTCTGCAGGATCTCTCCGTGGATAGATTAATCGATTGAGACATTGAGACCTGGTTATTCGTGATGGCTCCCTCGCACTGTCGGTCATGTAATAAAATGCTGGTAAGAGTACAGTGTCGCCTATATTGCCGAAAAAACTTAGCTTCTCAATGCTATATGACTCTCTGCGATGCCCATGTCTAGTTCTTGGCCCAAATCCATGATGCCATCTGGTCGAGAGCTGTGGTTGGTGGAGTCGTAGACAGCGTCACATCGAACGCCATCAATGCGTATTTTGCACCATCGATGTTTCCACTATTTCGGCCTCAGCCGGATACCGACAACGACTGTTCACAAGCTTTGAATGATATCGAAATTGATAACCACTCCTTTCCCAGACTACAACGTACCTAGTCCATAAGGGTAACTCCGCTAGGACTGTTCCTGACACAGGGGTCTGCTAGCCATTCACAAATATGATTGAATATGCGCTTATGTGGATACCAACATGGGTTTTATTGATTTAAGTAGATAGCTTTAGTATAGAATGTGCATCCCTCCAGCCTGAATCACTGCCTTATACCTAACTAGTATTATTAAAAGTAGGTCTTTTTAAGAAGCCTTCTAGTAATTCATTCCAGGCTGCTTATACCTACTACTGCCCTCTGCCTGTAGTTAGTCAAAAGGTGCTTCCTTAAGGGCATTCTATGTCAATTGAGGTGGTTAATCAAGGTGAAATGGTTCAGTTACAGTAGTTGAGTGGTGGTGATGATTTTAATGTGAATAATTGCGACTGAGAGTTAGGCCTACTTTATCCGGATTCTCTGGTTGGTGGGATTTGTTAAAGTGGGTTTCAATCGGAACGCGATAGGGGCGCAAAATTATACTGGCACCGACCTTCGGATTTTGCTGCCATGGTTTGCGGTTTTGGACCCCAACGAGTGGGCGGCGACGGCTATAGAGCTAGAGGTAGAAAAGACCCCACCTAAAGAATACTGGCGAGCTAGTCTTAGCTGCAAAAGATAGTCGTTAGATTACTTCGACACACGAGGTTGAGGTTTGCAACGGAAAATGCACACTAAGTAAATATGATAATGAGACTCGATGTTCATTTTGTTTGTCTGCCAGGCTCGTAAGCGGTCCTGTTATTTTACCTCTTCCTCTCTTGTGAACAACCCGATCTACCCACGTCTAGCCATAGAGGGACGTTAAATGGCGCTATTCCCAGTCCTGAAACAGACCTCGATCTATGTCTCCCATTAAACGGTGTTGTTCTGGGGTTCTGTATTCATCCATGAACAGTACCGAAGACGTTTCAATTTGTTCTTTTTAGCTGGCGACTGACTTGCTGGTTTAGTTTTGGAATTTCAAAAAAAAAAAAAAAAAAAAAAAAAAANNNCGAGTTTTAAGTGACAACATGAACAACACACATAAGTAGTTACGGGTTTGCCCACAAGATGCAACAAAGTGAATCTGCCATTAGTTCTCGCCTGCCCCTGATGTCGACATCAACAATCTAGAGATATCTCAATCGGATGTTATCATCCCTGAACTGTGTACGTGCAGTGCGCAGTGCATATGTCCCTGCATCTCCAGTCCGCGGACGAATGAGCTCTAGCTGCAGCCCAGTTCAGCTGTGCATAGTATGTATCAAAGTGCAATAGTATAAGGACGTTTAGCGATCCTTCATTATGCCATGCATTTTCTACAGCCGAGGACTTGATTGGTTCTCAAGAGCTCAGATGCAAGTTGAATGCTGGTAGCTCTGACTCCAAAATTCCCACGTGCGTTGCCCCTCCCCGTGATGCGAAGCTACACAGTTTATCGCTCATCATCGTGTTTCTTGGCGATAAGGAAAAAGAAACGCATTGCCGTTTTCCCTTGCATACTTTGCATGTTTTGCTGCATGCACGCATCAGGAACGGAAGTAACATACTTCCGCTCAAAGCGATCAGTGAGTACTCAAGATACGTGACAAATGGAATCTCAAATTATTCAGACGTTGAAAAGTATACCAAGACCTCACGTGCTGGTTTTCGCCTTCATGAAATTCGGTGCGCCTGAGACTCCAAGAGTTTCAAATGGCTGGCGAATCAAAGGCTTAGCGGAACTCGAAATACGGCTCGAACTTACGATTGACTCAATAAGCAAGCCAAACAACCTTTCTTCTTGCATACATCTCTGATGGCGATAGCTTGAGAATATTGCCGATCTAAATAGTTGCTCATGAACTGTTTAAAACCCACGGTTTTTATAGGTTGAGATGATTCATGATTCCTCCAAGAATGCCAGCTGAAGGGCGTTCAATCCTCAATTCAGGCGGCAACTCCTTTTTTTAATTGCTATCAACGGCAACAGGTTCCAGTTCCCCTGCAATGGTCGTACTCGATCGACGAGACTCCATCCGGCCCCTGGAACAAGGTTCTTGAATTGCCTACTGCAGCCTGTTGGAGCAGCAAGTCTGAACTGGCGCTGACAATTCTCTCAGGCTTTAAATTAGTGACAATTAATCACGATATGAAAATATGGCAACAATCCAATCCTCGACCGTCCTTGCAGCTGTTAGCCTATTCTCATCCAGGGAATTCGGAAGAAGGATATCGGAACCTTAATACGTTCGGCAATGCTAAAATTAGAGTTTCTCCCCCAGAGTATCGGTACGAACGTCCGATTCGAGTGATAACAGGCCATTTATGGTTCATTGCTCTCCGTTGACGTTGATGGCTCCACTGCTGAAAGGAAAAGTCCAACAATACATGGACGGGACCAGACAATCTATCCAACAAATCCTCAACAAATCCTTGTTGGATTTTCCTTACCCAGTTACGCTGATATAGTCATGATTGAAGTTGATAATATTAGATATATCGCAAGTACTCATGGTCTAATTGAAGGTATGCCATCTCTTTCGTACATCGCGGAGTGGCGTCATATGTCCAATACATCCATCCAGTCGGCTATAGCATGGAAAAAAGAGGTCTGGCCATCCCACATAACTCAGTCATCGCCTGGCTCTATGCATTTGGAAATTGACCGTTCAAACCCGTGACAGATAATTTCAATCTCCACAATCCAGTCCTTGCTTCAGCCTGAATCTCCGCGAAGTCAGAAATCTGGATACTTTCTTGACAAAGGAAAATGACAAGACACCAGAGTTGAACTTTGATTAAAGCAATAACATGGGTTTTTATCTGTTTCTATGAAGAACCGGGGTTTCTTGGGAAAAAAACTTATGTGGAAGGAACCAATGTCTCGCTCGACTACTTTCTCCTTGCTACCAAAACACAGTTTTCTGTATGATAATTTCCCTAATCAAGTTTTTATGCAGATATTCTGATGTGAGCCGTCGAACACTCGAAGGGCTTGACAAATTAAACAATAGAATGACGTGGTTTAATATTTTATAGCCTACCGAACACGAGCATGTCACGAGTTGCTGCAGCAGATCTACGTTGGCAACTTTCGCCGAGTAATGCGACAGCGAGCTGAGAGGAGCCTCTGGCAGTCTCTCCATCGGCCACTTAGTACAGGCTTCTATTTTAATGGTCAGGGGCAGCGTGGTCTCCTTGCTGCGTTGCTTGAGCCGCCCCGCATAACCTGGCACAAAACATTTAGTGCCCAGTCGGCAGAAGGCGAGCGACTGACGTGTACAGAGCACTTGGGTTAGTCCCAATCAGACCGTAGTAGATGTACGTACATCACGGCTCACGGTGCGGTTGCGTAGAGCTCTCCACATGACGGTCGGACGAAACCCGAATCCAGTGTAGTCTGGATGTTTCAGATGAACAATCCCCCACAACCCTTAGCCTCAGAACTTTGATGGGCCCGTTGCTTAGCACAATAGCAACTGCCGTCCAAGCTGTCTCTGCCGTGCAGGCCTGTTGATTCTACCTGTCTTGATGATATTGAAGGAGAGCTGCGTTGAGTTAGGAACGCCCTCACGAATCGGCCGTCGTACGTTGTTTGGTCTCGAACCCCTGTACGATTTTGATTCCTGCAGTGGAGTCGGATCCATGCTGCGGGAGATCAGGGGGGCGGTACCCGCCACCGTACCCACGCGTCTACGGGAAGTCAGCGTTGGGGCGTGAAAGAACCACATTCCCGTTGTGATACTGGGCGTTTATATTGTTTATTGTGGTCTTGCGGGGGGGCCTCCTTTGTCAAGCTGGACGGAGCAATGTCGCGCAACGGTGTGGGGCCCTGAGAGGTGCTGTCAGCTCGATGCCACACAACCTCATCTCCATCGTTGCGTAAATCGGCTTTACATTGATTAGTACCGTGCCATTAAAAAGCGCTGACTAGTCTTGGCATCAAGGATGCCGCCCAGGATAGCTACCATCATTGCCTGATCAAGTAATGAACGGCTCTTCCGTCTGAACCTCTCAGTGGAGAGACGAACCCCGTCAATGTTCCCATCTAGACTTGACACCAGCCCTCAAAGCCTAGGGGCGTGTCCTACGCGGCCACCAGTCTATCTGTTGTACGTAGCATTGAGGCGTTGCTGACCCAGTCTTCCAGAAGATAGAATACTATATCAGCTCTCAGCCGCTTGTCGCTACGAAACGTTTTTTCGCCATTCTCTCCTTAGTCGCTCTTTTCTTTATTCTTTCTATCGTTTCAGCTTCCAAAATGTTTGCCAAGTCTTTTCTTTTGGCCGCTGCGGCTATCGCCCAGCAGGTCGCCGCCGCCGGGGTCTCTGGCACTCCCGAGGGTTTCGCTTCTAGCGTCACTGGCGGAGGCTCTGCCTCTCCCGTCACTCCTACCACCAACGAAGAGCTGGTCTCCTATCTTGGTGACTCGGAGCCTAGGGTTATTCTTCTCACCAAGACATTCGAATTCACCGACTCTGAGGGCACCGCTACGGAGACCGGATGTGCTCCTTGGGGTACCGGCTCTGCCTGCCAGCAAGCTATCAACAAGGACAAGTGGTGTGACAATTACCAAGCTGATGCTCCCACCGTCTCTGTCACTTATAACAAGGCCGGCCTGAACCCCATCAAGGTCGCCTCCAACAAGTCCATCGTCGGATCCGGCACCAAGGGCGTCATCGTCGGCAAGGGTCTGAGAGTTACCAGTGCCAAGAATGTGATTATCCAGAATATCAAGATCGAGAACATCAACCCCAAGTACGTCTGGGGTGGCGATGCTATTACGCTCGATTCCACTGATAACGTGTGGATCGATCATGTCACTGTAAGTTTATTTCATTCACAACATTTTGCATATCTGTTTGATCCGTTGGTGTTGTTGGATTCAAAAGAGTCCGCCACGAACGTGTCCAGTACAACCTGGTTCCAAACCCACATATAAATCCAAGCAACCTATACATTTCACAGCCCAAACGCACAAAACACCTTTACTCCTAGCATTGTTTCTGACTTGCACAACACTAGACCTCCAAGATCGGCCGCCAGCACCTTGTTCTCGGCACCTCTGCCTCCGGCAAGGTGACCGTCTCCAACTGTGACTTCGACGGCCAGAGCGATTACTCCGCCACCTGTGACGGTTACCACTACTGGACCGCCTACTTCGCCGGCTCCAACGACCAGATTACCTTCAAGAACAACTACGTCCACCATTTCTCCGGTACGTGAAGCATGCTGGCCTCTTTTGACCAATCAAGCAACTAACCTTACCCTAGGTCGCTCTCCTAAGGTGAACGGAAACTCCCTCGTCCACGCCGTCAACAACTACTGGGCCGAGACCAGCGGGCACGCATTTGAGGTTGACGAGGGTGGTTACGTCCTCGCCGAAGGCAACGTTTTCGACGGCATCAAGACTATCATCGAAGATGGTGGTGCCGGCGCAACCCTGGCCATCACCTCTTCCAACGCCGCTGACTGCAAGTCCAAGCTTGGCCGTGAGTGCCAGGCCAACAGCCTCACTGGCTCCGGCACCTTCGCCGGCTCTGACTCCAGCGTTCTGTCCAAGTTCGGCAGTGCCGACGTTCCTGACGCAGTTGCTGCCTCTTCCGTCTCCAAGGGCACCGCCGGCTACGGCAAGATCTAAGTCCACTTGGACTTGATGCAGAGACTACTATTGCATGGCGATCTGGTACTCATTTCCCTCCTATTCTTAGGAGGAGTGCGGACGTCAAATTGTAGTAATGCGGCGAAAATATACTATTCTGTAAATACCTTGTCTTCTTCACCGTAAATTCAGACTCAAACATTTATTGGAATTTGCATCTCTTGCCACCGGGAATCTCCTACTTCAACATTCTGATGCGTCTTGTTTCTCACGCTGCACATGGTTAACCGATGTTGTCGCGCTGAGCTAGCCATTCCATGGTGCAGATCTCCTTGTGATCGCTATATTTCTGAAGGTGGGCAGGTCATGCGGGAGCAATGTCGCAATTCCCGCTGTGGGTAGCTGACGTGCCGATATTAAAGCCGTTATAACGCTGGCTCGTGCGCATCCGATCCCACGCGGCTTTCGCGTCATCCAGCTGGGATCAGGCTAGCAGAATCGGAACGATCTTTTGCGCAATATAGACGGAGGTATTACTCACCTGAATCGCGGAATTCTTCGCACAAAACGTTGTCCAAGTTTCTCCCTGTTCTGCACAGGCTTTTGATGTGGGAAGAGGCTTTCAGTATCTGCAAACACTCAGCAAAAAATCTCCAGCGAGAACTTGAGCACTGCTGAACGGGCATGTCGATCAATAACTGGGGAATCCCATAGCCTACGGTAATGTACTGTATACCACGTAAAACGATTGACAATGTCCCAAAAACACCTAACCAGCAATCCAAAAGAATCGCATTCTGGTAATCGTGAAACGATTGTGTAGAATTTAGAACTCTAAATTTTTCTTGTAATATCCTTCTCTATTATGTACACTTATCAAATGATTTCTCGGAAGCAATCATGATTCCGGTTGTAAACACTCGCCAGGGCAGAACAACTCGGCCTTACGATACTGCTGACGGCAATGGCCTTGACAAGCG
Organism: Colletotrichum chlorophyti; assembly: GCA_001937105.1. NCBI lineage: Eukaryota > Fungi > Ascomycota > Sordariomycetes > Glomerellales > Glomerellaceae > Colletotrichum > Colletotrichum chlorophyti. The sequence continues at coordinate 464,301 of MPGH01000002.1, forward strand.
TCCACATGTCTTTTCCGCAGCTTCTCAGATTTTACGGACTGTTAGAGGCATTGCTGTCCAGAGCGATTGGGTATAGTTGTCCTCTACATCCGAGAGAGTAGAGCTATAATACTATGTCGGACTAAAAAGCTAGCGAAAACGTGGCAAAAACTTTGGGAGCCTTTTGCTGAACCACCTAAGATTTATTGGCTGATCTCAAAATCCTTTGAAGTTGGTTTTCATTCGCCTTTAAAACCATAGTTGACACTCTTGTCTTGCGCGGCGTCAATAAAGAATGACTATTAGAAAGATACCCAGATCTGCCGATAGTTCATCTCTTCATGCAGAAAACTCCCGAAGCCATAGACTAGAACTTCGCATATTTTAACGGCAGCATACTCACTGAAGACAATATACAGTTTCTTCATTCGCGATCCGTTAGTTGACAACATAACATGGGATATCGTACAATCATGTTCCCCCTAGCTGGCGGGACAAGAGCTTTGTGGGAGCCTGAGGCCGTTTGGGTGGCTCTCACAACAAGTAACGAAAGTGTTGCTGCCGGGCAAGGATGTGTGCTTATTGCTGTACCTGATCTACAACCCCTGAGTTTTTTTCGGTTTTAAATCAAGTAATAACAAAATAGGTTGCAAGTGCATACGGTTTCGCGGCTCCATCCGCCTAGGTAAAATCCGTCATACCCGACGTGTGCAGAACGCGGTCACAATTTCCTCGCCTGATGTTGTCAAGATGGAGTTGACGCCACTTTAAGACAACTCAGTCAAGGCGCGTCTGTAGTTTCTGGCCCAACTACAGCGATATAAGCTCTCATACCCTAGGGGCCCCACAACTACACATAACGATGCTTCGTCATTACCAGTCCCCCGTTCTGCACCTGAAGGTAGCGTGCGTGGTGGGTATAACAAGTTGCCAGTGGAAGTCCGCAACCCAAGCGAGCAGTTGCAACTCCTCGACACCACAAGCCCTGGTGGTCTAGCGGTATGATTCTTCCTTAGGGTTGTTGATATAATTTCAGCTCCGGATTGGAAGAGGTCCCAGGTTCGATCCCTGGCCAGGGCCTACGTTTTGGCCAGTGCAGCCGGGACCGGCTTTTTGGTGGAGCTGAATGAGTCTCTTCATTCAACCCAACCAACCTCCACGCATCTTGGGTGTCCTCTTGCTGTTGCGTGATTGCTGGAAAGATTCCGTCTTACTGGTCTTGGCGATATTACGTGATTGGTAAACCTCGCCGTATGCGCGGCTGACGGGTCGGCCTCCCCCTATTTTCTGTGGAAAAGGGCTCGGGAGTCTGCCGGAAATACCCTTGTCCATGCTCGGCCGGTCTCGGCCTTGGGAGGCGGGGGAACCGGGTCTTCATCCGGTGCGGATATCCGACAGTTCCTTGGACCTCCTCATTCCGCGGATACGCTTCCGATATTAAAGTAGAAACCTCGGTCCTCGAACCCGACTTTCTGGTGATAAAATCCTCACTTCACCGTACTAGCTGTACTGCATCACGGTTTTTCGAGACGAGACTGATAAGACTCACGCGAAACTCTTCGCCAAGCCGAGACAACCCGCCTCCAACATACATACCCCTCTTCAGATCACAACAAAGCCTCAATAAATCTTCAAAAATGTCTCGCACTAAGGTTCCTCCCAAGGGCATCTGGGCACCCGCCGTCACCCTCTTCAACCCCGAGACTGACGAGCTGGACCTGGATGCGCAAGCAAAGTACTATTCTTACCTGTCAAAGACAGGCCTCGCAGGCCTCGTCATTCTCGGAACCAATGCTGAGCAATTCCTCCTGACCCGTGAGGAGCGCAAGGCTCTTATCGCCACTGCTCGCAAGGCAACCGGTCCCGACTTCCCCATCATGGCCGGCTGCGGCATGCACTCGACCAAGCAGGTCCTGGAACTCCTCTCCGACGCCGCCGAGGCCGGCGCCGACTCGGCCCTCGTTCTGCCCCCGGCATACTTCGGGAAGCAGACCACGCCTGCCGTCATCGACCGCTTCTTTAACGAGGTGGCAGAGAAGACCCCCCTGCCCATTGTCATCTACAACTTCCCCATCGTCTGCAACGGCATCGACCTCGACAGCGGAACCATCGCCAAGCTGGCAAAGAAGCACGAGACAATCGTCGGCGTCAAGCTCACCTGCGGCGCCGTCGCTAAGATCGTGCGCCTGTCCGCGGAGTTGCCGCCCGAGAGGTTCGCCACCTACGGAGGCCAATCTGACTTTTTGCTCGGCGGTCTCACATCCGGCAGCGCGGGATGCATCGCCGCGTTCGCCAACGTCTTCCCCCGCGTCACAACACACATCTACAACCTGCATGCCGAGGGCAAGGTCCAAGAGGCGTTTGAGCTGCACCAGAAAGCCGCCATCGCCGAGCAGGCCACCAAGGCCGGCATCGCTACCATCAAGTACGCCGCGTCGGTTTTCACGGCACCGAGGGCGGGCTTGCAGGGCCAGGAGAAGCTATTCGAGCCAAGAAGACCGTATCTGCCTGCGAGCGAGGACCAGAAGAAGACGGTGCACGAGTTGATGAGCGAGCTGAACAAGCTTGAGGAGGAGCTTGCGGTCTCTAGCTGACTGGTTTAACTACTTAAAAATTTTCAAGAATGTGTGTTGTCTTACGAGTGATGGAGTTCCGCACTGGCTTGTGAACTATTGGATTTGGATCGGATGCAACAAGGTGCTAGAGGCAGCTGCCAAAGGCGCCAGACTAGTCGTGCGGGCGTTGAGTTTTCCTTCAGTTGATATGCTGAAGTAATCGGGATGTTGTACCGTGTACGAACCCCATTATTAGACGAATGTGATGTGTTGCACTACGCAAAAAACATATAAGCGCCCTCCGCCATACTCGACTGTTAGGTGATTATTTTGTAGTTCTTCGTGTGAGCAGGATGTTGTGCGCTCACTGACGAGCTGTCGTCGAGTGACGCAGAGAGTGTTAATTCTCATGCAGCAACGGCAAAGGCAAAGGCAATGCCGGCATCCCCGGAAGAATGGACGTGGCGTTGATGGAGCCCGTTGCAGCTGACTAGACGTTGACTCAAAATTCTGGCACTAGAATGTCTGAGTTGAGTTGCGCCAGAAGCTGAAGCATCGCGGAACCCGGCCACACAATAGGCGCTAGCAAGGTGCAACGCTGCCAAGTCTCGAAACGAATGATGGTCAAAGTTAAAGGCTTCTTCACTAAGCGATTCTCATGTTATGATATATTATTATAGCATTAAGATGACTATGGCCTGATAAGAGAACCATCCCGCCACAAGTGGCGCCGCATTCCTAGAAAATCACGATTACAGGGTCAGGACTATTGCGAAATGCGACTATCGAAGTGGCTAGCGAAAGGAGACACGTATAAGCCAGACAACATTGAGAGACGGTTGGCGAGGAAAGTCGGATGGCGTTTGCAGCGCACGGTCAGAGCAGCATTAGTGTCGTAGTCTGCCCCAAACTGTTTGGAAAGGGCGGGATCGCGTGTATAGATAGGAAGATTGGCCACGCTTGCTTCATGTCTCAGGGCGATGGCTTTTGCTTGAAGTGGCGCAGGACATTCCGTGAAGCTCGCTTAACTCGGGTCTGATTCATTCAACGACCTTCAGCTCGGGTTTGCCAATCTGGTCAAGAGATTGCGGAATGCGTGTTTGTTTGTCTGCTGGTGCTATGTTTGGGGACTTACGTTACACGTTAACCCAGAAGCGATGGACCGACAATGACGTTCGCTTGGAAGATGAATCGAACCATCGCATGCGTCAAATGTCCCATCCAGACCATCCTAAATCCAGCCACAATCAGCGAGACAGCCGCGACTCTTGTCAGGGGGGAGCAGACCGTCGTGCCGGAAACATCGCGATCTGCAGTTTCAAGTGCCCACAACCAGTCACAATTGAAAGCTTCCAGAATAATGTTTCTTCAACCGCCAGTTTCTCTTTTCGCCGGGGGGGACAAGAGAATGTGTCTTGCATCCTGGAACAAGGATGCAAGGGGTCGGAGAGGAAGGATGAACTGCCCAGTCACTTCGGCCGAAAGAAGACAAGCCGCGAAGGTGAATCCTCGAACCAGTGTTCTGGACGACTATGAGACATCACGCCCTTAGCCCAACGCGGCCGCGGATGTCGCCCATGTGCGACATAATCACCCCCGCATCCGTCGACCCATACGCTCTCCCCTTCAGCAAAGCCGCTGGTCAAGCCACACGGCGAAAGGGCAGGCAACCAAGGGTCCTGCCAAGCGGAACCAGTCCATTGGGTTCGTTCGAAGCTCGCTTGGCTTCTCGTCCCCTTTTTCTTACAGGGAGCGTGGTTGATCTTGTGCCTCGTCGACAGCTGGAGAGGAAACGTAATCTTCTAGCGGTAAAGATAGAAACATGGCTAGAGGGTTGAGAGACACGGAATTGGAGGCGACAAGCTTTTCGAGGGCGGGAACAATGGCAGTTGCCAGCCGCGACAACGTTTTGTCATACAGTGCTTCTTGACTTGTCGCGCCGCCCGCTTCCCCGGTCGCGATCTATACTGAATGCACTCTAATGTCTGAACTGATCTGCGCAGCCGCGACGGATGTTTCCACCATCATGATCCCATAAGGGCCAGGCCTCCCGCACATGGACGCACGTTCGTCATCCCACATGGTTTCATTCATTTAATTCCCCGTCGAACCCCTTGGCTGAATACTTCCTATCTTCTACCAACCACGGTCGTTCTAATCACAGCGTCAGACGAGACCCGGGAGGGTTCCGGTATGCGAGTGGCACCACCTACGCCTGACGAGTCTTACCCTTGATTGGGATCCGGACAAACACCATGACGTCTTTCCTAGAGCTCCTGGGCAAAGAGGACAACCTGGGCGAGCCAACACCTGCCCTGAACAACAAGCCGGTGATGCTTGGGGTTGTAATATCATTTTTAGTAAGCTGCCCAGAGTAAAGCCCCTCAACGAGACGTGGGAAATGCTGACGACCTTGTTACAGGTACTGGCTTTGTTATGTGCTATTCTGAGAATATGGTGTCGCTTCTACGTCGTGCGAGCGGCTGGCTGGGATGATTTTTTCGTGACTCTGGTGATGGTAAGCCGCATTCCAGCAGTTTCAAGGGTGCAAGTAGGGTCTCAGGGTAACTTACACTTCATCCAGATATCTATATCGGTTGGTAGCATAGGAACATGCGTAGGTATGGTGGACGACTATTCAATGTGCTACAGCACTCTCTGACACCATCTTAGCCACCGACTACGGACTTGGCGAGCATTTGATATTGATGTCTACACAAAGACTATCCGAGTACCTTAGGGTTTGTTTCCTTCGTACCTTCTTCTGGGGCTTTCACTTAGTCTAACACGCGTGACAGGTATTCTATATCTGCAATACGACATTACCAATGTCAACGACCTTCATCAAGATCGCAATTCTGCTCCAATACCTTCGCACGTTCGAAAAAGGTACGAAGTCTCGGACCGTCACGATCGTTGTCTTAATCATCACGGCCATGTGGGGTTTCGCCTACATGTTCCTTGCTTGCATCCCTGCCATTCCCGTCAAAGCCTACTGGGATTGGAACGTCGACGCCAGAGGGAGATGGGGGTTCGGGTCTCACACGGCCGAGGAACTGATCCGCACGTACGAGAGCCACGCCGCGAGTAACATGGTGCTCGACTTCATCATCTTCGCCATCCCTCTGCCGCTGTACTTTAGCAGCGAGGCCAACAAAAAGTCCCGCAAGAGCGTGCTCGGTCTGTTCTTGCTTGGCAGCGTGTGAGTTGTTCATTGTCCCGTTCCCGTCGATTCGATCCGAAAAATGCTGATGAATAGCCCAGCGTGCTGATGCTCTCCGCTTGGCGACTGGCAAACCTCATCGACTCCCGCGCCGGAACATACCCGACCCTCGACGTGACGTGGTACGCCCCGACGCCCATGGCCCTCGCCATCCTCGAGATCGACATTGCCGCCATCTGCGCCTCGCTCCCCGTCTTCTGGCCGGTGCTGCAGAGCGGGATGGGAAGTATCTTCGTTACGCACGAGGTCGCCATCACGACCGAGACGCTCGAGTGCCCCCGCTGTTCGGAAGACCTCGAGATGGCGGGCGGATCGCTGTCGTGCTCACAGCCGTCGACAACACTGGAAACGGACGCTCTGGTGGAGCCGCAAATATTCGGGGCGTACATGATGGGAAAGACGACGTCTGCGGCGGCGGCAACGAAGGCTGTGTGATGTCTTCCACACAGCTGATGGGTATGGATGACGGGGTAGATATTATGACGTTACGAATGGCATATTGTCTCATTTTTTTGTTTTTGCGATTCAACATGAGGCCTAGGGTGTAGCATATCGACCAATACTGTTCCACAGAGCCCCTGAAGACAATCCCTCAACACATTAACCGCCTTCTGATGTTTGAGAAGACGGTCCTGTACAAACTCACGTTCCACAAACCATGTCACATCTTTTTTTTTTTCATAAAACAAGCTTCATATGCGAGGGGGGGGGCGCCGAGCTTCTGAGTACAATTCTTCGGAACCGATACGATCTGCACGTGAAATTGACCGGACTCGTACGGATGTGCCCACACCCGACTTCGCCACGCCCTTAGCGGATAAGGCATTGACGTTGCCGGATGCGGCGATACAAAGATGATGGTGGGCATCTATCTAATCTAGACCGAGATCGCCAGAGAGACATATCCGGTGAAAGAGAGGATCGGTTATCTGGGATATTGTCAGGTGTTGGCCCAATCCGACATTATCGTCGGGCGTATCGGCCAATGTTGTGGCGTTTCAACTTAATGTCATTTCCATTTGCTGTATTTAATTATAATACACTCTGAACATGCATTTACAGTATGTTTCGTTCCGTCGTTTAGTTTGCTTCAACGGGCGCTCCCCAAGCGCCTCCACCAGGTGACTGGATAATGACCCTTTCCCCAGCACGAAGCTTCGTGGTCGCCTTCGCGCCCAGATTGACGACTCTGTCTTTACCGGTCGAGTCGTCTCTGACGATGACCAAGTTTACACCAGCCTCTCCATCGCCGCCACCCTCCATTCCATACGGTCGGCGGCTCCTGCGCTCACTCAGAATTGAGCACTGCACCGGCACTCGGAACTCAATCTCTCTAATCGTGCCGTCACCACCGTTGTTACGGCCTTTGCCTCCAGAGTTCTCTCGCAGCTCAAACTTACGGATGATACACGGGTATCGCTTTTCTAACACCTCCGGATCCGTGATGCGGGTATTGGTCATGTGCGTGTGGACGCCGCTCTGACCAACCCATGTAGGTCCCGCGCCGGCGCCGCCAGCGATAGTCTCGTAATATCCAAATCCCATTTGATGATCTCCTGTCACGGGGTCCTTGCCGCCTGTGCCGAAAGTTAGGTTGTTGCAGCAGCCCTGGCTGGCCGCGGACGCGTGGAAGGCCTTCAACACGACGTCAGTAATACGCTGGGAGGTGAGGACGTTGCCGCCGACAACGGCGAGGCCGGCTCCGGGGTTCAGGATGCTGCCTTCAGGAATGACGATGTTGATGGGGGCCAGACAACCCTGGTTGAGAGGGATCTGGGAGGAGATGAGCCCGCGCAAGCAATAGATGATGGCGGAGTGCGTGATGGCGATCGGGGCATTGGTGTTGCCGAGGACTTGTGGTCCTGTACCAGTGAAGTCGAAAGTTGCTGAGCCGTCGGGGGAAATGGTAATCTTGAGGGATATAGGTGTGCCGTCATCCATGTAGTCGACGGCGGTAAGGGGCTCTGAACCGAAGCTTGCCAGTGTCGATTGCATCAATTCGCGTACCGCGTGTTCGGCAGTGTGCTGGATTGCGTACATATAACGGTGGACGGTAGCGAGGCCATTCTCCGTGATGAGGGCTTTAATCAACGAGATGCCCTTGGCGTTGGCGGCAATCTGCGCCTTCAAATCGGAGAGGTTGTCTTGCAGTTTGCGAGTGCCGGAGCAGCCTTCATACTGGGCGGGCACCTCCAACAGCAGCCTGCGAACCTCGTCCTCGTCGAATCGGCCCTCGCTAACCAGCTTAGTCGATTCAATGGCTGCACCTTCTTGCCAAAGAGCAGATGACGTCGGTGGCATGGAACCGGGGAGTATTCCACCAATGTCCGCATGGTGACCTCGGGAGGCGACGTAGAACGCAATCTCGTCTCCATCGAAGACAGGAGTGATGACGGTGATGTCGGGTAAATGAGTACCGCCGCAAGATGGATGGTTTGAGACAAGAACGTCTCCATCCCGAAGCTTGCCATTCCATAGCTTGTGCTGGTAGCGCACAGCAAACTGCATCGAACCGAGATGCACAGGGACGTGAGGGGCGTTGGCAACGAGACCGCCATCGGGGCTAAAAATAGCACAAGAGAAGTCGAGGCGTTCTTTGATGTTGGTGGAAACCGCAGTCTTCTGTAGTGTCCGTCCCATCTGCTCGGCGATGGACATGAAGCGGTGGCCGAAAACGGTCAACTGGACGGGACTGAACTCCTCCTGCTCGCCGTTCGTCTTGGCGACGCGCTCCTCGGTAGCGCGGTCGATGACGACGTAACTCTCGAGGACCGTCGCAGTCGTAGACGGAGCGACGAGGATTGTCTGAGTGTTGTCGATGATCAGCGCCGGTCCCGGGATACAGGCCCCGACAGGAATTGTTTTAAGTTGGTGGATGGCCGTATCGAGATGACCCTGTCCCTCGAAGTAGACACGGTTAGTGCTGCTAGGTTGGGGGCTGGATACCGAGGAGCCTTCAACGCCCTTCATCTGAGCGAAAGGGCTCTTTTCGACCTTGGCACGAGCTGCACCCGTGGCTCGGATGCGGATGTCGTCGACAATAATAGACTTCTCGGGGAAGTGAAAGCCGAAGGCACGACGGTGGGCATCCTCGAACTCAGCTTTGAAGTCCCAATCGGCTCCCTTCAGAATCATAAGAGCGCTGCTGGATCCTGCATATCTCATGTTGAGGTAGGCGTCATGCGTGATGAGGTCCTCGGTGAAGCCCTGTTTCACCAACTCCAGGGTAGCCTGGGTCGACAGCTCTTCCAGCTGCTCACGAATGCTGCTCTGAGTCTCCTCGGAGTACTCGATGGCAGAAGGCTTCTGGATCTCGTGGACGACATCGGCCAGTGACATTCCGTACGCCGACAGAATGGAGGAGTACTTGTGGATGATGACGCGGGAAATTCCGAGGACGTTGGCGACGGAGCAGGCATGCTGACCGCCAGCACCGCCGAAGCAGGCCAGGTGATGCGCGCCAGCCTCGTAACCACGAGCTTCAGTCAACGCCCGAATAGGGCTCGCCATTCCTTCGTCGGCAACCTTCAAGAAGCCCAAAGCAACTTCCTCGGGCGACAAAAGCGACAGACCGGAAGCCTCACGGTCCTTGTTGATCTCGCTGGTAAGCTCGAGGAACTTGATGGCAGTGACTTCTCTGTTAAGAGGCTCGTTCTCCTTAGGACCGAAGACCTTTGGGAAGTACTCTGGCAGAAGTCTCCCGAGGAACAGATTGGCGTCCGTGATGGTAAGGGGGCCGCCTTTGCGGTAGCAAGCAGGCCCAGGGTGAGCAGAGGCAGACTCTGGACCGACGTTGAACAAGCCATTCTTCCATGTGAGAATGGAACCGCCTCCAGCAGCGACGGTGTGGATATCAAGCTGTGGCGACTGAATGGCGATACCAGCAGTCGTTGTCTCAAAAACATGATCATAAACGCCAGCGTAACGAGAGACATCAGTGGAAGTACCTCCCATGTCGAACCCGATGACTGGGCGACGCTCCTCATCATCCCATGATGTTTGTGCGTACCCCACAACACCACCGGCCGGGCCGGATAGGATGGCCTTGAGGCCGCTGAACTTGCGATAGTCCACGAGACCACCGTCGGATTGCATAAACTCGATGCGAGTTGCAGCAGCTCCAAAACCGCCCTTGAAGTTGGCGGAAATGGAGTCAATGTACTGCCGGATGACGGGCGTCAGGTATGCGTCAGCCACCGCGGACATGCCGCGGGGTACAACATTGATCATTGGCTGAACCTCTGAAGACAGTGTTACGGAAAAGCCCATCTCCGCTGCTATCCTTCCGACCAAGAGCTCGTGGTCCGGATACGCGTAGGAGTGGATGAAGACAATGGCGACGGAACGGAAGCCCTGATCCCGTACTCGCTCCAGCTGCGTCTTGACTTGGGCGAGGTCTGGTCGCTTGAGGACCCTAATGGTCTCACCGGTAATGGCGGTCACTAGCTCAGTGTCATCGGCGGACGGTGTGGTTTTTACGGACGCAGGATCCTCAGTGTAATCCTCCATGGTGATGCGCTCTTCGACTTCGACGACCTCGTTAAAGAGAACATCTGGCCGGGTGACTGAGAGGTCGAAGATGTTGGGTCGTGATTGGTTTCCGATTGCCAGCAAGTCGCGAAACCCCTTGGTGGTGATTAGGGCCACGCGTTCGCCTTTCCGTTCAAGAAGAGCGTTGGTGGCCACCGTCGTGCCCATGCGAATGGACTCGACGTGGAAGAGGTCGAGGAGTTGGCCTCTGGGTAATGTCTCCCCTGTCACCAGTTCCAGAATTCTCCGAATACCCTCAGTTGGGGCATCTTGGTAGTTGGCTGGATCGACTGAGAGAAGCTTGAGAATGATGTCGTCTCTGCCGGGAATGGCAGCGTGGACATCGGTGAAAGTGCCACCTCTGTCTATAGAGATGCGGATGCGATGTGACTTGACCGTCATTGTGTTTTTGTATGAGGGCGGCTACTGGTGGCCCTCGAGACGTGTCAAGTGTGTGTAAAAGGAAACGGGTTTGGGTATAAAAGTGGTAATACACGCACAGAAAGTATTGAATGCTTCTGAAGGAGCAAGACGCCGATGATGTTTGGTTGCTAAATGTTTATATTGTGGATGACCTTTGGTGTGAAAGTGTCGTGATCTCGTAATCGTTTGCCGTTTGATCGGGAAAATGGGACTCGGAACGGAGCCGCGATCGGGTGCCCACCCACAGTTGGAAACTCAGCACTCTCCTTGCGCTATCCTGTGCACCACAACACTCCCTGATCGGAGCTCACTTGCTGGCCTTTTCGTGGCCCGGCGGGCTTGAGCAAAGCGTAATCCGGAGGCAATCCTATCCATGTCGGCCTTTGGAAAGCAGGACATCTCGGAGTGGGTTCCCGATCTGAACATCAGCGAATGGTAGCTGGGATTTTGGCCGATACTTGATAAGGCATGATGATGAAAGCTGGAGCGTTATTACAACTGAGCCCAAATTGAAAGGTGGAGCTGAGGACCGACCCCAGCAAGCGCCCTTTCGTTGCTGTCGGAGTGGGTCCCCGTGGGAGGGGGGTGGCATTCTGAAACGCCTCATTGGCAGCCACATTTCCAGCCCTCCACCGGATAATTATCGGACCGGAAGCCGAGGCCAGAATGATCCAGGCCAGAAACGGGCATGGCCTGTGCGTCGGCAAAAGCATCTCATCGAATTGTATCCGTATCCGTAATGCGAACATGTCAAACGGCTTTTGGGCATCTCCCAGGCTCCCAGTCAGTCTCCGGTCTCGTTGGTCAACTGTGGAGACTTTTACACAAACACCGATCTTCCAGGCCGATCAGCACGAGATGGCCCGGGAGGTGCTTCAAACCCAAGGAGCTTTTGTGCCCTCCGCAATCTGAGTGCACGGCCAAAAGAACTCCAGCAACTCAGTCACCTTCCCCGCGCTGACGAACTGCCAATCCGTCACCCAAGGATTTCCATTTGTCACGGATTCCACTTTGGATTTGGGGAAAGAACGAAGGCAAGAGGTTCTCGTGGGCCGTCAGTATCTATTCCCACATGGCATGGGGAAGCTCATCCCCACTTCCCACATAGTTGCGTGAGAAAGAGACATCACCAATCTCCCATCACACCATGTCGACTACCTCGCTATCCCCCTCCCAAGCCGTTGACTATGGAAGTTCAAGACCAGTGGCGTAAGCAATGACTTTCTCTTCACGAGTACTGCCAAGGATCACATCTCAAACCTGTGTCATAGCTGCCTCCACTGCCGACAACGACGGTCTTACTGCTCGAAGGAAAAACCGACTTGTTCACGGTGCCGGGACAGCGGCCTCAACTGCTCATACGAGGAGACCAGAAAGATCACCATCACCGAGTCGTAAGCAACGTCCAGCTGGCGCCCTTCGAGTGTTGTGTCTTACCTTTTCATTAGTTACCTTCGAGAACTTGAGGCAAAGGCCAAAGCGTATGACGGTATTGAGACTACGATAGAACCAAAACGCTACCCAATGACGGGATGCTGACATGAAATACCAGATTCACTCCTCCGTCAACCTCAAACTGGAGTCAATGGCAAATCCCATCGAAATGTGACTGAAGATCATGAAGAGGACTTTGACGATGAACACCAGTTGCTGGAGCCCTTCAACCAGCTCAGCGTTCACAAACCATCAACAAGTACGTGATTGTGTTGGTGCTATCAGCTTCCACGAAGCTTACGAAACTGCAGGTTTCAAAGGTCCTGGGAACTCGGACAACTTTCTACGAAGTGTGAGGAAACTGTCTGGCTTCCATGGCGACGATGGCAGCTTGGACGCAAATCCAAACTTTTACGAACCCAGTGCCCTGCCATCGCGGCGAGACAAGGCTAGAACACCGGTACGGCTGCCTCCTATCGACATTGCCCGACGACAGTTCGCTGCGCAGTACACGTATATAGGCACCATCTTTGCCTTCACAGACCCCAAGGCTAAATTTGATCAACTACTTATCGAGGCTTATCGAGGGCCGCCTGACCCTGCCGACAGAGAAGCATGCCTCTCGTATGCAAAGGTGCTCATCATCCTCGCCTTTGGACAACTCTACTCGGTTAACCAGTGGGTCGACTATAGAGGTCCGCCGGGGTTCGACTACTTCACACATGCTCTCAATTTATTACCCGATACCCATGAAGAGGGGTCAATCCTGGGCGTCGAGACGCTGGCCCTTATCGGATATTTCATGCAGAACATGAACCGTCGCGATGCTGCATTCTTGTACACGGGCATGGCGCTTCGCATGGCAATCTCGTTGGGGCTACACCATGAGGTTGGATACAGTCCAGGTCCGAATGCACTACAAGGCCAGGATGCCAACCCAGCAACGCTGGACGATGCTACTCGTGAGCACAGGAGACGGGTATGGTGGTCAGTCTACAGCTTGGATCGTATTCTGTCGGTGAAATCCGGCAACCCCATCACAATCCAAGACGAGGACATCGGTGTAGACCTACCCTCGAGGCTGCCAACCGAAGCGGAATACTGTCCCGCCGTAGTTCTGAGGCATTACACGGAGCTTTCACGGATCCTTGGCGAGATACACAACACGATTTACCGTAAAACCAGCAAAACGGCCCCAAAGTCTGGAAAGCGTCTGATGGCATCTGTTCAAGGCATTGTTCTAAGCCTCTCCAAGTGGAACAGGGATTTGCCAGATGATCTGCGCTTTGACCCGGCTCGACTAAGCATAAGCCGGGAGAGTGTCAGTACTTTTGCCCATTACTATCAATGCATCAACATGACCGCTAGACCGCTGCTATTCCATGTTGTCCAGAAGCGGCTGCAGAATATCCGGAGTAGCAATGACCCCGGCGAAAAAGAACGGGACTGGAAAGAGGGCCTGTCACAGACGACCGTTCGAGTCATCGAAATGTGCATAGGCGCGGCGCAGGACACAATCAACATGATGGCTGTCGCGGCACAGAGAGATCTTGTCGGTAAGTTGCACAAGTTCCACAATTTGCAACATGTATCCTGGCAGCCAATCTGACGTTCCGGGCTCAGCAACGTACGGATATATGGACGGAGAACACGTCTTCTCCGCGGCCATAGTCCTCGTCATGGTCTGCGTGGCATTCCCGACCAACTCTTCCAACACTTTGGCGATGAACGCCGGACTCGACCTCCTTCGTGGTATGGGAGAGCGCGGAAACAGCTACATGGGTGCCCGGTACGAGCTTCTCGCTAACCTGCGCTCGGCCGTCATGTCCGAAACCCAGGCCCAACACGAGCTTCTGACTCCATTCTCGACCAACTTTTCACCAACAGACTCAATGGTGCCGACTAGTCTTGGAAACTCGCATGTCGCAGTACTGCAGGCGAACATAATAGACAACCAGAGCAATCTCGCCTCCTTACGATATCCTTTGGGCCATGGCGTGTTTGGCGAGCGAGTCACGTTCCCTGTTGTTGACAATAGCTCCCTGGGCGAGCCCTTCTATGATGAGAGCGTCAGCACGGTGATGGACTTTGGTCTCTGGGAGGAGGGCTTCGCCGACCCTGCCATGGACGCAGGTTTTGATTTTACGCAGTGGACGCAGACGGCTGGTACGACTCAAGCCGATGACAGCATGGATGTATAACACACACGCACATACACAACTGAGATATGCACAGATCTGCCATTGACCATGGTCATTTCCGAAGAGTCTGCAGGGTTTTCATGAGATGATAGAACCAACATGAATGGACCAATTTCCGATGGTTCAAGCAAGATCTTCCGGAGCGTAACCTTGACATCATGCTGGCACAGTTTACCAACTCAAGGCTGTGTGCTTGAGTGCGTGAACTACAGAAAACCAGATACAGAGCTCGCCTCGCGCTGTTTCGCAATGTTGTAGCGGAATACAAGTCTTGGTCTTCTCCCAACCCAATTCTTTTTTTGGAGTGCCCGAACCATGGCGCTCACCGTACAACGTCTGCAACTTCCAGGATGGTAGGAGCGCCACTCCGAAGCCGGTCGGTGGGTCCGCGCTATCTGCGCTATCACAGCTGGTGGAGGTGTCCCCCGCACGGGGCCAGGGATCGGTGAAGACCTCCGATCATGAGGTTGGTCGTGGGCGACTCGACTCAGAAGCCACTTGTAGTTCGTTCCGGGAAATGACCCTTTCCATGGTGCGAATCCCCGCATTTCCATTACTCCGGGTTGTTACGGTGGATGAAGGACACATGTCCGGGCTTGGCTAGAGATAGCAACCAGGCACACAGATGCCCCTTGCCGTCATTGAACCTGTCGTCTGACGGCAACTAGGCCAAAGCAAAGATAAAGACACGCTCGTCCTGTTCCATTCCCAACTTAGCCTAAGATACCCCCGACTAAGCAGTCTATCTAAGACAGTAATTGTCCGTACGTTCAACGACTCAAAAGAAACAGAACAGCTTGAGCTGCTTTCCACTGTTATCGAGTCCTAGCTTATCCCCTTTTCCAACAAGGCTCCCATCCCAATTGCCTGGAAGCATGCCTCCTACTTCATCGGCCGTTGACACCTCCGGGGTCACCACCGAAAAAGAGTTGGGAGGCGATGTCGATCGCACCGATTCCAACAACGGCGCAATGACAACAGAATCTCTCGACCCCGGCGCCGAAAAGAAACTTCTTCACAAAGTTGGTTGTCCTGACGGATCTCGTTGAGCTAGAAGCTGGAAACAGCTAACCAGCTTCTCACAGCTTGATTTGTATTTTGTGCCCATCATCATGGTAAGCTGTCCATCCTCTAACCTTTGTCCCAGTCAAAGAGACCTGTCAGCTGACTTTTGTGAAGGTCGTCTACCTAACTTGCTTCCTCGACCGCTCCAACATCGGCAACGTCAGAGTCGCCGGCATGCCCGAGGATATTAACGCCTCGACACAGGAGTTTTCAACTGCCATCTCCATCTTCTACGCAACATACGTCGTCTTCGAACCCCCTTGGACCGTCATGATGAAGCGCATTACTCCTCGCGTCCTGCTCACAGGCCTGTGCATTGTCTGGTCGCTCTGCACCATCTTCTCGGGTTTCGTCCACAACATCGAAGGGTTGTACGCCGTGCGTCTGATTCTCGGCATGTGCGAGGCCGGCCTATTCCCTGCGCTGAATTTGTACCTCACCATGGTGTACAAGCGAGATGAGCAGGCCAAGCGAGTGTCGTATTTGTTTGTGTGCTCGGCCATCGCGGGTGCCTTTGGCGGTTTGCTTGCGTATGCTTTGCTGCAGATGGACGGCGTCGCTGGTTACGCTGGATGGCGATGGGTTTTCATCATCGAGGGCATCGTCAGCATTCTCATCGCACCGATTCTCTGGTTCGGTCTGCCCAACGACCCCTCGAATGCGTACTTCCTCAACGACGAGGAGAAGCGCATGATGAAGGTCCGCGCCGCGCAGAGGGCTCAGTACATGGGCAGTGACGAATTCAGCTGGACGGAGATCAATATTGCTCTCCGAGACCCGAAGCTCTATCTCAGGTACGTCGTGAAGCCAGCAAAAAAAAAAAAAAAAAAAAAAAAANAGCGGCGCCATCCAATTCTGCCAGGACATCCTCCTCTACGGCTTCAGCACCTTCTTGCCATCGATCATCGTCAGCATGGGCCGCACCAGCATGGAAGCTCAGTACCTCAGCATCCCCGTCTTTCTTTTCGGCGCCATCGCCTTCCTCTCGGTCGCATACCTCTCAGACCGCATGCTCATCCGTGGCCCCTTTGTCTTCCTCGCCAACATCCCCGGCATCCTGGGTTACATCCTCATTATGTGCCCGACGAGCAGCGCCGTCAAGTTCTTCGGAACCTTCTTGTGCGCCGTTGCCGTATATAACGGTCCCGGTCTGAACCTGACGTGGCTCAACGTCAACGTTGCTCCTCATTACCGCCGAGCTACGGCAATTGGCATGCAGCAGGCCATCGGCAACTGCGCGGGCATCGTGGCGGGTCAGATCTACCGGGAGAAGCCGTACCTGCTTGGTAACGCATTCTCGGTTGGGGCACTGGGCGTGGCGCAGCTGTTGATTGTTGTGAAATGGTTCTATGTCCGCCGGTGCAACGAGATCAAGAGGAAGATCGCGAGCGGCGAGATGGAGGATACGCGTAAGGTCCAGACTGGAGACTGGGAGTTGGACTTTAACTATCATTTGTGAGCATTTTTGGCCGGTGGCAGAAAATAGTTTCGTAGATAATGAGCCCAAAACGTCGGAACAAGTGATTATTCAAAGACGAGATATGCAAAGCCCACAGTGTCATAGATGGTTAGCGCCAACCGTATATACACCGCGGTGGTTGTTATTCAGCAGTATCAACTAATGGTTGGACTGCTTCAATCAATATACCGATTTCATGTACAGACGATGATCATTTCAAGCTTGAAAGCCCTAATTAAACGTGACATTGAAACTGATAACACTGCTTTTGCCTCGAGAAGTCTAGAGCCAGATTGCAGCCAACGACTCGGGACACAGGAAGACGAAGACGACGCGAAAGGACAGCTTACGAATTGTACGTGTGAAGAAGGAGGCCACGTGAATAACAAAAATAATCATGGAATATTTAGTCTAGAAAGTAACACTATGAGCATAAGTAATCAGAAATGGGTGGTTGCCGTTGGGAGGTGGTATTAAATTAAGGTACTAAAAGCGCTGCTGACTACGCCTCCCATCCAACTCGGCCCGCTTCAAACTTTTAGAAAGTACCAGCCTCTGCAGATTGAGTTCTGATATTGAGCTTCTGAAGCCTTTCGTGCCGTAAGTCATCTACCAAGATCCCAGCAACCTGTCTGGACAGCCCAGACTTGCGACCCAGGTACCAAAGAGCCCTGACACAGTCCTCGCATCGGCCATAGAGTTCTGTTACGGGACCACCTTCGAAAGACCCCGAATTTTTCGCCTTTTTCATCGCGTTAAGAAGGAGAGTGCCCCCCATGGAGAAAGTCCTGATCAGCATCATAGTCCACGGTTCAGTTAGTAGCGCACCTTCGGTGACCGCCGGATGGAACTCTGTCAACCTGCTCATACCATCTTCGCGTGGCGTGGAGACTCTTGCAAGATCAGACACGGCCCGCATGGCTGTTCCCCGGAGCTCCTCCACTAGACCCGCCTCAGCGCGGTCCCTGGCACGGAGAGGCATACTAAGATCTTGTTCGTCGGCGAGACGAACGCAATCGGCGAGTATCATGACGGCCAGCAGCCAATGTCCGAGGAGGCAGACGTACCAGCTCTGGACATTTGCTGGGAGAGAATCATGACACTCGATGCAATCCTGGAATAATGGGCCGTATGTGAGGTTCCAGTGGAGGTAGACTGACAAACCGTCCTGGATGGCATCTTCAATAACTTGTTGGCTGGCCCCGCGGGACGAAAGACTTTGGATCCCGGTAAGTTTTCGGAACAGCAAGACTTTGACAGGCGCTGCGTCTCGAAGTTCTCTCGCGATGGCCTCCTCAGGACAGGGCCACCGCAGTGGAGCAAGCCGTTGGTGTCTCCTGATAATGTACCGATCATTCCACCGCTCGTCAGACTCGCTTGTTGTTGATGAATTGCTGTTACCGGCACCTTCTGCACTGTGTTCTTTGCTTTCGTCGTCAGACACTGTCACTGGTCGCTCAGCAACAGCCGCCGCAATCGTATCGAACATGATCGCCAACCAATACACTAGTTTCATAGTGGTTTTCTCTTCTGATTCACCTTCGTGGACATCTCTTTCGTCGTTTATTCTCTCCTTTCTGGCTTTGCCTTTAGACAACTTTTCGAACGTTTCGGAACGGCGCTTGAGAACGTGAAGTCTCCTGGCTCCGCGTTCGAGATAGACTGAGTGCCCACCTTCGTCAATGGCTGTCTGGATCCTTAACTCCGTGTCCATTACGTGTCTGTTGTGTTCGTCGCCCTGAAGCGATTCGTGTCCGTCGCCTTGCTCGTCTGCGTATTTAAGGGTGAGACTGAAGAGTATTTCCGCCATTGCCACCTTGAATGAATTTGTCTCGGCGCAGTCGTCCAGCGCTCTTTTCGCCTGGTTCCAAAGTGAAACTTGTAACGTTTTGTCAAATTCATCACTGAGCCCTCTTCCCAATGGATCTTCGTCGCATTCGTCCGGATCGCCATATCGCCCCTGGCTTTTTCGGCTACCCTGAGCCCATTGTGTCGTGAAGGCCATGATGGCCAGATGCAATGCTCTCATGGCTCGTCTATCCTCGTGTGGACTCAATGGCTTGATACCCAGGGATCCCAGCGATTTATCGAGTTTGATGACACGGCGGTATATTCGGTTCGGGAGGTTTAACGATATTTGAACTGGCTCATAAACATGTTGATAAGTACCACCTGTCAAAGCTCCTTGTGAGATCTCCAATGTCGTGAGGTATGGGCAGTTTTGTTCTGTCAACCAGCATGACAAGGCGCCTTCCATGACATCTTGATAGAGCTTCATCAGGTTTTCCGTCATAAGCCCGTTATTGGTTCGAGTGATCAGTGCCTGGGCGGGTGAAAACTCAGAGATCCTGGCATATTGAGAGGGCCGGCCTTCCTGGCTAAACAAGGCGCGCTTGCGCGTTCGCTGGGTTTGTTCCAGAGCGCACTCCGAACCAGAACTGGATGTGCCATGCGTCGAAAAAATATCTCCCTCTTCAAAACCAGACAGTCCATCTGATGCGGACACGGGTATTGACGGTGAAGCAAACGGGAACGTGAGTGACGAATCATCTGACCAGGGGCCAACGCTAGCCATGCCGTCAGACGGCAACATCGTCAACGGGATTTGGAAGCTAGGCTCCGGGAGTTGGCTCGGAGTTACGCCAGTCATGATACCGTCGACAGCGAACCCTTGCAAGTTCACGTCAGTAGGGGTCACAGAGAACATATCTGTGCTGCTGCTGCTGCTGCCCTCCCCAAAGCCCGGAGGGGACGCAAAGGACAAAGACTCGGTCGATTTGACGCGTTTTCGAGTCGGCGCTGAACATTTGTCCGAAGATTGTCGTCTTTGACGAATAAGAAGCTGCTGCGATCGAACCCAGTTAAACGTGCATTGTTTCTGGGTTTTTGAACAGTTTGAGCACGGCCCGGTCGAGGTTTGCCAGTCTGATTCAGCAAGTTTAGCGCGTGACGATGGCCATTTGTTTGTGGGAAATGCTCAGAACTTGCCAACTTCCCACTTCAGATTGGCATCTAGGCAGTGTTGGATGTCTTTCACCGCGCCAGCATCGCAGGCCCGCTTGCCCTTACGACACTGGTCGCAGCTGCTATTCTGCTTCCGCATCACTGTCGTCGTCGCCGTCGTTCTTGTACTCAGATAGGAATATGTAACGTGTTTCCTGGAAAGTGTGAGCAGCTCTGAGCGGCAACCCAGCCCTTCAGGTGGGCGGGTTAAATGAGGCAGCCTCCTAGATTCCCCCAAAGATCCCTCCCAGAAGCTCCTTACGATCGTTAATACGCTCAGCGATCCGAAACACGTACAGCGAAGGCAGTTCCCTGTCAACCCCGCGTCCTAGCTACCAGCCGGGTGGGGCGATGTACACGGCATCTCTTCCCGCGAAGCATCGTAGCCCCCCGAGCTACATGCAAATACCCGGTCGTCCGAAAGCCTGCTGTCAGATAGTCTATGCCATCATGAACTAACATCAGAGAAGAGAGAACCAATTCGCGGAAAGGTGGGGCTGCTCACCGAGATACCGCATCGAAGAAGCTTCCCCTACTCATGTTGTTGTGCCTAGAGCCTATAACCTGGAAGCTGGACGCTTTGCATACGTCACACTCAATCTTATTCGCGGGCAAGTATGAAATCGAACACATGCGCAATAGTATGCTGACGAAAACGTGGGGAATCCTCAGACAGAAATAAAGCTTAACTAGTTATTGCACCAGCCAAGCAGCTCACGACGAGACGCCGAGTCCCCTGTAAACCGCAGTTTCTACCTCCGACCACAACCCAAGCACCGCCGGATCACCGAAAGGCAGTATCTGAGAGCATATGATCCCGGCAACTCCGTTCTCCCTGTCACACCACCAGAACAAGTTCGGCAGGCCCGCCCACCACGCCGTGCTGTCGGATCGCCCCGTTGTCCCGCCGGTGATCATGAACGTCAGTCCCCATCCCTGCGGCCGGTCGTCAGGGACCGGATAGAGCTCAGAGAGTTCGTTGGTGAGGTCCGGCTTAGCCGCTTCCACACCTTTCTTGGAAAAGTTGGGAAGATGCGGGATCTGGTTGGTGAACATTTCATCCACAGTTTCCTTCTTGAGAATCTGTGACTTGGTGATAGGACATGTTCCGTCGTTCAAAAAGACGGCAAGTATGCCTATGCGTTGGTGTTAGTGGTTTCAACAGGGTTGGCGTCATGAGGAAGACTAACGGGTGTACTCTTGGGGCTTTGCAAATATTCCGGCACCGCCGCTGTTGAAACAACCACGGATGTCGTCATCTGACTGGGCGATTAGCGGGCGGTGAAGGGGGTGTTCTCGAGGAACAATATGACCGTCGGGCCTTTTGTGGTGCATGTAAGCCAGTTGTGCTTTCATTGTAGGCGTGGGAAACATGGTGACGTTCTGCAAACCCAATGGCTGGCAGATGTTGGTCTGGATGTAGTCATTGAGGCTCATCTTTGTCACGCGCTCCAGGGCAATACCGGCCCAGTCAATGCCAATCTTTGGATCGAGTTAGAAGAAGTCCAGGGCGAGCAAACAGAGTGTTGACGTACGCCATACTCCCACCCTTCGCCTGGCTGGAACAGCAGAGGCTGCACCATATCCCGAAAGCTCCCCGAAAACTCGTCAACGCCGACTGGCAAACTCCAGTCACGCAGCCTGCTGGAAAAGAACGTGTAACCGAGCCCCGACGAATGATTTAATAACATGCGCAATGTAATTCCTCGTTTCTTATCTTCAAGCTTGCCATCCGAGGTCAACACCTTGATATCAGCGAGCTCGGGGCACAGCTGCTCTAGATGCTCTGCGTTGTCGAGGTAAAGCAATCCCTTCTCCACCAGCTGCATACACGCGATGCCCACGACCATCTTGGTGCACGATGCGATCCAGTAAATACTGTCCAACGTCATCGGCTCGTCGGAACAGGTGCCTCGCTTACCGGCTGCATGGGCGAATTGCTCTTCTCCATTGCGATCGATTACGACGACGGTTGTTCCAGGCAGGCTGTGAGGGCCCTGCGACACAGCATTTTCGACGATTAGTCGTATCTCGTTGGCGGCTTGAGGGGAAAGGGGCATGGCTGAAGACTGATGTAGTGCACGCTAGACACTTTCGACGACGTCAATGCCTCGTGGAAACCAAAACTATTGCTCTACGTTGGATGAACG
This sequence comes from Colletotrichum chlorophyti, assembly GCA_001937105.1. Lineage (NCBI taxonomy): Eukaryota > Fungi > Ascomycota > Sordariomycetes > Glomerellales > Glomerellaceae > Colletotrichum > Colletotrichum chlorophyti. The sequence goes on from MPGH01000002.1 coordinate 486,323, forward strand.
AGGAAAAACAACATTGGACTCAGTAATATGCACAGTAAATAGTTGCGGCTGGGCTGTACGCATCCGAGGCAGAGGAGCTATTTGACTTCGGCGGAGCTTTCGGCATCTCGGGTTTGTTCCTCGAAGCTTCCGTGAGGCCAGGCCATACCCAATTTCGACAGATACGGCCAGCTGCATTTGCAGGGAGTGCAAATGAAGGAGCTCCCAAGCCTGGGTACGGTGCATCGGCAGAAGGGAACCTGCTTAAACCTGAAATCTCGAGGACATCAATAGCAGCAGCTCGGAGTTCTGCCAAGATTGATGCTCAACCCGAAGAAGAAACAAACCCATGTTGATACAAACCCACGTTGATTCGCCAGAAACAAGGAGTAGCCCTCCATTTCGATATTGGAGAGTTTGGCTTCCCCGCAAAGCCACTGTATCCCAGCCTGTGCGGAACCGCCTTCGGACTACCGTTTTCCCCTCTCTTGTAACATGCCGCTTAGCGATCCATGGGCGGATCCGCATCGGTTCCTCTTCGGGTCTCGGAGCGGATCTGACGTCGTCTGGAGTGATCGAAACCTTGAAAGTCCTCCCCGTGTGGCAGATGTTGCGTGTTTGTGACAAACAGTGTGTTCGGGTCACTAACAGGCATTTCGCGCATTGATCATGTTCTTTATTGGTAACATTAACGCTAATTGCAGCTCACGCCCAAAAGGACGCATCTGCTTGGTTGAAATTGTTAATGACGGGGATACAGCTTCGAGAATGGGCATCGTCTGATGTCGCGAGGCACCGTGTCGTACGATACGGAACGAGTCTCGCGACAGGTCAAAAGTGTATAAGATAGACATCAAGCGCCTACTCCGACAGGTTAGTTTGGTGTCAGATGTTCGTTTAGCTTGCATTTTTTCAACAGAGCTCATATTTTTCTGCCTAGCGATACCTTTGTGAGGCCATTTCAGGATCGAGAAGCGTATCGCAAACATGACAACACCGGCTCCAACCAGGCAGACAAAGTTCGCCACTGAATTGTCGGATTACTCCTCACGACGCCAGACTACTGGCCCTTATGCCGACGACCTCGACGTCGATGCTCTGATCGTGGGTGGTGGGTTCGGTAGGAATGCCCCTCCAAAGTCACTCAACAATATGGACTGACACCACTCCCAAGGCGGTGTGTTCATGCTCAAGACGCTCCGGGAGATGGGCTTGCAGGCTGTCATATATGAAGCCGGAACCTCCCTAGGTGGAACCTGGCGTTGGAACAGATATCCTGGCGCACGAGTCGATTCCGAAGTCCCAGAGTATGAGTTCTCATGGCCCGAGGTCTTTCAAGGCTGGACATGGTCCACCAATTACCCCAACTTTCAAGAGCTTCGCGCGTACTTTGATCATGTGGACAAGGTGGGACATTTGGACCTTAAGCTGGCTGTATGTACTCATGATCGAGTTACTGACCGAGAATGGCACAGGTCTTGAACATCTCGAAAGACTGTTCATTCGAAACGGTCGTCATTAGCGCTCAATTTCAACCAACCGAAGGCAAGTGGCACGTCAAGACTGCCGATGGTCGACTGGCAAAGAGTAAATACTTTGTTGTAGCAGCCGGCTTTGTAAGTTGCCAATCGCTGCCTCTCTGACGACGAACCGTTGACCTGCTTGCTACACAGGCGTCAAAACGCTACATTCCCGACTGGCCCGGCGTCGAGAATTTCAGGGGCGTCGTCCACCACTCCTCTTTCTGGCCCGAAGAGGACGTTGACGTTCGCGGCAAACGCTGTGCCGTCATCGGCACCGGCGCGTCCGGCGTACAGATCGCCCAAGAATGGGGCCAAATCGTCGGCGAGAAAGGCGAGCTCAAGGTTTTCCAGCGAACACCTAACCTGGCCGTACCCATGGGCAAACGGCTTCTTACCCCGGAAGAACAGAACGCTGGCAAGGCGTGGTATCCGCGACTGTTCCAGCTCCGGGAGAAATGCTTTGGGGGTTTCCTTTACGGTATGGTTGAGCGCAACACCTTTGATGACTCGCCCGAGGAGCGTGAGGCATTTTATAGGTCGCTCTGGGACCACGGTGGCTTTCGGTACTGGTTGGGAAACTACAAGGACATGCTATACAATGCCGAGGCGAACAAGGAGGCCTACAGCTTCTGGTCGAGAAACGTTCGCACTAGGATTGGGGACTCTAGGAAGAGGGACATTTTGGCGCCCACGGTGGACAAGATACCGCACTTCTTTGGCGTTAAGAGGCCATGTCTGGAGCAAAACTACTACGAGCAGTTTAACAAGCCAAACGTGGACGTCATCGACATCAGCAAGAATGCGATTGCGAGTTTTACAGAGACCGGCATCAAATTGGAGGACGGAAGTCACTATGAGTTTGACGTGGTCGCCATCGCCACGGGTTTTGTAAGTCCAAACATCCTTGTTTCTTTCACCTGCAAAGTTGTATTCCAATGGAGAAGGCGGCTTAGAATAGACTTGTCAGACAAGTACACCAACCGTGAATACAGAACCAGTCGCGTGTTTAGGTAGAACAGGAGCTGACTCACATCCTCTAGGACATCACAACAGGAGGCATGACGAACATGGGCTTAAAGAGTATCAATAATACCAATTTGCAAGACGAGTGGAAAGCAGCAGCAAACACATACCTTGGCACCACCGTCAGCGGCTATCCCAACATGTTCCACATGTACGGTCCACACGGTCCAACTCTCCTCAGTAACGGGCCGTCGACAGTTGAAGTGCAGGGCCGGTGGATCGCCGCTTGCATCCGGAAGATGGAGAGAGAGAATATCAAGTATATCAACCCAACCGGAGAAGCGACGAGAGCCTGGAAACAGAGGATTAACGCTTTGAGTGACGCATCTTTGTTTCCGACTACAAGATCGACATATATGGGTGGTTCTATGCCAGGAAAAGCCTTTGAGCAGGTCAATTTCGCCGGCGGAATCCCGCATTATGCGAATTTTATTAGAGAGAAGTTGGATGGTTGGGTTGGTTTTGACATCGTCAAAGACACTCAGCGCCTGAGTAAAATCTGAGCTTGTGAGGGGACAATGCCGTGCGCTGCTCTCTGTTTTTATTCTTTTCAGCTGAAGTAAAACCCAATATCTCTTTTGTCAATCGCAGCCGACATTGGTGACCGACCCTAGAACCTGTCGCAGATCTGCTTCTCGTGCAAATAGGATGAGCGCACGTAACCGCAGCTATCAGCGTAACTTTTCTTTCTTTAGGTTAAGACCGTTAACTCCAAGTCCCACAATTTTGTTTTTACTTGCCAACCCTAAGTCAGGGCAAAGGAGGTTGCAGGAGTTATCCAGAGTTGTGAGGAAGAATGAGTTTCGCGTAGAACCATGAAATTCAGCCAGCTACTCTGAAGTGGTAGGAGCAAATATCCTTTCTTTGGAGTGACAGATACTGTCTTGCAATCTGTGCTTTGATCCTCCATTATGTTTGGGTTAGTTGGAGGAAGATTGTTCGTTAAGATGACCCAAACAAATGTGATGTCTGGAGTAAGAATAATCAAATGTTGGGAGATCGAGTGGCTAGTAACTAAGAAATACGTCCTTGTAATATGAAGGCTTATGGTGTGAGCCACGTCCCTGTTGCGGCCAACACAACGCTCTGCGATCCTGCCTCATATCTGAGAGGCATTGTTTCCAAACGGCGACAAACTGCCCTGGCTTCTCTGACCCTCTTGATCCCGCCGGAAAATAGAACGATTCGCGCTGGCATTTGCATCCTGCGCTGGTCCGGCCAATTCCCGCAAGCCACTGTCGTGGCTTATGCTGTCATAAATGTACTGTGACTGATGGTGCTGGGCAGAACGATGGTGAAAGGGAGAAACATCGTAATTCAAACCAAAACGCGGAGGAGTTTCTCTACCTTGAGCTGACTGGAATCCAGTTTGTGGTGATTCGAAAGGTTGATTCTGTTGTCTTCCATGGGGAAATCGAGGCTCCATCTGGGCATGTTGGCTACTTGCCCATTGCCCGAACTGGCCTGGACTTTCGTAGCCCCCAGAGGTTTCTATGGAATCCTTGTAGGATTGTGGCTTACTTGGTTGTGAAGCATACTGTCCGTAGCTTTGAAGCTGTTCCGCACTCGCATTAGGGGTCATTGGACGGTAGCCTTGATGATGCGATTCTTGCTGCAAGCCTAAGGTAGATTGCGGCATATCTGACGAAGTTCTGTGCGTGTAAACATGCTGCGAACTTCCATGGTGTCCACCAAAAGACCTCGAGTCTTCCCGCTGCGAAAAGAGGCTGTGCCGGGTCTGATGGGGTGTGTCTGATCTCGCACGAAGCTTGTAGTCGATTGCTCTGCGATCGCCTTGCGTACCGTGGATATCGCCAAGGTATTTGCCAAAGTCGAGGTAGGCTCTCTGGACGGTTTTAAAGTATCTGAGTTGCAACTTGACGGCTGCGTTCTTGTCAACCTCGCCATCTACATCGAGGGCGCCACCCTGGGCGTCAAACTCTGCGAGCGCGAGCGCTGTTTGGCACGCGTTCCGAATTTGTCGCCCATTCCACCGCATGTACTTGTGTTCGCGGAAGTGCTGTTGCGCAAAATCCTCGATGGAAGACGGGTCAAATATGATGATGCGACCCTGCTTGTCGAAGCGTTGCTGGATAAGATCGAGATTCAGTCTAAAGACCTTGAGGGTTTTTTCTTCGTCAAGCTCGGGGTAGTACAAGCTCATATGGATTCTCGAGGCGAAGGCTTCGTCAAAGTCGCCGATGCGGTTTGTAGTCAGAAACAGGATACCGGCGTAGTATTCCAACACACGAAGGAAAACTGGTTGTAAGTTGAGTTAGAAAAGACGTATTGTGATATAGGAGCGGTAGCGGAGCTCCAGAAGGGCGTAGATGCATACCAGCGACCAAGCCGTTGCGATTAAAGTCCATACGTTCACGCGCGGACAGAAACACGTCAGCTTCGTCAAGAAGTAGAATGCAACCCCATCTACTCGCCAACGCAAAGTTCTTCTCTAGTTCGGTCTCAACGTCTTTTGCAGTAGTTCCCAGATCCCCTGAGACGATGTAATGAGGTTGTTAGTGAGTATTTGCATGAAGGCGGCAATGTAGACTGTTGATCCCTTACCGCAGGTGATCTGGAATAACGGCTTTCTGAAGAGCTCAGCTATTCCTTCTGTATTATTATATTAGCGACTGATCATACATCAATCTCCTCGTTTACAAACCAGCTGTGGTAGTTTTGCCGACACCCGGGGCTCCGTGTAAAAGCAAAATTAGTCCTTTGCCTAAGGAGGGAACCATATTGTCAGCTTGTGGACTTAAACCACGAATTGAAAGAATTCACTGCAATCTGTTTATTCGGTTGGTATTCAGAGATGGATTGCATACCCTTTCCTTGAATCAAGTCTGTTTGCTCATCCCTCGTGTATGCTGACTGTCTGGTGCGGAAGTGTTGGATAACAAGGGACTTAACCATCTCCCTATGGCCCTCAGGCAGTTCAAGCTTCTCGAATGCATTGACAGTCAAGTTCCTTGCGTTGGAGTTTTCGTATCGTAGCAATGTAAGATCAAGTTGAGCTAGGTTGCTTAGTTAGTATGAAAACCGCACATTACCGATAGCCTACACATGTTGTTTCTTGAGAAACACGGCTGGAAGACCTACCCCATTTGCGACTTCGGAGAACGAATCCGAGAACACGATATGTCATGACGAGAAATTCCGTTTCGGTGAAGTCTTCCACAGAACTGAGAGTTTCCTCGAGGGACCTAGGAGATAAAATCAGAGATGGTGCACGAAGTGACGTATCGGGCACCAAGGTTTTGACATAATCCTCAGTCATCTTGGAATCGGTGGCGAAACCTTCGCGTACAACCTGATTAACGCAACAGAGTGCCATACAGGTATCGTCGTCTCGAACCTGCGCGGTGTTGACGGGCGCTATCTTAGGCTCCCAGGCCTTCCTCCTCTGCTCGTCGGCGAGTGCTTCGTTGAAGTCGATGACAACTTGACTGTCGATCTCGTCCCTCTTATCTAAAGTGACACCCATGTAGTACATAGCCTTGAATTTGGCGACGTCCAACAACATTCGACCCCTTTTCGCGATCTTCTCCCGTGCTTGGGGGTTTCTGGCTAGCCGAAGCGGGTAGACTGGAAGAGATTTAATTTGCTTGAGTTCTCCAAAAGGGGGGATCTTGAATCGTCTTGCGACGGGACCGAACACTTTGCCGTCGAAGTCGATATAGGCGCAATTGAGTATAAACGGATTGTCGTCCTTGTCCTTCTCGCTATCAGAGTCGGAGTCTGAATCGGAATCCACCACAGCCCGCCCGTTCCACCGTTCCCAAGGCTCTTCCACTTTGTGACGTGGGATTTCAACACGCAGCACTACATACACCTGTTTCTCCTCCTGATCGATAACCTCGTCACCAGGTTTGAAGAGGTGCCATAAGTCGTGAAAGTGCATGCGTGTGCAGTTGTTGCTGCCGATGTACTCCCTCTTAGGCTTGATTTCGGTGTCCATGAAGTCCATAAGACAGCGTAAATGCAGCAACGCTGTGATCGAAGTTGCTAAGCTTATGGTATCTGGCTCTTGCTCTTCGTTTTCATGTCTGCTGGCATCGTCATCAACGTCATCCTCCTGAGCACCGTTCTCATTTTCCAGTAAGCCATGGTTTGTCTCTCCTTTTCTTTCTTCACTTGCACTTTGAGAGGTTAGGTTCTCGAAGATGATCGGTGCACTACTGTCGCTGACATGTATTTCGGTCTCTGTACCGTCATAGTTTTCAAACCGCTTCTCCAGGTCACCGAGCCAGCTCCGTAACTGACCTTCGTAATATACCAAGTCTTGATAGGGTCTGAGAAAGACCAAAGAGCCATCTTTTGCCACTGGCCACCTAGGGCTCTTTGTGACTTGAGAGAAGACAGCTATCAATGGCGCCGAGTGGATCCTGATTCTTTCCGGCAAGGGCGGCTGGCTTGAGGAATCTTGAAATTGCTGCGTCGGCAGAACCCGTTCCACTTGGCGTGATGCCGGTTGGTTTGATTTCTTACTTCGCCTCTGAGTAACTGCTAGCTGCAGGATTGTTTGAGGCTCGGGTTCGCTGGAAATGACTTCGATAGGTGTCAAAATCGATTTTTCGGCGTCCCCTTTTTTAGAAACGAAGACGTCCCAATCCACCTGCATCACCTTCGCTCGCTCTCCTCTCAAAAATGCCTTCGTACTGATTTCTTTGGTAGTTTCCGACTCGGGGGTTCGGACATTCTTTGCTTTTGCTTCAGCCTCAGCTTTCAGCCTTCGTTGTTCGTCGAAGCGGACAAGTCTTTGATGCGACTCCCGAATCCTCTTCATGAAGAACATGGCATCCCTGTAAAAGTCCAGATGCTGCGTGTATCTTTCTCCCTCACGACGCCAATATGTTCCAGTCGGGGGATCGAGTCCGCCATATTTTGTTGCTTCGGTTGTAGCTTCATGAAGGCCGTACATTGTGTCCACGAGATTCATCTTTGATTCTACTGCCCGAAATCTCTCGTGGAAATTGGACAGCTCTCCGGCACAAAAATTTGGCGTGGTTTCATTGGCGGAGGACTCTGTCGAGATTTGTGCTGGGGCCTCCGCCAGGTTCGGTTTTCCAATAGGTTCATCTACCTTGGGTGGCATTTGATTGGAATGTGCCGCTTGGTTGCCATCGTCCTTTGAACTGATCTCAGCAGTTCCTGAAGAGGCATTATCCGCTGATGCAGACTCCATGTGCGCGTCTTTTTCCATGACTTCGATTGGCGTTCAGCAAAAGCTAGCGCATGCTTCGTACAGTAATGTGTGATGATCAGAATTGAAGGTGGTAACAACGATGGTGGGACTGGCTTTATGTTAATGGCCAAGAATGAGGAACAGCAAGATATTGCGAACCCATCTGCAAGATTCATGTGCCAAAGTTGCATTGTACCATGAAGCACTTATTTCATCCAGGGATTTTTGGAGCCGGAGCCCTCTCCTTCATGGAACTGTCCAGATGAGGTTCCTCCTGATCAGGTTAACTTCCGAGTGATAGATAAGTCTCTACTCAATCAAGTAATAACCCACACGCCGGGCGTGGCCTGCATGGTGTGATAAGCGCTTATGCAAAACAATCAATAAATGCATGCGGCTTCTAGGCTACTGGCCAATGTCCGCATGTATTCTAAAAATACAGCAGTAGGCTTTGTCGGCACGAGATCCCTTAAACGACAAAATGTGCATGTATCTCTGCAGGGGTACGTACAACTTCACCAACACAGCCTGATCTTCCTACACCGAAAAACGGTAGTAGAAGTCAAGGGAGTAGGCAACGTAGCATGGTCGAGGAGAGTTCTTATCGATGCGTATTTGGAAGTTCCCGTCGAACTAATTAGCCGTACGCCTCTTCTGTCGTGCTCAAGAGGAACAATCGACTTGTTATCGAAGACATTATGAACAAAACTCCCATACCTATTCATAACGATGAATGAAGAGAATCTTGCGCAAATCCCCCAACGTCGACCTTCTTTCAGACTTCACTCACCTGCGGTGGACTTTATCGAGAACAGGCTGCACCAATATCATCCTGCTTTTGACGCTCGTCATGTTCAATTTGATTCTTCCCAGGGACGGTTTGCCCCTCGAATAGCGTACGATTCCGGCGCGCTGATGGCTGGAAGAATGGCACCATCAATAGTTCTGGCACCTGACCTTCCGTCTCAAAGATCACCGCGACCAGGGCCTGAGGCGATAAACAATATGTCGTTTTGGCGCGACATCTTCCCCAGAGCGATGGACATGCTCAAACTAGAGTCGTCTCCTTCCATCATAACGGACCCAGAATGGAGAATCCGGCATTTGTCAACATGGTCTGAGGTTCAAACCAGGCTGGGTTTGGCTCAGCGAAAATATGACTTCTACTGTGGCGCGCAGCAAGTTGGGAGGTTTAGGAGAAAAGTGCGGAGCGTCTTGAACGATCATACTGTTACTCTGCAACAAGTTGGAAAGCTGGTTCCTGAGATAGACGTCTCAAAACCGATCGTCGGCGCGCTTAGAGTCGTGTTGGATGTAAGTTTTACGTTGAAGCATCGAATGCTTTTATCCATGAAAAGGTATTCTAACGAGCAGCCAAGGCTTACCGTCAAGCATGCGAAGTCAGGGAGGAGGTGGCAACAAGTTTTGATGACTTGCCTGAGGCCTTTGAGAAGATAGACTTTTATCTTCAAAATTATCCCAAGGATACGAACATCGTGTTAGCATCAAGCAGCCTTGTTCGCGCTGTACTTCTCGCCACAGAGAACACCATAGCTTTCTACACTAGTCATCAAGGTATGATTGAGGTCGTATGAAGGAAAAACATGAAATTTGAGGCTGCGCTGACTTGGTCCGACGCAGCAAAACGAGCGGGCATGGCGATTATTTCAGGTTCGGAATATCAAAAGACTCTTCTGCAGAGCCTCCACGAAATCAAGAGCCGTTGCAATTCATTGGAAAGCCAGGCGAGCATGTCGTTTGCACATCTCGTTACCAACGGTGGGGTGAATCACCAATTTCAACCATCGCTTGCAGCTGACTTGCTGCTCAGACAACAGTCAGATGATACAACAGAATGCGCTAATTATTAGGGAAAATTCATTGATGCAGCACGTTCTCGGTTCTATTCATCAAAACGTGCGGATCAACAACATTGGCTTGTCATATCTAGCAAACCTATTTAACGAGGTTTACCCACTCTTGAGTGGTCTTGAAAGTATGGTCATGTTCGAACATGTCTGCATCAGTGGATTTTTCCATGCTCTAGACATCCATGCTAACAATCTTTGTAGGAGCTAGAGAGCCCCGGTCACCCATGATGAGAACCCCTTCTCCAGCACCGCAGTTCATTGAAGAGCAGCACCTTTGGTCACCTCAGGATATCTGGGCCCGTCTGCGTGTTCCCGACATAGACCAGGAAGACCTTCGGTATGTGGCCGAGCACACCGAACTGATGCTGCACGAGGATAGAGGTAGGGCGCAACAACTTCTGGGGACCCGTGTCTTCCGGAAATGGATGGGGTCAAGCGGCTCCGCCAGGCTGCTTGTCCACGGCGATTTCCGACCACCCTATGATATCTCGCCACTCTCTGTGGTCTGTACGCTCCTAACCCACACATTCAGAGGTTTTGGCAACGGGTTCATTGGTCTTGTGTTCTTCTGTGGTCGACATCAGATGTGGGATCCAACCCGAGGAGGTTCAGCAATCATTCGGTCCCTTATCGCCCAGCTTTTGCGTCAGTGTGCATTTGGTTCTATTCGACCCGATCCAGGTATCTTGCTGGAAGATATCGAAAATGACGAAATCAGTACAATGTGCAAGCTCTTCTCCTTGTTGGTCCAGAGTACCGCTTCTACTACGATGATCTTCTGTCTCATCGACGGCATCAGCCTGTACGAGACTGATCAGTATCTCGTTGGAATGGATAGCGTTGTCATGAGCTTGGTCGAATTGGTAGACCAGGGTGGTATTCAGGGTCGACCTTCCTTCAAACTGCTCATCACGAACCCTCAGCCCACGGTAGAGGTCAGGAAAGTCTTCGACACCGAAGCAGATGCGTTGATTCATATGCAAGGATTGCCTTTTCTTGGGAATGGCATGGGTGTGACTAATCTTCAGGAACAGCTAGTGTCATGTCTGCCTGAATCTGAGCAAAGATTCCTGGACGAGCCGGATCCGAGATGAAACGTTTGCCAGATACGACGATGCCCTGGGAAAGCGACGTTGGATGATGTGGATCAAGATGGGTTTCTCCTGGGTTCTACACGTGCTGTTCCTATGAGGCAGAATACTTTCATAGATATCTTTCAGTTTAAGACTACCGCTTTGATAGCTCCTGACAGTCCATTATTTTCACAAGTTATCTGCATCAAACTAATGACAATCTTAATCAACTGTCAAACTTCTAGGTCCCTATTCTCGATATACTGCGTCTCTAACACCAGTCGAACAGCAAGAACCGATGTTTTCTTGCTGTAAACTCATGCCCCTTGGACGTGAGTGTGCGGGACATCCCACAGTGTACTACTAGAGGCATGCGAAGGACCAGGGGACGGGACTATTATGAGATACAGTGGCAGTAATACTAAAGATGGCAATCATTGTACAACGAAGCAGTGGCTTTGGCTAATGTTTTCAACAGATTTGAACGGAAACATAAATTGATTCCGTCGGTAAATATTTTTGTTTCTTTCTGATTTCTAACATAGGCATGATGTCTGTCACTTCAATTCAATCTTTTCCTATCAGCAGTCTCTGTTTACCATGGTCGTGATGTTTGTTAGGTTTGTTGAGATCTATATTGCCTAAGCCAAGACCTAACGGTTGCCGCCTAAGAGAGAGGAGACGCTAAGGTAGACCTACCTTCGTACTTTCAACCAACGCCTGGTCGCAGGCTCGCTGCTGGAAGCAAAGATGATCAACTGGCTGGTAAGAGCCTTGGAGAAATACAGATGCAATATCCAACTAACGACGATACGGATGAAGAAGTCTCACATGTTGACGGACGGTCAGTCCAGTGTTGATAACTCAGCTTACCGACTACGACGCTCTTCCTCCCGAACTAAGTACATACAACGCCGTCAGGATCACTCCTCGTGCCGAGAGAACCTAGTCACGTACGGGACCAATTTGGCCGCATTGACCTGTCGCGCTGACGATCCGAGGAAGTAATACAAGTTGTTCTGGAAAGAACTTTCGAAGACATTCGACTACCCATTGGATTTCTGGGCTGGCTCTCTCAAAGAGCTTCCGCATCTGGGTCAGCCAGCCGAAATTCGAACAAACCCGAATTCTCGGAATCGTTAATAATCCAGCCTCCTGAACACAGCGCTTTTCCACTCGAACTAAAGCAACACAATGCCTTCATGGTCAATGGTCGATCTTCGCGTTGGATGCAACGCAGTCACGTATGAGGTCGAGTTGGCCGCATTGACCGCACAGACAGAGCTGAAGAGAGATGAGAACGTCCCCCCTGAAAGAAACCTACAAACATTCAACTACCTACTGGATTTCAGCAACCTGCTTTCTAGGTTGATCTTTTAAAGATTTTCCACACATGTATCAGCAGCCGATAATCCGAACACATTTCTTTTTCGAAATCGCTGCAATAGTTCAGCCTACCAAACACAGCGCTCTTCCTCTCAATTTGAGTCCATACAACGCCGTCATGGGCACTGTTTTTGTCTAGAGTAATCCAGTCACGTATGAGACCGAGTGGGCAACATTGACTGCGCTGACAGAATTAAGGAGGGACGAGAGCTCCGTCCGTCAAAGAAATCTGCAAGCGTTCAATTCCCTCTTGGATTTCCCAAGGCAGCCTAAGTTGCGGGTTGATCTTTTTAAAGATTTTCCACACATAGATCAGCCAGGCGAAAGTCCGAACACACCCGGATTCCTGAAATCGGTGTACAACCGCCTTAACAGAAATTACAAGAAAGTCTACGAGCAATGTGCTCTGTCAGCGACTTGTAACAGTATGTCAGGAGCTTTGAGCTCCAAGGTTCAAGCTCGTGCCACCTTTTCCCGTGCTGCCTACCTACCCCCAACAGACAAACAACGGATTGGATGCTCGGTAGCATGCCCAAGATCCATATGCGAATCAAATGTCATCGATGATTGGAGTGGAGCAGCGCTTTCGCATAGGGAATTGGCCTGGATAGGCCGGGCACCCGTATGGGTAGTAGTTTCATAATGGGTGAGTGCGACTACTGCGTGGCTATAGTTAAACAATCCCTAGCTGAGGAAATTTGGAGATCAAAAGGTGCAAATGTAGGATTTGTTTAAAGGTAGGGAGGGAGAGTGGAACGAAGTGCTGGGAAAGGCGCGACTAGCAAGGGATCGGGTTTGCGATCTTCCCAGATGAGAACCTTGCGTGACTGTCGGAATAACATGTCGGAATCTGGCTGTGGCAACTGGTGTGGCGGCCTGTAGCGGCTGACCTTGTGACCGACCTCCTTCAACCGTTTGATACTCTTGCCACTGCTTTGGCCAGGCCTGAGATTCTTCCCTTCCACACATCATCGAGTAAATCAATCCATACCTTTAATCCGTTCAGTACGCTATACTGCTGTATCCACCCTCTGAGACTAACTAATCGTGACTTGAAATCGCTAAATGCCTGTTGCAGAAGGCTGGCCAGCACCTCGACGTGCACAGCAAGAGAATACCGAATGGCTCTCTTGGCATGCATCAACCGGTGTCTGCAACGAATAAACCCTTTATGATAAGGTCAATGCTACGCTCAGAGTACCTAGCACCAGTTAGCAAGTTCAAACCTCCAGGCCTTATCTTGATTAAAAGACTTACTAAGATACCTGATTGTCTGCGGAAAAGTAACATGATCGTTTATGTAACGACCCGCAGATTAACTACTTCTGGATTATTGAGACATGATTTAAGGGAGGCCGTAAGCATTTTGTTCTACGTTGTGGTGCATGTGTAGTCCTTGACGTTGGAGTAAAACAGAGGTTTGCGGACAGAGCACCAGATCACGGACGACGTCTTTATGCCTACAGGCACTTACTATATAAGGGTAAAGGGAGGGTCTCCACCTACTCGGTCGAAAAAGAGGGGAGTGCCGTGAGGTAGGCGGCGATTACATGTACTAACTTGTGGATAAGGACACTAAGGCGTCGTACACCCAGATGGTGGCGAGCGACATTATTTCAGCGTTATTTGGTGATGGGATATTTTTAGCGTCGATATGCTACGGAGTAAATCATCGGGTCATTCGGGTAATCTCTGGGTTTCGAGCCCAATGTCGATGTGTTGGGGAAGATCTGGATCCTTGGGAGGCGGTTGAACGCTGGGTACAGCGTCATCATATGGACGATTGAGACCGTCGTCGTTAACCTGCACATACAGCTGAACGACGTCGAAATGGAGAGAGCGAAGGAAAAGTATATGGAGAAAATCTATGTGATCGACAGTTTGACTGTAAACGCTAGGTACCGTACCTACCATGTAACGGATAACAACATGAGGGGAGGCGGGGCAGACGGATTTCCTGGGAGGGGCCACCCATCCGAAGGCGGCGCCGCGCTGGCGGACGTGAGCTGCAGCATGTGCGGCCCGTCAGTGATCTTCGCGACTAATTCGACGGTCTAGAAGATAATTCGATCTATGATGACGTCCGCCTCTATTACGCTCCTGTTTAGCTATTATAAGAGGGTAAGGTCAACTCTGGACTTCATGCGCACATGATCATCCCGTCCTCGGAAAGTTGAAGATCTAGCTGGGCTAGACGAGGGCGAGGTCCGCGCACCCTACGCTGTGCTGTAAGAGGAGCATGCAGTTCAACGGATCACCAATGGAGGTCCTGGTCTGATACCGAGCCTTGGTCGAGATAATCAAGATGGTAATGAAGTCCGAGAGCATCAGCTGACGAGGAGGAGATTGAACAACTTGTTAATGTAGTTCTGCACTATGACAAACGAGAAAGTCTACACTGTATCCTGGAAGAGCGACTCCGTCCAACTGCACGAAAGCTCCCATTTGCCGATGTTCTTGATCCAGACCGAGGGTATGATCTGAAGCTCTTTGTTGTAGTAGTCGATTAATGTGGTGTTCCTGTACATCATCGCTGCAGTGCAGAAGCCATAAGGCGGGTGGTAGACCTTCAACCTCTGCCCCAACGATCCCTTCCTGACTGACACAGTTCCAAGGCCAACATTCAACTTCTTGACGAGCAGCAGGTGCATTCGGGAGCAATACTTCATTTCGATCAACGCATCGCTGCGTTGCGTTGAAAATAAAAATATAGCTGGTCAAAATGATCCTTCATTTTATGCCCTGTCATGTATTTTCAAACTCATGCAATGGGAAATGGAAGGTTGGAGACGAGGAAAAACCATATGGCTCGATCTCTTGTCAATCCTCTATTGTGTTGTTGACACGGGAAGTAACAGCCCAGAGCAACTAAAGACGTGCATCACATATAGATCCTCATTTCCGCAAAATACCATCTCTCTTCACAGCAACTCAAATAGTTCACACAAATGACCACCATCGATATCCATTTCCAGGGACTATAACATAGTTAAGCATAAGGGTATCACATCTCCTCCGGTGCTTCTGTTATTTCCAGGTTATAGAAGGAACCGTTCGGCATCCGCATATTCTACTTCTACCATATCATTTTCATGTCTAGATCATAGCAAACAATTATTAGACATACATGCATTCTACTTCTGACTACGTATTATTCGCGTCCCTATCATAGGAAGGAAAGACTTTATAGCGGGTACCTCCCCATTTCCAGTGTCAATGGCATAAAGAGATATTAAGATGTATCCCCTCCCCACTAACTCATAATGTTCTCTTCTTCCTCATGTATTAAGAGTTAGGCGGGCCAGAAAGCGTTTCACCCATACTGCCCACAGCACGTTCACCTCTTCAAAATCAGTGACTTTTCAGTGCGTTATTGGGTTACTTATTACACCCAGTTTAACTTAAGCTTCAGTAAGTAGGCGTGCTGTAGGTATCTGATCAGGATTGTCCTTTGTTATTTGTCTTCTCATCTCAATCCTCGTCCTCCCCGACCCCCTACAACTCCCTTCGAATCATCCCTTTCTCGCCCTTTCGACTCTCGTCGAAGCCAGCTTTCAATTATCGCCTTAGTACTTCTGCATAACATCGTTATCATGGCGCCTTCTAATACCTGTGACTCACATATAGAGCCGCAGGGCAAATCTGACGTAACGTCGTGTTGCTGACATGGACCCAAGCCAACCCCAAAGCCGCCTGGCCTCGAAGGGCTGCAGCTGTCAGGTCCATGGCCAAAACCCGCCATGCACTCACGAATAAAGAACAATTCCTGCTGAGATATGATACACGAGGTTTTACTTCTTGAAAGCCCCAACATCCCGATTCTGTGGCTACCGACATTCCTCTGTCCACAACAGCTCCCGGTGTTCCGTCGTCTCAACATCAGTTAGCCAAGAATGTGGCGTAGCGACGCCTTCAATACCGACTTCCCAGATACCATCACGTACCAATGCAGCCCAAAGACTGAACATCTCGGCGAAACGGACGACGCGATGGGGGCCCCAAGGCCTAT
Source organism: Colletotrichum chlorophyti (assembly GCA_001937105.1). Taxonomy (NCBI): domain Eukaryota; kingdom Fungi; phylum Ascomycota; class Sordariomycetes; order Glomerellales; family Glomerellaceae; genus Colletotrichum; species Colletotrichum chlorophyti. The sequence goes on from MPGH01000002.1 coordinate 502,375, forward strand.
GACCCTTGAAGCGTATTGGATGCGCAGTTCCCTCCGCTGTGATGAGCAATGTGCCATCAGCATTACGGAGTCCAAGCGTTGGCTCTGTGTACAGGCCAGCACGGCGGGAGATCGTGAACTTTCCGTACTCGTAGTCCTCGTCAAAGGACGGGTTGGCGCCGGGTTGCTCGGGTACTGCGGCCAGAGTGGCCGGGAGAATCAGCGAGGCGTACTCTTCCGGGGAAGCAGCCTGTGCGTTCTGGGCTCGGCGCGCAGAGTCGGCAGATTCTGCGGCGTAGAGAGCCATGAATGACTGCGGGGTGAAGACTGCGAGGCCGGGGCCAATGTAGTTGAAAGTTGGACGCTTCGCAGCGGTTAGAAAGGCTATTGCGAAGGGGCTCAATGCACCCGCATGCTGCTGGACGAGACTGGTCGGTAGGGGATGTTGAAAGGGGGGTTTCTCGGCGTCTGGAGGAAGCGGCAAGCGATCTTGAACAGCCATAAGGAGTTCGTTCCATGCGTTCAGGGTTTCTTCGAGATCTTGGGCCGTCCACGGACGCGTCGAGAGTGCACTGTTCTGAGCAAAGGCCGAGGGGCCCCAGTAGAACTTGTTGCATTCCCACGCGTCTAGAGCCTTGGTCAGGGCTAGCTCAAGGGGTACCCAGGCGTCGTCAGGGGGAAGTCGATCGATGTTTATGCGGCCCCAGTGAACGAGATTTGTGTCTAGATTGAGATACAAGCCACCGTCCATCATGGGCGAGTCGGTATTGTCGGGGTAGAGCAAGATAAGATCGCGGTCGTCAAGATCTTGATACAACTCATTCCAGAAATACACTGGCCTCGGCTGCCAGAAATCCGGAGTCAGGGGCACCTCCAGAGGCCTGTAGCTATCGAGCAATGAGAGGAAGCGGTAGATGGGCACGTCGTCGGGCGCATCCATATCCGCCCACTCAGGAGCGACCTCAAGCAGCTGAGGGATCAGATCCCGAGTCACGTCGTTTGCAGCACCAGGAATATGGGCAATTGCCTTAGCGAGTAGCTGATTGTGGAGATCGGCGCAATGCGCCGGGTCGAAGGCGAAGTTCATGTTCGGGCGGCGGCTTCGAAGCCGACAGGGTTGGGTTGACGGGGACAAGTGTGATGTGATGTCGACGTTAAGAGGGCAAGTGGAGCCGAGTCCGGTCGGGAACGCTCAAAATTGCCGCATTCTGAGTTATCAGGTTGTTCGGCTTTTCCTGTTCCCTGGCGGTCTGGCAATGGCCGCTGTCGCGCCCTGGTTTCTGCAATGTCGATGGTCAGTATAGTATTTATAGGTCGGCAAAACTAGCTGGAACTTGATTGAAGGATAGTCACCGGGTAGATGCATGTAGCGCATTGCACGTAAGCGAACTTCACTAACCAACGTCTTCTTTCCCCTGTGGGCTCTCACCTCCCCCATAACATTTAGTAATACTGGTATCATTTGTCTTTTTTGTGCTGTGCATAGGAATTTCAACTGGCCAGACGATTCTAAAACACTATTCATTTTGTTCCGTTTGACACAAATGTTCTCCCTTCTCTGTTCCCAAGCTCCAAATAGAATCCTTGACTACGATCATTCACATAGACCCGAATAGCAGTTTCCAGGACCGCCTCAAAGTTCATTAGTGCTGAAAAAAAAACGAGATTTGAGATCTTCGGACTTACAATAATCAGATGTCGAGCCACAGTACCCGTGAATGCTGCAGCACGAGCCGAACTGGGTACCCTGACAGACCTTGTTGCCCGGGAACGATGGCCCACAAGAGCCGTCCGGAGACGGGCCACCTTCGTCGGGATCGCATTCCCCGCTGTCTGCTCGGAGACTTATGTCAGTACGCTTTCATAACCTGCCCAGATCGCTCCCTCGCAGAAGGGGCTTGAGCATCGTCACTTACAGCACCAGCCGGGACCACAGTGCTCTCCAGAGTTTCCGCCTGTTTTCGTCAATGCATAAGAACACAGGCCAATAGCGTCTTCTTAAGAGTTCACTTACACCAACCGTAAATGGAACAACACTTTCCCCAGATACTCTCTCCTCCGCATGTCCAGCCGTTGTTGTCAGGGCCGCATGTACCATCTTTGCTTACGAGGTCGTTTGGATCCGCGCACTCTACAGGTTCCGCTAATCAGAACTTGAGGGGTACACACCGTCGAGAGTATTTTGACTTACTGCCGCTGTAACAATTATCTGCGCCACAGAAATTATCTCCCAATCCACCTGTAATCTAGTCAGCAGCCTAGCTTAGCGCATGATACCTGCCGCACTTACACCGGCCAGCGTATGAACAGCAGTCTCCGTAGCCAGACCCTTCGCAAACAGCATGCTGGTTTTCTGGTCCGCAATACCCATTTCTGCTCACAGGGGGATCTAGCACAGGTGCTACACAATATGAATAGCCCAACCAGAGGTTGGTACAGTCGATCGAGATCTGCGGGTTGAGTTGCAAAAAGTCGTCAAGTGTAATGCTCCTTCTCGGGTTAGGTTATCTATAACAGAAACATGTAACAAGCCCAGGGGCAGTAAGTGGACGCACTCTCGAAGAACAATGCCGAAGCAGGTGTCGCCGGGTCGGACGTCATGATACTTGCCGCAGCGGTCCGTCGTTCCAGTATGTGTTGGCAGAGCAGGCGTCGCCGTGGTGTAATACGAAGCCGAGGTCGGTGCGTGGACCGGCGGAGGAAACTCATACTGTCCTCCGGGGGGGCTTTTGGGGTCGTCACTATCATAGCCTTAATCATCACTGGACGGAAAAACTTACCCAGCGCAGATGTACTGGTCACCACGAACGTTATCGCAAGTGCCGACGATCCGCCTGTTCCACGAAGCAAATTCCACTGCTGTCACATTGTTCTCACCCGTCGAGATCAGGGCGCGGAGTGACTCGCTATTTTGCGCGTCAGCTTTACACTCGCAAGACAAGTGTGCCGCTGGCCTCGCTCACCATGTCCACTGTTTCTCGAACCCGATGTACTTTAGCGGACACGCCGGAGGGGCACAAACCGACTTGGTCATCTTGCAGTCCCAGTCACCCGTGAGTACTATCAAGTCACCAGTCGGCACATTGTACTCCTGTGAAAGCTTGTCGCACCAGAGCTGGGTGGAGCTTGGCTCGACCAGTTGCCCGGCGCAGGTCGTCATAGCAGGAGATGCAGCGCCCGATGTTGTTGGCGTGGGTATGGGCATGGTCCGCAAGAAGAGCTCTTGTGAGGATGTCGTAAGAGGCATTGCCGTGGAACAGAACGTTTCCAGCTCTGCGTGTTGCTCGACAAGATAATCCGTAAACTCGCTCTGCTCCAGGACAGGCGCTAGGAGGCGGTGATGGAAAATTTTCAGGAAGCAGTCACTGCAAAGCTAGAAAGACAATAAGAGATTGAAAATGTGAGGAAGAACCAGAAACATAGACTGCAGCTTACTAGATCCCTCTCGTAGAGATTTGACAGTCTGATATCATCCGCCTCGACTGCGTACTGATCGAAGCCTTGTTCGAAGCAAATGTCGGCATCGAACTGGGGATCACCTTCAGGCTATGATTAGGCTGGTTCCAAAGGACGATAGGCATTAGATTCGCTCACCAGTAGCGCAGATATCCTCATCGTACTGTCTGATCTCGCTTCCCTGCCATTGCAAGCTATCTAGCCAGCACCATTCGGAAGCGCTGCCCCGCATACATCCAAGCTGATATTTGTGCTGATAGATTAAGGGAAGTGACCAAGGCCGGATGACGTTGCCCATTTCTTTCATCTCGCCGCCAGAGCATGAGCGTCGAACGTCTGATACCCACTTGTTGATGTCGCTCTCGCACGAACTAGTGCATCCCTCAGTCATGTTGGAAACATGCCACTCGAACGTCTCGAGCTGCATGATGCTCTCCAAGAACGTGTCCGAGCAGTTCAGAGTAGAGTTGCTGTCAGGATGGTCAGCAAAAGAGCCCAAGTTACCCAGTGCTCGAAGCGTCTTCAGACTTACAGAGCACGCATGCAGGCCACGGAAACGCCTCGCTCACTGGACCAAGATTCCAGGTCTCTTCCAGCATATAGCACAAAAGAGGCCGTGGAACATTGCCACAGGACCGAAGTCCATGCAACCATATAAGCTCTCATAATGTTCACTCAACGCTGCGGCAGCTCTGTTAAGCTCGCTCTTGGACCTAACGTTGGAAGTTGGTTCAGGAGATATTTGTTGGTTCGATTCGTTGAGATGGCAGCCAGACTTCTCTTGGACAAGAAGCAGTAAGAGACTGGGAGAGATAACATATTGATGAGCCCGTAGCAGTTGGCTTGTCCCTATCTCTTCCATCATCTGGGTCGTACAATTGCCAGTTATGCTGATATCGGGGCTACCGTCTCCTCTTGCTGAATGTCAGCTGTTGCTTGTGGTTGGTCACATAAAAGTCCTCAGTCTCGGATATTGTTCCGCATGAAGGCATTGCGTGACCACGGCGAATGCAGCCAAGGAGGCGGGCCGCGCGGTTGCTCTGGGCCCCAGTTGGAGTCCCACATGTCGTCGGCGATCGCACCCCGATTGGCACTGTTCTTGCGTGTTGCCCTGCGCGGACTGATTGCTCTATACTCAAAAGGAATCTACAAATGAAGTCAGGTGGCAGTTCATTATCGAGTTGTTACTGCGGATACTTGCAGGGAAATTGGAGGCCTGGGTTCGATGGTGTCCGCTCGCTATTTGATGCCAAAACAGCCAAGAGGCTTGGGTTGCTAGCATTGTGGATCGTACGGTGCAGAAGGCCTGAATCCGTGACGGGACATTTATCTGTTTTCACACGTAACCCCTCGGTTGGCTTCTGAGATGCTGATTAGATGGGATACCACCAGCTGAACTAGGGCCTTGGCTCGTCTTCAGATCATCTTACCTCTCACCGGAAAGCTTCGCTACCATGGCTAGCAAACCAGCAATGATACGTTCCTGCGCCTACTTACATCAAAGGTGTCCGTCACAATAGTATTGCAGGACGCTTGGCTATGTCTAGCGATGGCCATGGCCTTGCAAGACGTAATTTGGAAAGCCCCAGAGCCCCTGAAGACCGCATCTACCTCATCTTAAGCATGCACCAGGCACATTAGTGATTGGATTGATCCATGAAAGTCCGTTGCGTCAACCTTTCCACCCGTTCAGGGGGCACCTGTGACTCCTGAATTGAGTCGCGATGCAAACAAGCGGTTATGGGCATGCCGCCTCGATATGCGTCTAAGCGTGGAACCTGCCTGAGCGTTGCTTAACTGAATCATGATCTAGAGAACATATACGAACCTGGAGGGTTCTCTGCATGGTCAAATTGATCATTCTGCCACCTAAGTTTTGCTTGATCCCATTGCTTTGAGAGCCCACTGCACTGAGAGGGTTATCTTGAAAATGAGGAACTCCATCTGGCAGGCTCAGCTGCTTGCAACTCTCATCGCGTCTCTGACCTTCGTCGATGTTGCTGTTGCCGGGACTTTGCGCCTTCGCAACGATACCATATCACCCGGCCACATCCCGACCCTGAACCAAACAGTCTACAAATCACTCTTCACGAGACACTCAAACTCGACACCTAAGTTCAACCCAGAGAAGCTCCCTCCCAGAGCCAAGGCAGCCGATGCGCGAGTTGCGTCTTTGACCTCATCTGATACTTCACCGGTTTTCAAGCTGCAGCAAGAGGAAGGCACATGTTCCCCAGGCTCTCCTTGCACGAACGGCGCGTGCTGTTCTAGCAAGACCGGTCTTTGCGGCTATGTAAGGTCCTTTTCCCATATCACTGTAACGTGAAAAAAGCCACAGCGTCAAAAGTCGTTCAAAAAACTGTAGTATCCAAGCGCAGTTCGACTTTCTTGTGTTCAGCCTGATACCTCGTCTCTTCTGCCCGTTGTTACAAAACTAATCATTGACAGAGTCCTGATTTTTGTGGCGCCGATGTGTGCATTTCGAATTGCGACGCCAAAGCACAGTGCGGCCCGTATGCCAGAGAGGGCGAAGAGAGATGCCCTCTAAACGTTTGCTGTGTATGTATAGCCCCTTGTTTCTATGTAGAAAAACTGGAAAGACCCGACTGAGGCTGATTCGGACGTCTCATCAAGTCAATATGGGGATTCTGTGGTACTACCAATGACTTCTGCGGAGAAAAGTGCGATGAGTCTGTTTCAACCTGCGGCCCTGCCCCGGAGCCCCAGGGCAAATCTTTGGGATTCAGGCGTAGTATCGGATACTATGAGTCCTGGGCCACAACACGGCCGTGCGACAAGGTCTACCCGAATGATCTCGATCTTGATGGCCTCACGCATCTCAACTTTGCCTTTGCCTTTTTCCACCCGACAAGCTTCCAGATCACAGCCATGGACTCCAACGCGCAGTCCCTGTTACGGGAGTTCACCAGTCTGAAAACGTACTACCCAAAACTGCAGACTTGGATTGCAATTGGGGGATGGTCATTCAACGATCCCGGCAATAACCCAGAGTGAGTTCCCTTTGGCATCTCGCGTCAAAGGGTTGAGATATTCGAGAACACTTCGAAGCTAACGGACATGTCCCGACCCATAGCACCCGCATGGCATTTAGTGACATGGCCATGACACGCGAAAACCGTGCCACGTTTATTCGATCTCTCATCAACTTCATGGATCAGTTCGGCTTTGACGGTGCCGATATAGGTCAGTACAAGAGCCGTCCCTTCTTTATGCGTAGTCTGTGGGAACTGACATCCTAGGTTAGATTGGGAGTACCCTGGCGCCGAGGACCGTGGCGGAAGACCCGAAGACAAAGACAACTTCGTTACTCTGTGCAAGGAGATGAAGGAAGCTTTTGCGGGTCACTATGGGCTATCAGTCACGCTACCAGCCAGCTTCTGGTATCTGCGACATTTCGATGTTGCCGGCATGGAGCCTCACGTCGACTGGCTGAATGTGATGACATATGACATTCACGGGGTATGGGATGCAGGTCAGGACACTATGCTTCAGTCGTCACTTCAAAAGATCAAGTTCCCTGACCTTTCATAGACAATCGTTGGACCGGACCTTATGCAAGGCAAGCATGGTTTTTTCCCCTCTTGACATCATCGTGCTACATCCGCATTGAGGGGGAAGCCACTCTTTGACAATGTACTAACGGACTTACAGGCCTCATACAAATTTAACAGAGATCGACGAGGCTCTGTCTCTCCTGTGGAGATCCGGCGTCAGCGCCTCTAACGTTGTACTTGGGCTGGCATACTATGGCCGCTCTTTCACCCTCGCAGACCCATCATGTACCCGCCCAGGTTGTGTCTTTACTGAAGGCGCAAAGGCAGGCGAGTGTTCTAAGGCTCCAGGCGTTCTGACCATGGCGGAAATCGAACGCATCCGTAGCGAGAAAAACGTGGATGAGCAGTTCGACATGGAGGCCGCTGTCAAGTGGATGACGTGGGACTCCAACCAGGTACGTTGTTTTTTATGATCTCGATCGGTTCTTTTTCCGCAAGCGCTAGGTTCATGAGCAATTTTCCGGATTATTACGGGAGGCTCAGAGCAATATTGACTTGTTTTCATTCTAGTGGGTGAGTTACGAGGATGCCGAGACCTTCCAATTGAAGCTCGATTACGCGTCAAGTAAAGGCCTTGGAGGAACCATGATCTGGGCCGTCGATCAGGGGGTATACGGTACATCCAACAAGCTCTCAACTGGTCTCATCGCTCTCGAAATGAAAGGAGTCAGCAGCAGGGACGTGGTTGAGTTCAAACGGCATTTAGACGCCGGCGAAAGCTGCTACGTCAGTTTCTGCGGTCAGCCTTGCCAGCCTGGATACTCGCCTGCATCGACCATGAAAGGCCAGGTTGGGAATCTCGGCCGTGGAAGCGCATGCAGCAAAGGTGAGTATCATACTCTGTGCTGTGCCACTGGCACAATCCTCGGCAGGTGCTCCTGGGTAGGCTGGAGGGGTCAAGGGTTATCCTGTTACGGAGGTAAGTTGATTACCAGCCGATCCACACCAATGGTCCATCACATCAAGAGCAACAGTCTGTCTGACCCCAAATGCCCCTTTTGCAGGAGGGTGTACGAGCGGCGACACCCTCGTCACTCAAAACAGCAATTATTTCTGGGAGAGTCCTGATACCGCCTACAAGGAGGAAAAGACATGCAATGTGAGTCGCCAGCTTGTGCAGTGCGTTCATGGTCTCGAACAATAACAAACCTTGGCCAGGGCGGCATGATGGCGTATTGCTGCCGAGGGTTCACTCCCTCACTCACTGCGCATAAAGACGTCGACCTCGTTCAGCCGCACCATATCGAGATTCATGATGATCCCAACGCCTTGGCAAAACGAGATTTCAGGTCGTGTGCCAAGGCAGGACTAATCACCGCAGGCGGCGTTATGCTTGCGAGTGCCACCCTGGGGCCAGTCGGCTGGGCTGGCGATCTTCTTGCGACCGGAGCGGTAGCTGTAAGTCTGATTCTTGTTTGTTAGGTCCAAGATCCAAGACCATTTTGCAAGTACTAACATGGCTTCGTTAGTTGTATTGTGTTTCCTCCATTGGAGAAGCATCCAGCAAGGGCCCGACGGGTTTCGCCGGTCCCGTCACCAGGCATGGCGCCAAGGTCGCCGCAGGATTGCTACCTGGTTCACTCCAACCGCCCAGGAGACCTCCTTCAAAGGGAAGGCCAAAGCAAGGAGCGGGAGCGAGAACACATTATGGGAGGTGAGACAGTCTTTTGGCACCGGATACGTTAACGAGCTGACCCGAATGACCAAAGACACCAAATAGCCGTGTATCCGCCAGGAACCGTGACTTGTTCTGCTACTTGTGAGTCCATACTGACTGCCAAAATTATGATATTGTCGAAGCATTATCGTTGCTAACTTGTGCTTAGATACCTGCAAATATGGGCTCGGTTTCGATCAGGTCAGCTCACAACGGCCACCAACGTCTCCAGGGCCTCGGGAGATGCTGACGCGTTGCAATTAGATCTGCGATAACCAGCGGTGGGCGATCGACCGTAAGGTATCCGGCCACGTTTCCTTGGCCAACAATGCTGACCCTTTCCCACACAGAAATCCTAGGTGGAAGAACGGTTTACTACAAGGATTTGAGTAAGTTTCGGTCTGTTTCAACCGTTGATGCGCTTGCTGATAGCGTTGAAGGTGGCATCAGTGCCGGACGTACGAAACAGAGGTGGTATTTGGGCACGGCACGACACAGTCACTGGTACAGGTCATTCCAACCGAACGGTGGAAGATACCGATGCGAGATGTAAGACGGTCACTCCCGGTCTCACCTTTATCCTCCATTATTGTGGAAATCTCTAACCCCTTATTGCTTCCATCAGCGACGAGTTTCCCATGAACAGCCTGGCAGACTCGGCCGCCATGGCCAAGCAGGCGCTGCGGGCCGTTGATGGAGACGAGAACGGCATGCAGGGTAATAAAACCAAAGAAAAATTTCCTACCTTTCTCATAAGCCTGTATCTCACAAAAGCCAATCTTGTAACTGATCATGTGATTATTTCAGGACTTGATTTCAACATGTGGCTCATGGCTACTTGGACGCCATGCTCAATCCTGCTGAACTCGCCGCCACCGATCACTTGGTAAGTTCTTGTACCAGGAAATTGAATGCATTTATCGGTGCCACTCAAGATTTTGTAAGGTTTATAGTTTGCTCACTCATTGTTACAGGGCCTTTGACAGTGGCGCGCTTCCTCAAAATGATGCAAGAAGGACTGCAGCAGCGACCGAGGTCATTCGCAAGTACGGCGTAAGTCTCACCCGAAGATCTCTCTCGTTCCATCTGAGAGGCCCTGAAAACTTGATTCGCCATCACCGTTTTTACTAAAACAAATCCCTGTATCCAGTTCGACGCCTCTTCGGGCCGAGACCCCTGCTATGCAACTTACACTCCGGCAGTGGGCAACCCATCACCGGTATCAGATCACGGGTTCCGTGTGCTGAGCAACGACCCATTGTTCCAAGATCATGACTGGCCTGCTCAGACATACCGCGAAGATCCCCTGACGCAGGCCAATCGCCCGACTAGCGTTAACAGCGCTCTTTGGGTGAAGCGCACTGAGATATTTGAGTACGCCGCCATGACTCTCTCGGCAACTACTCCCCCACCGGCGCCGGCCAAGACTGTGGTGGCTGCGACCACTTCTTCTACCATGCGGAAAAGGGACACTCGGCTGCAGTAGGCGGCGCGGATAGTTCACGCGGCGGCATCACTGACGGTGTTGATGCCGGGATTTTCAAGAAGTCTGGACCGCAAAGGATGGAGAAATAGTAGTGGACCCTCAAAATAGACCCTGTTTAGTGCAGAGAGATAAGACGCACTGGGAACGCGAACTCGAACAATATCTACGGAAATCTTTCCAGAACTCCGCACGTGCTGTTTCTACAAAGCGAAATGCTTTTGTAGATATTTGTCAGTTCTAAAGTATCTGCTTTCATAGATTCTGACTTTACTTTCAAAGACCATCCAAATCAAACCAGTAACTTACTTCATCAACACTCCAACTTCTAAGCTACCATTCTCGTCAGGCATGTCCCTCAAACTAATCTCATGGTCAAAACAGAAGTGTTCTCGTAGCAACTTCAGATGCCTACAATCTCAGAGCGAAGAAATTTCTCAATTGATACTGTCTCGCCATTGGACCTAGGTATGGTGCACAATCCGCAGTATGCCACTAGAGGCGTGCGAAGGGCCATGGTCCTGGGATCATTACGAGAACAATCGCAGTGATACCAATGAGGGCAGTACCGTACTAGTCAAGAGAAAATAAGGGGCCAAAGTATTCAACAAGTTTGAATGGGGACATAAGTAAACTCCGTCGCAAATATTTTTTTTCTAATACTTGTGTTTGGCGTTAAGTGTACAATTTTGACTTATTCTTTGCCTATCAGCATCTTTGAACTGTATTGTGTCAAGTCCAGTTTGAAGACATCCAGGAAGGCTTGACACCTCCCACTTACAGCACTATTCCCTCTCGTTCTTTCCAATTTTGAAGATTAATACAAATTTCTATATCATCGTTTACTCTCATCGATGATAGGTCAGATGAAGATCGTTCAGACTGCTCACACTGAATATGATTCCTCTCACCTTTCCTCCCGCCTCTGAGTACGCACCCACATTCATCTTTTTTTTTTCTTTGTCGTTTACAAAATATCTTTCGTTCTTTCCTTTTTACTAGAGGTGCTACGTGAAAGCGAGTCCTCCTCTATCTCTATCCCCTTACATGAGATAAAGAACGAGACTGACCGCCCATACTCACTCACTCACTCAACCATCTCCTTACCTCTACTAAAGTATCGCTATTCCTCTTCGTTGATGAACGAGAGTGCATACACGCACACATAAACTATCTCTATCAGACAACTTACGCCCAGAACACCATTATCTTGGCCTTGCAGTTATCTCCCTTTTGTTGACTGTCTCTGGCAATCATCGCCTGCTGCCGTTCTGACTTTCAATCACGATGGTTTCTGCTAGGCGTGCCTGGGGCGAGGTGTTTCTCTGGGGTTGGGTTGCAATTCATCTCTTTGCACTGGTCGTTGCGCGTACGTGCCTTTCCTTCCATTTTTGAAGGCTTCGCAATGAGTCAAGCACCCAGTGTCGAAGTAGAAATGATGGGGATACTGACAACTCGTTCACAGAGCCCCAGCCGCCTTCGAATCCTGCCGTCGACTGCCGCTGCGATAACATCAGCACTCCATCCAATCCTGTCCTCGACACTTCCTCCTCAATTTGCCCTTGCGTTTGCGAGAAGATCACTCTCGTTGCTTCAGTCTACACCACTGTCTACACAGTCTACGATCTCACCAGCTCTCAGGATAAGTCTGTTCCCAGCGCCTCCTCAAACAACATCGTCTCAGCCAACACCACAGCTCTCGTTAGCACTGTAAGCGCCATACCAGCGACGGGCAAGAACACTACTGTTTCCATCTTTCACTCTGGCATCGTCTCTCATTGGTTCTCCAACTGGAACTCAACGGCTATTTTCAGCAAGTCGTCCATCATCCGTTACAACGCCTCTAGAACAGCTTCTGTTGGATTCCGGCCCTCCCCGGTCACAGGTACGACTGTTGAGTTCTCGTCCCAGATCAAGCCCTGGAATACCACTTGGACTCCTCGCTCTTCCAAGAGTTCCATTATCCGGTCGATCGGAACAAATAACGGCAGCCAGAATACTAACACCCTGGTTCCTGTGAGCTCCTCTAAGGCATTCAGGTTCTCGTCTGTTTTTTCACCACCTGTTGCACTGTCTTCAGCAACCGAAACCGGTGTTTTGGCCACCCCTGCCGCTTCGAGCACATTACCGACACAGACCGCCAATCAGTCTTCTTCTGCTATTTCAAGCTCTACATCTGCTGCTGCAGCAGTTATAGTCCCTCCCGGTGGTAAAACTACCGTTGAACCTTTAACGGCAACAGTGGCCCAGTCCGGTGGCTCTTACTCGACTACGAGCGTCACTTGGCTCTCCATAGACGTTCCTACAGTGACAACTGTTGATGGCCAACCAGTCCCTACTGTGTTTCCTGCTTGGAGGTGCATCTCCCTAAACCTCTGTCACCCTCAGTGTCTCATTCCTGATGAATTGTGTCTTCCCGCTTCGGAGCCCAACCCCAACGAATTCCCTTGGGCAAGCCCACCCAAGAATCCTCCTTCGTCCGAGCATGGCTCTACCGTCGCGCTTTCACACGTGTCAACAGACCTTGCCGCGACTCACCAGGCTGGATCATCTGAGACTGCGTCTGCAACTCGCAAGCCCGGTGGGAGCGATGATGGAGGGGAGGAAGGTAACAGCGAGGAAGATGATGACACTGGAGGTGACGATAGCGGGGCAGACGATAACGATGATGGGGGCGATGACGATGAAAATGGCGATGACAATGACAATGGCAGTGAAGACAACAAAGGCGGAGACAATGATGATGATGATGCTGCTGACGAAAAAGACGACAACGGTTCCGAGGATGAAGAAGGCCATGATGACAACGGCAACTCTGATCATGGCTCAAATGGGGACACCGATGACAACGACCACACAGCCGGCATCAATGGCATCAGAATCGACTTGTTTGGAATCACTGGACACATGGCTGGCATTCTCCGCAACATCTTTGGCTGGGGTATGCGAACTGGTTTCAGACGCAACCTGCCCTTCGGTGTTCCACCTCCTATTCCAGGCGGTGGTGGTGGTTCGTCGGAGCCAGAGGAGCCTAAGCAATCGATGTCAGCAACTTCAACTTCGTCATGCACCGTCACCTACACCATCGCACCTCACTGCACCCAGCCTTGCGTTGTCTCACGTATCACAACCCTCGAAGCAACGAGCCTCACTACCAGCTGCGCGACCGCGACCTGCAAGACCACCGAGGTCTGCACCTCCATCCGAACACGTACCACTACGACTTATACTACCAAGAATCCCGAGCGCACAGCTGGCTGCAAGCCCAAATTCTGCCCGGCTTGCGGCCTTGAATCGTCTAGGGAGAAGCTCGCCGCCCGTCAAGCCATCCAAGACGAGGACATTCTTCAGAATGAGCTCACTTCACCCGAGACATGGCACGAGGGTGAGTTCGAGTGGTGGGAGAAAATGCGCCGCCTCGTCAAGTACTACGGCCCGGGTTTGCACGAGGACAGCATCTACCATATGGATTCGTCGTCGTCTTTCATCGAATTCGGCAACGATCCCCATGGCGCCGGAGCCGGTCCCGTCTGGGGTTGCTCTATGGTTGTGGCCTTCAACCCAAAAGGCATCTACACCAGTCATCTATGGGAAGTTCCCAACTTCGCCATTCCCCCTAGAGATAGAGAGTTTTTCAACGTACAGCATGGCAATGACGAATACTACTATTTCGAGCAAAACATCGACAAGTTTTTGCAGTTCGGTTCCAATGGTTTCCCGCACCAAGAGCAGTATCCTGCCTTGCTTCCCCTTGTCGAAAAAGATGGGCCACTGTACCCCGAGGGCCACCAGTTCTTCCGAGCCATTATCTTCGTCCCAGTAGAGAAGAGTGGTGAGATGTTCTACAAGGAAGAGAACCGGAAGATGGTCGCCATTCTCTCCGACAAGCTCAAGATCAAAAAACAGTACATTACTGTCTATGGGTACGAGCCCCGGATTGAACTTGCGAATGACTACAACTTCGACGACGGAAAGTCCACCCCTCCACCTCGCTACCGTCAAGCTGAGCCGTGGCAGGGTCTTCTGACCTGGCAGTATACCCCCAAAGGCGCCAGCGGCAAGCGCGAGCTCGTCGTCCGCTTTCAAAAGGACACTATTCATGTTGATGCCTGGTGTGGGGACGGCCTCAAGACCGGAAGCAATAACGGCGCCTCTGGCTCCGGCCTCGTCCTGAGATCCGAGAAAGGCTGCCAGGCCAAATCATACTGCGACTCCCGATGTGGCAGCGCCGCGTGTACCAAACGCAAGAAGCTCAACTTGAGACTGAAGGCACGCCAGCCGGACCCCGATGATGACCCGCTCCCGCTCCCCCTCAACGGCCCCTCAGAGGCCGAGGACATACTCACGGACGACATCATGATGTATCCTCATGAATCGAAGCTAGGTAGTGATATCTGGTGGCAAGCAATGGCCGTAACCGTCGACGAACGCGGTGCCCGCAGCGGAGCCAACAAAGACGAGACTGACCACTGGTCTACCAGCGCCCTCACGATCTTCGACCGTGAGCCTGACGGAACCTACACGAACCGCCCGCGCTTCGGGGGCTCAGGACCAATACACGGCTGCATAGCCATTACCGTTCTGTCGCCAAAGGGTGTCTGGACAGGCCATATCTGGGAAGTTCCGACCTTATTCAATGGCCATAGCATTGGAGGCGAAAATGGTGAGAACATGAGAAGAAGGTGGCCTAAGTCTCAAATAGAATATGCGACGAAGGATATCGCCGAATTTCTATACTACGGCAACACCAAAGGCAACAGTTGGGCTCATGTCTTCGGAGAGGGCTCCACGACTGCCGAGAACCCAGGTATCCGCGGTCTCATCGTGAATACCGGTGGCGTATTCAACCCTCGTGAGCAGCCCTGGGTCAGGGTTAACATCATGTCGCGTGCTTTCAGAGACATGCCTCATACAGCACAGGTCGAATACGGCCTTCATACTTACTTCATTTACAAAGAATTTCTCAGCTGGGGGATCCAAGAGGAGTGGATCGATATCAAGGCCTACGTTCCCCGTCCGATGGCCCAAACCTCCGATCCGCCAGCCCCTTGGGCCCTGGTCTCGTGGGAGTATCACGGCGACCACAAGCTGAAGAACTCGGGCATCCATAGGATTCGTCTTCGGTTTGAGGAGGAGATCATCTTCGACCACGCCTGGTGTCCACGTCTCGAGGTGTCTGGATCGCAGTCCCAGACTCACCTTGAGCGCAGAGACGAGGCTGTTGAAGCCTGCCCGCTTGTTCTCAGCTCTGTCCAGACCTTGTCTTCCGCCACTGAGACCGCAACTGCTGCTCTGCCTCGCGCCACTCAGCCTTGTACCAGCGATATTGAGTGTGATTCTCTTGCGTGCCCTACGAATCGTGTGACGGGCTGCTACGGAAGTTTCTGCCGATGCGTAATCCTCCAAAACCTGGAGAATACCAAGATTCTTACGGCTCCAGTCACCATCACGGCCAACCCGACTGGAAACCTCACGGAGAGCTTGGCGACGCCTAGCTCCTTACAAGTTTCCAGCAACATGCTTCGGACAAATATCTCCGCTACCACAACTTCGTCGGTCACATTTGCAACCTATTCCTCCAGAGTAAACACATCGGTATCGGTCATTACCACCTTGACTGCCAGCCCGCCCATGAGTACCACGCCGATCAGTTCCTCGAGAAGCTTTAACATCACTCGCACCATAATTGTCTCTGGAACTGGAAATATGCCGAGTTCGAAATCAAGAAGCATTGCATCCAAGCACTCCAAAGGTAGGCTGGGGTCGACGCCGGCCTCATCTGGTTTTAAGCCGATCACCACCGAGGGCGCCTCCTGCAAAGTCAAGTATGACTGCCACACACTCCGTTGCCCGGCTTACAAGCACTTCAGCTGCCAAACCAAAGTCGGCAGCAACCAGAAGGGCTGCTACTGCGTCGACTCACTCGAGGAGGGAGGTTACTGCAGCTCGCTCGAGGACTGCATGAAACTCCGCCAGTGCGGAGGGAAGCGCCAGCCAGCCTGTGTTAAGAACAGCTGCCAATGCGTCCCGATCCTCGCCCACGAAAACGACCCCTGCAAGGTTGACGCTCACTGCGTTGGAATGGACTGTGCCAACGGCCACGCCGGCTTGTGCGTGTCTACCGGTTGCATGTGCGCCAGAGTGACGCCGAAGGAGACTTGCACCACCCACGCCCACTGCAACCTCCAGCTCCGCTGCGACACGGCGAACGCCTACAAGACGTGCAACGGAGAGGGTGTCTGTGAGTGCACGTCCAACCCGCCGCCTCCGCGTCTCGGCGACCAGTGCACCTGGGAGGGTGACTGCCGGAAGCTGACCAAGTGCCGAGACACTGAGAAGCTCGTGTGCGAGAGCAACGTCTGCTTGTGCCGCCCCGTCAAGTGCAATAATCTCGGCGACTGCCGGAACTACAGGGACTGCGGAGCTGCGGAGAATATCCGCTGCGAGGGATACAAATGCAAGTGCAGGGAGTGCCTGACGAACTGGAAGAAGATGAAGTGCAACTACGACTGGGAATGCAACCACTGCTGCCGTCACGGCAAACAGCCCAAGTGTACTTATGTCTACAGGATGTTCTGGGAGGGAAACGAGTGCACTTGTGAGGATGCCTGGTAGAGGGCGATGATGGGACTTTTAGCTTCATTAACCTGGCCCTCGACTGCTGCCGATCAAGGCTTGGGTGAGGCAGAAACCGGGTCAGGGAACTTTCGTCCTTGGGCCATCAAAAGGTGTGTTGCTTCAGAGCCAAGACAAGAATGTGAAAGGTCATGTCAACAATAGACTGCCCGCGTAATATCTATGGGGACTTCATATTCACATCGTGCTTGACGTGCTTCAGCAGATTGTCGACTAACTGGCTCGGACTGGACTGGTGATCGCAAAACCCATAAAAGATAGCCTCCCATTTTCCAATAACAACCGAAATATTCGGGTCCTAGGCCTTAATAATCTGGTCTTTGTCTCAAGATGTGTAGGGGAGGAATAAAATCGGTGCGTGGAGGAGCGTCGAACCCTGCATCCCTCCGGGCTTCGCTGGCCGCCAGACCGTGAGGACTCAGTCACAATGGCATTTAGGATTTCAGACGGATAGAATGAGCCCATATCGGCAAGAACCGGCGTAGCGTTTGAGTGTCTGGGACGTAGCCCGGTTGGTCACTACTCGAACCGAGGTTAGGATTGTGATCACGGTCTCCCTCATGGACAGGAATGATACAGGACTGAGACTACATTGGAGGCACTGTCTCATTAATGTTCTCGAGAGGCTCGTTTATGGTAGTTAAATATTTTCATAGTAAAGTCGTAGCCTACACCCAATCTAGTGAAGTAGGTCTTGTCATACAGAGCCCTAAACGCCGCTCGCCATCGTCATAAACCATAACCCATCCCTTATTATCCCTTCGCTAGCAGAGTTCCCCAAAGTTGCTGCACTGGCCGACCTGCTCAGGGCTTCAGTCCAGAGCTGGCGGCGCTCTCTCCGACTTGAACCTCGGTCTCGGGGACGCCGACGGCAACACTGCTAGCAACACTCATCGATGTCAAGGACCTCTCCCGATCACCGCCGGGTCGCTCTCTCGGACCAGCAATGCCTGCTCCGCCCGTGGTCAAGCCCACGCCGGACGTGGTTGCGGCACTGCTTGCGCTCTCGCTCCTCTCGCGTCCGGCGGTCTTTTCCCTAACGAGCTTCTCCAGTTCACGTATCTTGCGCTTGAGCGCTTCGTTTTCCTTCTTCGCGTTCTCCAGCTCCTGTCGGTGCAGGGCAGTCTCCTCGTACCTCGAAGTGGCGGGCAGAAGACCCGGCGACAACTGCGATTCGCTGCCGGCCGGGGTCGCAGCTACCGAGCTGCCGCCCATCTGCTGAGACGGCAAACGTTGCTGCTGGAAGTAGGTCATGCCGCTGCTGCTCGGATCCAGGTAGTGCTGTGACATGGCAGGTGATGACGATAAGCTATGCCGCGACGCGGTACTGTCTTGGCGCACGGGGTTTGTGGGGCGAGGTATGGGGATGGAAGTCGTGGACGCGGCAGCCGAGCCGGCGACGGCGGTCTGGCTGCGGGTGCTTGCGTTCGATGCTGTGCGGTGGTGCCGCCAGGAGCTGCTTGACGGGACGGCAGGAGTGGAGAAGGCGGCGCCGGACATGAGGTGAGTATCAGGGGTCTCAGCCGGGTTGGAGGCCGAGGTTGAAGAGGCATTGGAGGCGACCGAGGCGTTCTGGGCCGCGCGGAGGAGTGACAGTTCGCGTGTTAAACGGTTAACCTGTGTCCGAGTTAGAAGGGGAGGCGGTTACAGTACGCGACAACGCAACACCTACCACTGCCTCTTGCTCCTTCTCCAGTTGCATGTGAAGATCCGAGGCGGTGATGGGTCGTGGGTGTCGAATGGGACCTGGGCCGGAGACGGCCGGCTCGGGGCCGACCGGAGGGGACGCAGCAGCTACCGGGGCCATCGGCGGCGACGAGAGGGATGGGTTAGAGATGGCCGGGTTGTTTACGATGTTCTGGTTTGAGGGAAGGATGTTGATGGAGGAGGAGGAATCAGATGTCGGCACTGGAGGCGGAGGCATATGCTGTGAGGAGGCACGCCGAGAGGTGCTTTGAAGATGTGGTGAAGCCGGAACGGAGTTGAGGTCAGGCATTTTGGCCAGGCGTCGAGGGGTAAAACGACGAAACGGGTGGGATGCTGGTTTCTGGACGACGATGCGAGGACTATGCTACTGTTGTGTTTGGAATTTGTCTCATCTAGGTGATGTTGTGGCCGCAGAAGGGCGTTATCGGTTGTTTGTTGATTGCCTTGTCGGTCAACACGACATGAATCGTCCAATGTTAATTGTTTGTTTGCTCAGGAGCTGAATGCTTGGTCTGCAACATCCGTCATGCATCATGCTTCATACTAATTACTCCACAATGGTGGAGATAAGCTCAGCCATAGAGCCCCGTGGCGCCACACATGGACACATCCTCAGCCACTGGGAGATTATCTTATCTCGGCTTCTTTATCGATAGGGAGCTATGATTTTCCGACTTCCGGCCTCTAGAACGTACTAGGCCACGCTCCGGTTGATACCTTGCTCGTAGGCATGACGCCATCCACCCACCCACCGACCCAGACCATCTCGCTCGATTTAACGTCACATTGCCAATGGTCCAAACGTTGTGGTACCACGGATATCACATTGACTATACAGCCCTACCGATGCTTCTTCACGCCCTAAACTCTGGTCTCCCGCTCAGAGACCAAGACCAGTAGTTGAGCTTGTTTAGACGGCGAATAGTTGAGGGGCTAACGCGCTTGGGCAGAGCACACAATCCCGCTTCCCAAAATTCTTACTCTTGTTCTCCGGTGAAACTGCCAAGCGGAGCCTTCTGCGGTCATCTAGCTGCAATAGCGGCATCACACTGACACTTGCTACTTTGGACATATCCGCGCATATATCGATAACGGAGCCGATTCACCGTTTCGATGCAGATCGACAACCGTTACTTTCAACGTGGCCACACTACTCCCCTAGCGTTAGCGCCATACCGGCTCCCCGCCTTTTGTCCCGCCGTTGCATGGATCAATCAGCCCCTTTGCCATTCCCAACCCCTGACAACCACCATCCAAAAAACATCCTCACTGGTCGAACCGTCGGCGCTTTTACTCCGAACGTCTTAACTCTTCCAAGGCGGGCCCACGTTCAAGTATTCAGGCACCGGTTAAGGTATACGGATACAAGGCGCTCTTATCCTGCCAGTCATCATCCATTTCGAGCCACCGTTTAGCCATAGCTCTCGATCATATGTCATCGATCATCTCGATCCCGACCGCCTCAGGACTGGCAAGTCGCTACGCTCGGGTTTTCCCCATTCCCGTAAGACAGCGCACTTGCGCCACAGAAATCGCCGAACCGTCGCACAATTCCATCGCTTTAGCACAGTGCTCACTCCCGTCAAACCTCGTCCGAACGAGGTGGATTTGAGCATGCGTCTACCCAACGACCATCATTTGAGAGACTTGGCCGACAAGTAGAACAGTCTGGATCGATAATACCTTCACATATGATCGATCGCGGGTACTACGCGGCAGCGGCGAAGAGCGGAACGGAACACGACTCAAAATTGCGGGAGCAGAAAATCTACCTCTGGTCCAGATCATAGTGGGTCATCCGTCAACCCGTCACATCATCTTTGCTCACCTGGGATGGCCTGCCATCGCTCATTGTTAGCATCCTAGAGAAACACCAAGAAACAGGTTTTATCCCCTGCACATTGCCAATGACCGATGGACACCAGATGAGGCTGAAGTGTTTCATCATTAGGTCCCGACCGCACTGACATTTCTGTCATACTGCATGTGGATGCTGCACTCGGCCGACTCGCACCGATGGTGCACGGTACCATGTAGTGCAGGCTGTGTGGGCGAACTCAGATAAGCATCTCACGATAATGGTTGAACGTGTTTTGCGTTAGGCATGCCGTGGGCTTTTTCCCCAGCTGAATCACCAGCCACAACCCAGCATTCAGGTCGAATCGAGGTCGAATCGCAGATTCAACCTGTGCTGAGATTGGGCGTTTGTATTGGCAACGGCAGCGGTCTTCTCGCATTCACGAGCCTTGCTCCTTCATGGACAAAGTCTCTTTTCACTCTAGTAACTCACGCCGTTTGCTTGCGACTTTCCATAGACCGGCTCTTGAGATAGCAACCGAGCGCACTTCACTGGGATGTATGGGCGAACAGATCGCCCAGGAAGATGCATGAAAATCTCATTCTGCGCCTAGAATTACACTGAGCAGGTAAAACCCGCCGCTGAACATGAATAGGTTCCATCGCTGTGGAAATAACACCAAGATGTCCCCCTTCCGAAAACACCGTCTTTGAAGCGGAAGAGAACTCGTAAAACCCGTCTTTCTTTACAAACACACAAAGGAGACTCGTGATAATATCTTGCTGCGCCGCTACACGCAATGTTTTCGCCGTTATGCCGTTATGGTACGTGGAACTCTTGTTTTGGAACATCGTTAAGCCGGAAGGCAGTGGGAAATGTGTCGACGAGGTGAAAGGAAAAAGGAAACGTAGCAAATCCGCGATCACAGCCCCTCACTAATCCATGTCCCTAGGCAGTTAGCGTTGTGAACAAAGTAGCGTAGAAAGTTTAAACGGCAAAGCACGACGCAAAGGAGATTCTGTCCCGGCCACCTCCTCAAGCATCGCAGAGGTCACGTCGTCATATCCGAGCAATGTAATCAAGCAACGGTGACCGTTGTGACTGGCTGTGGTTGACTTTCCCAAGCGGTTCGCTCGGGCCCGGCAGAGGCGTAGGGAACCCGTCCTTTGGCCGCGAACTATCGCATAGGCCCGGAGCTGCCACGAGCTTTCCCTTCCGCACTGCCGACTCAGGAAAATTGGATACACGGAAACAGGCATATTCCCAGTCGAAAGATCACCGATGATCGGTCCAGCACCGATTCCGATCATCGTGCCGCATGACACGACACGAGACTCCCGGGGTCGGGAGAAGCGCTACGGGCAATGCCAGCAGCCCCATAGCCCATCCAGAGTCTCGCAGGATGTCACGGAGGTGTCTTGCGAACCGAAAAAAAAAGGAGAGAACCAGAACGAACGGGGGATGATGGAACGAGGGGATACTTACAACAGAGACAGCGTTAGGTCACCGTGAATCCTGGCCTTCAACGTGATCTCAATGTCGAGGTTCAGGTCGAGCCTCAGCTTCAGCGGGTTCTTGCCGCCGGAGTCGCCGCCGCCCTGCATCTGCTGCTGTTGCTGCTGCATCATCATCTGCTGCTGCTGCTGTTGCTGCATCTGCTGCTGGCGGTACGCATCCTCGCCGCCCTGCTGCCGCTGCATCGCGCGCGGCGTCTGGCCGTTGCGCTGCTGTTGTTGGCCGGTGGTGTAGTTGTCGTCCTCCTCCTCCTCATCCTCGTCCTCGTCGTCGTAGTCCTCTTCGTCGTCTTCGTCATCGTAGTACTCTTCTCCGTCTTCACCGTCCTGGTCGTCGCCGCTGTAGTAGTCGTCATCATACACGTCTTCATCTTCACCCTCCTCTCCCTCTTCATCGTCATAGTCGTCACCGTCCTGAAGCTCCGAGGGTTCTTCCGCGTCACGTTCAAGCTCGGTGCGGCCCGAGTCGCGCGACCGGACCTTAGCGGGCTCTTGCTGCTCCTTCTGGTTGTCGTCCGGCTTCTTGTCATTGTTGATGAACTCGGGGTCCTCCTCGTCATCGACCTGGGCCTGCTGCTGGGTCCTCTTGTCGGGCTCCTCGCCCGGCTTCTGTTGCTCGTCACCTGGCTTCTTTTCCTCGCCATGAGGTTGCTGTTGCGCGTCCTGGGGCTTCTGCTGCGCATCCTCGGGCTTGTCTTGCTCGTCCTGGGAAGTCTCCTGCTCACCCTCGGGCTTCTGCTGGTCGCCCTCGGGCTTCTGTTGTTGATCCTCGGGCTTCTCCTCGTCTTGGGGCTGCTTCTGCTCATCCTCGGACTTCGTCTCATCGCCCGGCTTTTCGTCATCTTGCTCTTGCTGCTCCTGCTGTTGTCCCTCGGGCTTGCTGGGATCCTCGGGCGCGTCTTGCTGCGGCTTCTCCTCGCCGGCGGGCGTGTTGCCATCCTCAGGCTTTGTTTGCTCAGGGTTGTTGTCATTGTTGTCGTTACCAGCGGGACCAGATCCCTCGCCCTGGTTCTCGAACTCGCCCACGGGTGTCGTGCCTTCGGGCTTGTTCTCCTCGGGCTTGCCACTGTTTTCGCCAGGCTTCTTGCCCGCGCCTTGTCCCTTGACACTGGTGTCAACGTGACGCGATTCCTCACGAGCTGGTCAGCGCGTATCGACTTACTCTGTTCTTGCCCTTGCCCATCTTGTTGTCCATATGTGTGTTTGTAGGTGATTGTTACTGTACGCTGTTGGCCCAAGCCGATTGTATCTAGTGAACAGCAATAACGTATATATTGTTCGAGGGTATCGTTTGGATTAATGTGAACCTAGAAGGAGACCAGAAATGGGAAAAGGAGCCAAAATCCGGAAAAGGGAGCATGAGATAACTGGCCGCCCCAACACTTAAATCAGATTCGTCCAGTAAACCAAACCCATTACCTCACACCCCTCCCCCTCTTTCTCAAGTCGCTGGGTCTCCACGCCCCTTCTAAACAAGAACTACTGTACAGGCGCGTCGAAATCCGTGACGCAATGTGGGAATCAACCTTGACGTTTGAGAGCAGAGACAGAGGGGGAGGGGAAGGGGGACCCAGCCCTCGGTCACAGGTGTACGCGGTGAGCCAAGGGGGGAAGGAAGATGGACATCGGCGAACGGCGGGCCTGGACGCGCCGCCCCCCTCTCCTGTTCGGGGGGGAGCGAGAAGAAAGACCCGCGCTGTGATATCACTTGACACCCAGAGCAGGATTTACAAGTTTTCCCAAAAAGAGTGAGGTGAGACTCGACCGGGAAAGCGGCTGGGGGGGTGCCAGAGGGCACAGGGAGAAGCCCAAAGCTTGGAAAAAAAGGTGAAAGGCCCTACCTCGGGGACCCGGCTCAATCTTCGATCGACAGGGTCCCCGTCACAGGGCGGCTAGGTGTAAAAGCCGAGGAGAGACAAAGTCGACATCGCCGCGATTACCGAATGGGGAGCGAAAATGACGTCGATGTACTTTTTGGGTGAGGAGGGAGGAGCGTGTCGAGAATGCATGCTGCATTGCTACTACTGCGTCGAAGAAGCTCTACCGAGCTGGGACCCTTGTCGTCTATGCTGTTCAAAGTATGCATGTACGTATATCAAGACCCGGCCGAGTCGTCCTGCAATCACTTACACACCAGAAAAAAATGAGATAAAGTCAAAGCATTAGGACATATGACGTCGGTGGAAGAGGGTGTGCATGGAGAAACACAGCTCCAGAATATGAGAAAAAAGGAACGGTCTGGGCATGCGGATTGTGGACCGAGAGACCGTTTTTTTTTTTTTACCTTCTGAGGTGGGCTGACCCCGGATGAAA